>OZ038516.1:67373102-67380602 GCA_964036315.1 Acanthosepion esculentum
TTTGGGTCCTGTTACTGGATCTAACCAACACCTTTATCCACTGAAGGCCAGAGTGTACAACAGCCGAAACTTTGTAATAAATATGGTGACAAAGATGAGAACAATAGTTCGAATAATGTAGATAGTGTTATTGTGTATGTTGTTCCTCTTGAACACAAGCTATGGTATGCTGTAACTAAATACCACCACACAGTCAACCAGCTTTATATATAATTTTCAGAGCTTCATTGGGACACACATTTTTTTTTTTAAGCTTTTCACCCCAGGCAAGGCTGAAAGCCACTAGCACGCAAGGGGTTACAGAGGATTTGGAGCAAGAGCAGATAGGAGTGATAGAGGAAAGGATGTGGAGAAGGATGGTAGATAGATCAATGCAACTGGAGATGTCGATTGACGTTACATTTGAATAGTTGGAGATTATAGTTGTCAGGGAAACAGGAATAGGGAAGGGAGTTCCACAGGTGTGAGGTGCGAGATATGAAGCTATTCGAGTAGAAGAGACGTCTACACTTAACAGTTTCAACAGTGAAAGGGTGGGAATGGGATGCCAGCCTCGTATGACACTTTGAGCATTATATATTAGATTGATGAATTTGGTATAAGTTTCCCATCCTTAAAGTTTTTTTTTCAGTTAATGATATTTACTTAACAGTAAAGACGGCTTGAAGTTATTCTCTTCTCAACCTTGCTGAGAATTCTCGTACTTGAAGTTGCAAAGTCTGTATATAACCAACATTTGGCTTTTTATGTAATTTATGTCATAAAAGGTGGGCGTTCAAAACCTGTTAATGCAAGATTTTTATTGACATAAAGAAAATAGACTCCACTTACTCAGCAAGTTTCTTTATTAAAGTTGGTCTTATTCTTTTTTTTTATATACGTGTGAATTGATTTTTGGTTAAAATTTGAGAAGAAAGCATCCCTTTCATATATTGGAAAACGAATCATTATTATTCTAAGAGTTACAGGGATTTTATAAGCATAACTTAGATGTGGCACAAGGCTGAAAGTAAGGAGCACATAGTGAGGATCAAACTCACTACTCGCTCATAATTGATCTAGCAAGACAAACTTGCTAACCATTACACCACATCAAAGTGCCCAAATTATTCCAAGAGTAATGCAGACTATCAACTTAATTTATTTTTTTATTGCCCCAAATATTTTGACCCGTCCATTCTACAGCCTTCTTCAGCTATACAATCCACATAGAAAACACCTTTTGACAAGCTTGAGAATCGGAATGCAATGTGGAGCAACCATTTGGCGGTCAGTAGAAAGCTTGGGCAAGAGATGGATCACATATTTACAATATTTGCTGTTTCCTTATAAGGAAACATTCAGTATTCATTGACCGAGTAGTCAGTTTCCTTTTCTGTTGAAAGTCATAAAATCTTCATCTTAAAACAATTTTTCAGGAAAATAGGTTTCTCAAGTCCAGTAACTGTTAATGCTCTTTCCAGTACTGGTGGGAGTTTCCTTCCTTGCCTTTTGTTTGAAGTCATGTGAACCGTCAACATCTTGACTATTTCATTATTTTCTCTTGTGTTACATCTGATATCCATTTTAGTTGTTTGGAAGATGGAATCTTTAAGTTGAAGGAAAAATGGAGAAAGTTTGTGCAACAAAATGGTTCATATTTAACTGAATAAATATTTAATGGCGTAATTTTGTCTTGTGTTTTAATTTCCCTTGAAAATCAGCATGAACTTTCCAGACAACCCAATAATATTAGCTGTTTCTTTATAAGGAAACATTTGGCTTTCATTGGGTTTTTTTTTTTAAATTATCGATTTTTTTTTATGCTAAGAAGCTATCTCTTGTGTAATGTATGTGCCAAGTTTGGTCAAAATTAGTTGCATGGATCTTTAGTGAAATAGACAGACAGACATCCTCTGTTTTATATATATATATATATATATATATATATATATATATATATATAACCCCTGTTCTAATCCCTCTCTGTGTCACCCTTTTTCCCCCCTTTCAGTATTTGTAATACCAAGTGTGATACACATCATACAATCATAGGTGCAAGTGTATGCATATGTAGATGTATCTGCATTATGGTGTATTGAACTGTGCAATCTTAATGATTGAGTTTTGTATTTCCAGTGTGATCTTCAGGTGGTTGGAGAATTCCAGGTGAAAACAAATTGGACAAGCTCTTTCGGCCACAACTTAATGAGATAGAAAGTAAACTTTTACTGGAACTGAGAAGATGAAAGCATTTGTCGGTGATGGTGAAGTAGTCACATAGTTCAAACAAATGTGATTAGTTGAGTCGACAAGCTGCGGAAAATCACTGATTTGGCCAACTTAATTCCATTGTTTCTTGAAGGGGGATTATTTTAGATCCTACGATTGTCGCAAAGTCAATAGTGGGTTTTCTGTGGTGGATGAATGGTAACAGCACAAGGGATCAAAAAAAGAAGAGGGAAGAAAAAGAGAACAAGAAAAAGGGGTGAAAAAGAAGAAAAGAGCAAGAAGAGGGGGGAAGAAGAAATGAGCAAGAAGGGGGGAGAAGAAAAGAGCAAGAAGAGGGGGGGAAGAAGAAAAGAACAAGAAGAGGGGGAAAAGAAGAAAAGAACAAGAAGAGGGGGAAAAGAAGAAAAGAACAAGAAGAGGGGAAAAAGAAGAAAAGAGCAAGAAGGGGGGAAAAGAAGAAAAGAGCAAGAAGGTGGGGAAAAGAAG
Organism: Acanthosepion esculentum; assembly: GCA_964036315.1. Taxonomy (NCBI): domain Eukaryota; kingdom Metazoa; phylum Mollusca; class Cephalopoda; order Sepiida; family Sepiidae; genus Acanthosepion; species Acanthosepion esculentum. The sequence continues at coordinate 67,375,800 of OZ038516.1, forward strand.
AAAAGAGCAAGAAGAGGGGAGAAAAGAAGAAAAGAGCAAGAAGGGGGGGAGAAGAAAAGAGCAAGAGGGGGGAGAAAAGAGCAAGAAGAGGGGGAAAAAGAAGAAATGAGCAAGAACAGGGGAAAAGAAGAAAAGAGCAAGAAGAGGGGGAAAAAGAAAAGAGCAAGAAGAGGGGAGAAAAGAAGAAAAGAGCAAGAAGAGGGGGAAGAGAAGAAAGGAGCAAGAAGGGGGGGAGAAGAAAAGAGCAAGAAGGGGGGGAAGAAGAAAAGAGCAAGAGGGGGGAGAAAAGAGCAAGAAGAGGGGGAAAAGAAGAAAAGAGCAAGAAGAGGGGGAAAAAGAAGAAAGGAGCAAGAAGAGGGGGAAGAGAAGAAAGGAGCAAGAAGGGGGGGAAGAGAAGAAAAGAGCAAGAAGGGGGGAAGAAGAAAAGAGCAAGAGGGGGGAGAAAAGAGCAAGAAGAGGGGGAAAAAGAAGAAATGAGCAAGAACAGGGGAAAAGAAGAAAAGAGCAAGAAGAGGGGGAAAAAGAAAAGAGCAAGAAGAGGGGAGAAAAGAAGAAAAGAGCAAGAAGAGGGGGAAGAGAAGAAAGGAGCAAGAAGGGGGGGAGAAGAAAAGAGCAAGAAGGGGGGGAAGAAGAAAAGAGCAAGAGGGGGGGAGAAAAGAGCAAGAACAGGGGAAAAGAAGAAAAGAGCAAGAACAGGGGGAAAAAGAAGAAATGAGCAAGAAGAGGGGGAAGAGAAGAAAGGAGCAAGAAGGGGGGGAAGAGAAGAAAAGAGCAAGAAGGGGGGAAGAAGAAAAGAGCAAGAGGGGGGAGAAAAGAGCAAGAAGAGGGGGAAAAAGAAGAAATGAGCAAGAACAGGGGAAAAGAAGAAAAGAGCAAGAAGAAGTGGAAGAAGAAAAGAGCAAGAAGAAGGGGGGAAAGAAAAGAGCAAGAAGGCGTGAAAAGAAGAGGAAAGAAAAAGAGAACAAGAAGCGGAAGAGAAGATGAAGTAGAAGAGGAAAGAAGACATTTATTGTTGCCAAAGTGAATATCGAAGAACCAATAAGAAAGATGGTGAAATTTATTCCCTCATAAATGAACACAAATTACTCTTCAAAAATTCAAATGAAAGAAATATTTGTGAAAGAAAATTAAGTTAACAACCAAAAAAAAATTTTAAAGTTTGAAATAATCTGACTTCTTCTTTCCTAATGGCCATAAAATGAGGGTCTGAGTAAATACCTTCTCCACTTACATGCAAGTACCTTTGGGAAAGTTATGAATCCATTTCTTCTCCCTACATCTATGGGTTAAATAGTATGACATTTAACCGGAAAAAATCAGTTATCTCAAAAAAATCTTAATGTAATATTCACTCACAAAAAAAAACATTATTTTTAGAATCCGAAATATGTTTCAGCTTTAAATAACCCACAAAGGGTTGATAAACCATCAAAGACAAATCAACCCATACATATGTTTTGTACCTTCAGACTGTTGTTCTCATCTTTGCCATATTCACAATGTTTTCGCTGTTGTACACACTGGGCTTTTTCAGGTGATATACATTGGAATTTAGAACTCTTTATTTCATCTACTGGGGTAGATTGTTCTAGTTCCACATGCCACGCCTTTTCTGGATCTCTCAGTATAAGTTATCCCCTTTTAACTCGGTGCTCCAAATTTTTGTTCACCACTACAGTAACCAGGTACTGAACTCGCAACTCTTTGAGTCAAATCACTGGATTCAATCCAACGCTTTTATCCACTGGGCCATGTGTCGTTGTTTAGAATTATTTATTAAATAATAAGAATAGAAAGTTGAAAATGGAGTACTGCTGCCATGTAGGGGCAGGAAATTACCCGTCTCGATAGCGTCTAAGAGCATCACTGCATCCTTGTAAGTGACAAATTATTTTCCACCCTACAACCCCTTTCCTCACAGACAAAGTGCCACAAACCTCTTGCTGCTCTATCGCTATTTCCATGGAAAATGTTCAGATGAACTCCATTCCTTGGCTTTACCAATTCTAACCTTCAAAGCTAGGATCTGTCATGCCACACCCATTCTAGCAAACCACCCTCATTCCCTTCCTATTCCATTGGTGAGATGTAAGTTCCACTCAAGTGGCTTCTTCCTGCAAACTCATACTTTGTGGAATCAACTACCAAGATGGTGTTTTCCCGATCACTGCAATCTTAACACTTTGAGCCCTGACCACCGCTTTACCAGTGCCACAAGATCCCCAAACGACCCTCCACAGGTTTTGAATTCAGAGTTGTTGTTCTCCTAGACCAGTTGCTATCCAAGGCTATAGAACCCAGTCTGTCCTGCTATTTACCCATAGCTGGGCGAGAAGAAGAGGAGTCATACCTTTCCCAAGGGTATTAGCATGAAATTCAAACTCAGCCCTCTAATTCCTCAATCTGATCCACTATCCATTACTCCAGCATGCCTCTCTCTCACTATATATATATATATATATATATATATATATATATATATATATATATATATATATATAAAACCCAGTAAATGGCAAAGTTGGCAAGTTGAGTCCAAGTTAGCTTAAACCTATGGTGTTTTTCCGATCACTGCAATCTTAACGATTTGAGCCCTGACCACCGCTTTACCACTGGTAGAGACCTGGTGAACCACATGCCACAAGATCCCCAAACGATCCTCTGCAGGTTTTGAATTTAGAGTTGTCCTTCTCCTAGACCAGTTGCCATCTAAGGCTATAGAACCCAGTCTGTCCTGCTATTTACCCATAGCTGGGGGGAGAAGAGGAGGAGTCATACCTTTCCCAAGGATATTAGCATGAAATTCAAAGTCAGCCCTCTGATTCCTTAATCAGAGACACTATCCATTACTCCAGCGTGCCTCTCTCTCTCTCTCTCTCTCTCTATATATATATATATATATATATATATATATATATATATATAACCCAGTAAATGGCAAAGTTAGCAATTTGAGTCCAAGTTAACTTAAACCTATAAACATATGCATTCTCTTGTTCTGGCTCCTGGTAAATCGCTTGTAAAGAACAGCATACCTTTAAGCTTGCAATGAAATCTTATTCAATGCAGTCTGACCACTGCTCATAGGTGAGGGTCGATAATTACTTCTATAGTAGAGTAGCCCTGAACTATCATCAATTCTGATGAATGAGTGTTTCCTAAGGGATGCCTCGAGATCTTATTGGGCCTTAAATTCAACCCAAACCTTATCTGATCCAGCGCTAAAGACGATGGAAAATTGGTCGGTTCCTTGTGCCATCACCTACCTTTACAAGAGCCAGGTCAGGTTGAAAATGGTGCTCTGCTGCCGTATATGGGACTGCCCAGTTGTCCCTTTCAACTCTCGATATAGTCCAAATATGCCCACACCTCCTCGTGGGTGACAAATTATTTTCCACCCATTTCTCACAAACGAAACATTGCAAGCCACTTGCTGCTCTATCGATCTTTCCATGGAAAGTGTTCAGATGAACTACATTCCTTGGTTTTACCAATTCTAATCTTCAAAGCTGTCATGCCGCACACATTAAAGTGAATTCCCCTCATTCCCTTCGTATTCCATTGGTGAGATGTAATGTCAACTTGAACAGCTTCTTTCCATGAACTGCTGCATTGTGGAACTGACTCCCAAGAGGATGCTTCCCCCGATCACTGCAATCTTAACCTGCTCAAGTTAACTGTTATCTACTCCATATATCCACATAAACTGTGACTGGTTTTTGACCACATGACATTGAGACACCAGTTCTCATATGATCACTAAAGTTAAGCAATGTCAAACCTGGCCAGTACCTATATGGGTAACCACTTGGGAATACCAGGTGCTGTAAGCTTGGATGTGCAGTTGGTGTAATGAATAATGGCTTAGAATTATTAATCAGAGATTCAAGTTTCAGTTGGAATTGTTATATTCACTTATGTACTAATACCCTTGGAAAAGGTAAGAATCCACGTCTTCTCATCCCCCGTCATGAATTAGTAGGACTTGTATCAATAATCTCCAGTAATATAATAAACTCTTCTTTTTAATCATTTCACCCCATGCAAGGTTATAATGCCACTAGGATACAGAGGGTTACAGGGAGTTGAATGAGAATAGTGGGGGAGGATTGAGGAGAAGACAATAAATGAGCAGTGTTCAAGAAAATAGAAGATGGCGATTGATGTTGCATTTAAAATTTTGCAGATTATAGGTGACAGGGAAGTAAAAAAAAATGAGGAGGAAGTTCTACAGTAGAAGTGAGAAATGTGAGAAAAGGAATTCTTGGAATAGAAATGGCAGTTGTATCTAGCTAGTTCAACAGTAAAAGTGTGAGACCTAATTGCCAATCTAGTAGCATGCTTAAATTCATGTAGTTGAGACATCATGGGGGAAAAAAAAAAAAGCTGGAGAACAGTTACCATGGAAATATTTCTAGAATGGCATACAAAATATTTAGATCTTGGCATTAAATAACCCACAGATCTTGATACGCAGCTAAAAAAAAAAAAAAAATAAAAATTATAAACTGTACCTCTTACTTTGTAATCCTCTACCTCGAGTGGCTCTTGGGCCTTGTACATTAAAAATATTCAAACAAATAATTAGTATTTCTCGTACAGGTCTAGGTTCATATGTATGTTTTGTTTGTTTATCCATTTTATTTAAATTTAGCACAAAGCAGCAACTCGGTAAAGTATGGTCGACAAATAAATTTCATCCACAGTTACCCAACCTGTTTTCAGCTGTTTGGCCAAGTGTTTTCATTATGGGCCAAGGAAGTGTTTTATTTTCATGTGTCCACCAACAATTATGACATGTGC
>OZ038516.1:67390602-67443102 GCA_964036315.1 Acanthosepion esculentum
ATTACATTCACTTATGTGTTAATAACCTTGGGAATGAATCATCTTCTTCTCCCCCCAGCTATGGATAAATAGCAGGACAGACTGGGTTCTATAGCCTTTGGTAGCAACCAGTCTAGGAGGAGGAAAAACACTGAATTCAAAACCGGCCTGGAGAGGGTTGGGCTCTGTCAAGCTATCTTGCCCAAGAAACACCACTTCTACTGCAACTGCTGTACACATGGTGCCCCTACAGCCTCCAGGGTAAATAGCAAGACAGACTGTGTTCTATAACCTTGGATGGCGACCAGCCTAAGAGAAGGAAAAACTCTGAATTCAAAACTGGCCTGGAGAGGGTTGCCCAAGAAACACCACTTCTACCATGGCTGCAGTACATGTGGTACCCCTACAACCATATTGGTCACAGGATATATATATATATATATATATATATATATATATATATATATATATATAAAAACAGACCACTTTAAGGCTCCATGTGATAATTTATTTCATCATAGCCCTTTTAAAGGACGCTGGATCATCAGACTACACTTCCAAATGATGAAACGAAAAATAAAATGAACATTTACACTTTTGACGGGTAGTATTAAGTTTATGTAATTTAACAGAGAGGGCAGTGAGGAGTGGTGTGAGAGACATGATCGAGTTTAGAGAGGGTTTATTTTAATATTTCTATCTATCATACTTAGTATTAGGGGAGGAGGGACCAGACATTGACCTATTTAATCGGTTAACTTAACAGAAGTGATATATTGAAAGGGAAGGGGGAGAAGAGAGAAAAAATTAAAAAGAAAAACAGAAATAAAGAATGGGGAAGTAAAGAGAAAGAAGATGTAATTAGGCTTTACAAAGAGAGGAGGAGTGGTAATTTTTAGCAGTTTATGTAAAAAAAAGAGTTTTAATGTTTGATAATAATTTAATTTTTTAAAATCACCGAAAAAATTAATTTGATGTTTGCTAGCAATTTAAATATTTAACTCTTTTACAAATAATTTAGGGATTTAATATGAGTTAAATAGTATATTTAAAAACACATTCATAGAAAGTACATTAAAAAAAATTATTTAAAATATAACAGTTTACTGACAGTAATCTTTTAATATATATATATATATATATATATAAACAATAGATGAGTTACAAATAAATAGAAAGAAAATATGAAGATTATTAATCAAAGCTTCTAATAAAAAGTTGATGTCATCATTTAAGTGTTTTGTTTTCCATTGGAAATATTTTTTTTATAAATGCATCATTTTTCAAACTATTTCTATACTTTCAGATGTGACAATTCCAGTCGTCTGAGTAAAATAAAAAAAAAATGAATAATTAAGTAGACATTTTCTTTTCAAGGCTAAATTATTTTGTCATTGTCTGATTTATATTTTAGTATTATTTTAATCGCATTAAACGACATTCAAAAGCATTGAACAAAAATAACTTCCCTTCAAACTACCCCCTTCCTCATCATAAAATGAGATTAAGGGCTTAATCACCAAACAAAGATTTTATGACACATAAATAGACACGTTACTTGTTCTGGTTTTTAAATGACCTGGGATTTCTATTTTTTTATTATTTAACCGATTTGTTTTCAAATACATTTTTGTTTTTATTCCTTTACTAATGGCTGCTAAAAAAATTTGAGATATAAAATTTGTTGCTGAGATAGGTGTAGTACCAAAGGTTAGAGTTCAAACCTGGGTAAAAATCTAAAATTTAAATTTTTATTTATTTTGTTTTTTTAGTTTTTTTTTTTTGTTTGTTTTTTTTTAGAGATAGGTACCAATGAAATTAAGGATGCCATTTCTTTGTTTTTTTTTTTAAATTACTATTCCTCCCTGTAGGTCTATATACTCTCAATTTTACCATCTTGTTGGGGCGCACCCACCTTCACAACCATAATAGACTGATCTTATTATTATAAATAGAACAGTAGTTCTAGAGACTGTGAGTAGTGTAGTAGTGCAGTGCAGAGTGAGACTTCTATAGTGATCAGTTACACTTCCGTTTCTCGACCGGAAGATACCGTTGGACTTTATTACTATTACTTATTGTTACTACTAACCTACATTCGTTCTACTACTAATCTCTCTGACATAAATACCTCTCTGAATATACCAGTATTTTTCCCTACGACTGTGTTTGTTCGTTATTACCATACTCACGTGGAAACACTCCACATCTCAACACATCTTATATTGTATTTTGATACTACATAAAAATTTTACCGTCTTATGTCATATTTTGGTATGACATAAAAATCTTACCATCAAATACAAAATAAGCAACAGAACTACCCAACAAACAGAATTGATAAAGTTTGCAATAAACAATAACCAGAAAAAGATAAGAAAAGAACAGGGCAACAAAAAAAACAAAAAAACAAATAAAGCAAGCAAACAATATATGCAAGGCAAAGCAACAGTAATAAGGCAAAAGGTTCACAAACTAAGAATTGGCGTTGACACACAAAAGCATGTTCGGACAAGTGACCAAACGTGATAACAACAATGTGTTGTTGAAATGGCCATCACATTCACCTGACTTGAGACCTTGTGATATTTTTTCTATGGGGTTGTCTAAAAAAAACAGGTCTATATTCCCCCTCTTCCTACAAGCCATAAGGAACTCAAGCAGAGAATTGCTGAGGCATTGGAGATTTTTTTTTATTAAGCATTTCACCCCAAGCAAAAATTGGAGAAAATTGATGTTAAGGAAGATTGTGATGCACCAATGTAGAGAGGGTTTTCTTCCTTTGGCTTTAAACAATGTAATTTTTTGAGCGTTTCACCCCAAGCCAGGTGGGAAGCCACTAGCACACAAGGGGTTACAGAGAGTTGGAGTGAGAGCAAATAGGAGTGATAGAGGAAAGTATGAAGAGAAGGATAGGGGATAGATCAAGGCATCTGGAGACATCGATTAACATTACATTTGAATAGTTAGAGATTATAGCTATCAGGGAAACAGGAAAAGGGGAGGGAGTTCCACAGGCGAGAAGTGCGAGACATGAAGCTATTGGAGTAGAAGAGACAGCTACATTTAACAGTTTCGACAATGAAAAGGTGTGAGCGAGATGCCAGCCTAGTAGAACGCTTAAATTCATGAAGTCTGGGAACCAGCAAAAGCAGCTCCTCGGAGCAGTTACCATGAAAGTATTTGTAAAAAAGACAGAGGGGGGTGACGGCACGACTGTTAGAGAGAGTGAATGCAGACGAAATGCCAGATCAGGGCCAATTACATTGCATATCCGTCTTTGGATTTTATCAAGAACCTTGAGGCAAAGAGATGGGGCTCCAGACCATATATGGCAGCAATACTCCATGAATGGTTGATGCAAGATATGCTACAGCATGTTTGGCAGGAGCTGGACTACTAACTTGACGTATGTCATGTCACAAGTGGCACGCATATTGAACATTTGTGAAACTCTGTGAAATTACTTCTAAAATCTCCATCCCATTTGAATATCTTTTTCAGATTTTGATAAATCTGTTATTGTTCAAGATGAAGCCTATTTAATTTTGTTTGCTTGGGTCACTGTGTCATACCAGAAGATTTTTTTTTTCATCAGGGTCCATTTTGCAGATTTTCAAATCAAAGAAAGATCTTGTAGCAGAAAATCGCAGTTGGTTGTATGTGGAGCTGTAAGCACCGGGAGTTGCATCCTCTCCCACGATGGGCTGTTGAGAGAAGACCTTCTACTTAGAGTGGGTGGCGCTGATTATTTGCATATGAACGATACTGGGTAGGTATTAGCGAATAGTCAGACTGGGACTGAGATAGCTGTATAACGCCAGTGTTTTTTCTCATTGGAGACGTGCTGTGGTGCAATGTGATCGATCCTGACTTGCCATCTTGATTTTAGTCACTTTCATGGCGACGGCTCTGACAATCTTTTTCCCTGGTGCCCCATCTATGTGAATTTAAGCTTACTACTAGATTGGCAGATAGGTCCCACCTTTTTACAGTTGAAATAATTAAATATAATCACCAATTCTATTCCAACAGTTGCTTTTCTTGCACTTCCCACCTGTGGAACACCTTTCTGTTTACCTGCTTCCCTGAAAAGTAAAATCTTCAAAAATTTAAATGCAACGTCAATCGCCATCTATCTTCTTGAATCCTATTCGTCTTTTATCCTTTCCTCAAATCTCCCTATACCCAGTCTTTTCCTTAACCTTCACTGTAACCCCCCTGCGTGCAAGTGGCATTCTCACCTTGCTTGCGGTAAAATGATTTTAAAAAATGTCGTTACTCAGATATTCGCATTTAAAATGTCAATTTTGGGGGATACTCTGTATTTATATTATGAACAGGATTCTATATTTTTCTAAAATGATAAAAACAATATTTTTTTAAATATTTTGATAAATGTTGTTGCTTGACGAAGATGTAATTAATACTAGTCTACAAAAATTATTCTCTTCAAAAAAGTTTCGTATTTTTTATGAGTGGAGCAGTCTGTTTAAGTAGTACTCAGAATTTTGTGTTCTTTGTTGTTGTTTTTTAATCACTTTACCCCATGCAAGGCAATAAAGCCACTAATATGCAAGAGGCTACTGAGTGTGAAAGAATAAGAAAAAAGTGAAACATTATAAAGTTGTAAGAACAATAGAAAAGTAATTAAGAAAACAGTAGGTAATGATTGACGTTGCATTTAAATTTTTGAAGATCAAAGTTGGCCAAAAAGCATGCAGCCGGAAGAGAGTTCCACAAGCAAGAAGTGTGAGAAAAGAAACCATTAGCATAGAGCTTATGGTTACATCTAGCCAATTCAACTTTGAATTAATGAGACTATGCCACCAATGTAGTACCATGCTTAAATTCATATAGTCTCGGTCCCATAGCAGAGAGTTCATCTACAGAGTTATCGTGACAGAAAAGGCACAGGGAAGTTAGATTACAGCAGTAGGAAAGGGACTGGATCCTAGATGACAGGTTAGGACCAACAATATTGCTGATTCTTCTTAGGATTTTATCAAGAATCTCTAAATCTATAGCAGGGTCACCAGACCAGATTTGGCAGTAATTTTCAAAGCCAGGGCAAATGGGAGACTTATAAATATGTTAAGTTAGATTCAGGTTAAAAGAATTGCCTGGAACAACACAGTGAACCAATTTTCTTAACAATAGACCTAGCAATGGATTCAATATAATCTTTTGTTTCATGTCAGTTGAGAATGTAAACCCATTGGAAGCCTTAGTCATTACTTTATCATCATTAATAAATAATAAGAAGAATGAAACCAATTCATTGTTTTTATTAAATTATATTTATAATCTATATATTACGCTTATTATACAAGGGTCATTCAATAAATAAGTTGAATTTTTTGGTATAAGGACTTATAATACAGATAGAAGCTTACTTTTTTTTATTTTTCAACGTAGTCTCCCAGCACTGTCAAACACTTTTCCCATCTGTACATATTCCCTCAGCATAAAAATCTTTGGACTGATGTCTCAGCAAGTCGCTCACAACACTTTTGACTTCATCGTCACTTTTAAACTTCATGCCTCTCGTGAACGCTTTCAAGGGACCAAACAGGTGAAAGTCTGAAGGGGCAAGGTCTGGGCTGTAAGGGGGATGAGGGATCAGTTCCCAGCCCAGCTCGTTGATGGTCTGCACTGTTTGGGCTGCTGTGTGAAGCCTTGCGTTGTCATGATGCAAGATGACTCCTTCTGACTGATGACCCCTGCGTTTGTCCCAACAGATAAGCTCAAAGTCCTTGCAATGTCATCCACTGTCACCCTTCTGTCAGACTGAATGAGGTCATTGACTGATTCGATCACATCAGGAAACCTCACTTCTGTAGGCCTCCCAGGCCTGTCTTCATCCTCAACACTGCTCCGTCCTTCTTTAAACAATTTAGCCCACTTGTAGACATTTTTTTGGCTGAAACATGTGGCACCATACACAGTTGACATTCTCCTATGAATTTCAACTGGTTTGTACCCTTCAGCAACCAAAAACTTGATAACTGACCGCTGTTCAATCCTGGAGCATGCTTCTTGGTCGGCCATCTTTGTTAATCGCCAAAACTCTCAAAGTTTTTTTTTGATCTGCAAAAGAACTTAAATCCATGTGAAAAAGAAGTAAAACAAAAAGAAGAGTAAGCTTCTATCTGTAGTAGAAGTCCTTATACCGAAAAATTCAACTTATTTATTGAATGAACCTCGTCCATAAAATAGATAGGTTAATAAAACAAAGGTAAACAAAAGGGTACCAATGTGATCAGTACGAAAAATATTTATTTAATATTAATTATTAACCACAAGACAAAAATGAAGCATGGAAATTAAGGTTTTAAGTCCGAAATTTTCGAGCACACCAGCGTCTTTCATCAGCGGTACAAAAAATAGACAGAGAAATAGGAAAGACTCACCAACTGTTGTCCTTGTGGCTGGTGTGACTGCTTATGCAGATCATATTATTAGTAAAAATCTGTTCTCTGTTTGATTTCTTGCTGTGCAAAACTTCTTGTCTTGACAAAAAATTAGGCTGTTTTGTCCTTATTGGTGTAGGTGGTAGGGGAGTGAGATTTTGAACATAGAGGAAGAGGGTCATTGGATTGGGGGTGAGGAAGACGTTCCGTGTGTGGTCAGTGCTAAGAGATTTGGCTGGATAGGAAAATAGTGTGGGAACAGAGGGAAAATGGTAATAAAAATAAAATGAAAGAGAGAAAAAAGGGGAAATGAACAGCAAAAAAAAAAAATTATATATTATTTATCAAATATACCACATATGCTTGAGTATAGTGTGAACTTTTACCATAATTTTTTACACAAAAATTAGGAGTACTGTATTTTCTGGCTTACAAGGCACACTTTTTTCATAAAAAAAATACCCTGAAAAATACGTTTGTATCTTCCAAGATGAATTTAAGGCAACACCCAGGCTGAAGTAATCTTGAATGGTCACATAACTCGATTGACTGATGGGGACGGGGATTTGTATGTTGAGTCATTACACTATAATGTTGGCTGTCAGCCTTTTATATGATGTAACCTCAGTAGTTGGCTGTTACAAGTATTTACAAGACACTAAACCTTCCTGGAGCCAAGCCGCAAGTTTAAACATGCTCTGTTTACTAGCAGTGATGGGAACCTTTCTGCTCTTAACTAGTGTGCCATTGCCATGCAAACAAAATTGAACGAGTGATTAATATAAACAATACATGATGCCAGTATGTGAGGGACACATGATGAGAATGTGTTGTTGTGTGAGAATGACTTTCTTCTTTCCAATATTAGGGTGCATCTTCCAAGCTGGAAAATGCAGTATTTACACTATTTACATTGTTCTGAATGTTGTCCTCATTTTTGTTGTCATATTCACAACATTTCAGCTGTTATACGCTCCAGCCTTCTTCAGGTGATATACATAGGAATTTTGAACAAAGCCCTTTATTTAGTCCATGGGGTAGATTGTTCTAGTTCCACATTCCATGCCTTTTCTGGATATCTCAGTTTCAGTTATTTCCTTTTAGTAACTCTGCAAGTTTTTGTTCAACTCTGCTGTTGACCAGAACTAAGAACTAGACGAGATATCCCAGAACAGCCTACCTCTGTAGATTAAATACTTCAGAATTCCCTGGATATATTGATCCAGGTAACCTAGAGGGTGAGCAATAACTGAGAAGTACTGAAAATAAGAACTAGATGAGATATCCCAGGACATGGGCAGTGGAACAAGAACAGCCTACCTCTGTAGATTAAATACTTCAGAATTCCCTGGATATATTGATCCAGGTAACCTAGAGGGTGAGCAATAACTGAGAAGTACTGAAAATAAGAACTAGATGAGATATCCCAGGACATGGGCAGTGGAACAAGAACAGCCTACCTCTGTAGATTAAATACTTCAGAATTCCCTGGATATATTGATCCAGGTAACCTAGAGGGTGAGCAATAACTGAGAAGTACTGAAAATAAGAACTAGATGAGATATCCCAGGACATGGGCAGTGGAACAAGAACAGCCTACCTCTGTAGATTAAATACTTCAGAATTCCCTGGATATATTGATCCAGGTAACCTAGAGGGTGAGCAATAACTGAGAAGTACTGAAAATAAGAACTAGATGAGATATCGCAGGACATGGGCAGTGGAACAAGAACAGCCTACCTCTGTAGATTAAATACTTCAGAATTCCCTGGATATATTAATTATATTAATTAAAATATTACTAAGTCTCACAGAGTGCAAATTTTGTAATATCTCTCTCATAGTATCTATCATATCCATCCTGCTCAGCCCTGTACAATCATATTCAGATGTGATGTTTATTCAGGGGTGGGGATGAATAAAATACTCCCCTCAGATAAAGATTCATCATTCTAGGACACAACAGCTTCATAACAAAAGTTGAAGGCTACACAGTAAAAACATGAAAAAAAACGATAACAAGAAAATAACTTACACTATTTACATTGTTCAGACTGTTGTCCATATCTTCGTTGCCATATTCACATTTCAGCCATTGTATACTCTGGCCTGATTCGGACGAGTAGAATTTTGAACAGAATCATTTATTTCATCCCCCCAGGGTAGTTTGTTCTAGTTCCATGTGCCATGGCTCTTCAAGGATTTCTCAGTATCAGTTATGTCCCTTTTAACTCAACTCACCAAGTTTGTTTGTTTTTTTGCTCACCCCAGCTGTAGCCAGGTATTGAACTCACAATTCTTTGGGTCAAGTCACTGAATTCAACCAACGCTTTTATCCACTGAGCCATGTACACATGAGAATCACCTGAAGAAGGCTGGAGCATAGATCAGCTGAAACATCGTGAATATGGCAACAAAGATAAAGACAACAGTCCGAACAGTGTAAATAGTGTCTATAATTACAATACCTCATGTCAGAACTATGAACAGATCCTGAAGAAGGCCGAGACGTACACTGGCCAAAACATCGTGAATATGGCAACAAAGATAAAGACAACAGTCCGAACAATGTAAATAGTGTCTATAATTACAATACCTCATGTCAGAACTATGAACAGATCCTGAAGAAGGCCGAGACGTACACTGGCCAAAACATCGTGAATATGGCAACAAAGATAATGACAACAGTCCGAACAATGTAAATAGTGTCTATAATTACAATACCTCATGTCAGAACTATGGACAGATCCTGAAGAAGGCCGAGACGTACACTGGCCAAAACATCGTGAATATGGCAACAAAGATAAAGACAACAGTCCGAACAATGTAAATAGTGTCTATAATTACAATACCTCATGTCAGAACTATGAACAGATCCTGAAGAAGGCCGAGACGTGCATTGACCAAAATATTGTGAATATGGCAATTACAATGAGGACAACTGTCTGAAGAATGTAAATAGTATAAATTATTACAATAACTCATCTCAGAAATATAGACAGATACAAGAGAACGAGTTCAAATCAATTCACATAGAATCTTTTTTTAAATAAAACCTATTTTTTTCACATTTAAAATCGGTCAGTTATTGAGTCTCATCACAAAGCTAAAAATGAATATCAAAGACTTATTTTTCTTTTTATTAGGATTCAGTTTAAAAGTAGGTAAAGTGCAAGTAAAATTAACCGAGATAGAATGTCATCAAACTTGTATATCCAGTCATATATATATATATATATATATATATATATATATATATATATATATATATATAGTGCTGTTCAATAAAAGTGACTCACCTGATTTTTTCTACTAAATGTTCTCTGCTCCGATGAAATGAAACTTGAGCTAAATTCAAAGGATAAGCGATCTAAAATCCGAAGAGGCTTTGAAAGCTCTTTGAATTTAGCTGTAAGTACTGTCAAGCATCCGTTCAGTATAATGTTTTGGGGATGCTTTTCTTTTCATGGAACTGGTTTCTTAAACCCTATTGAAAAAACCCTCAGGAGCGAGCAGTACAAAAGAATTTTAGTCTTGTCTGCTCCCTTCTGCTGAAAGGGTGCAAATTGACCCCACCAAGCTCATTTTTATGCAGGATAATGCTCCCTGTCATAAATCAAAATTGATGAAGTAATACTTTGATGAGAAGCAGGTGAGTGTTATGACATGGCCGCCCCAATCTCCTGACCTCAACCCCATAGAAAACTTATGGAGCATTATAAAGTACAGGCTCTCAAGAAAGCAGTTGAGCAACAAAGAGGATTTGATTGTGAATTTCATATCCGAATGGAATTCAATGTTTGGAGATGAGATTTGCCAGAACCTAATCAAGTCAATGCCAAAAAGGGTTGAAAAGATTATTCAAAATAAAGGAGGTCCCATAGATTATTAAATATTTTGAACTATATTACCTATTATAAATAAATTATACCTCTATTATTCTTTATTTAAAGCTGTTCGGTTATGTTTCTACTGATTACTAGTTGCAGGAAATAAGTGAGTCACTTTTTTTGCACAGAGTTTTTCGCTAAATCTCATTTATATCCAAAATTATAATTATCAATAGAATAGCTTCGGGTGAGTAAACTGTTTTACTAGCTGGTCGGGAAGGGGTCTTTATATTAGTAAGATTCAAAATAAGTTTGACTCCAAAAACTATAGGCGAAAAGACTTTTAAGTAAAAAAAAAAAAATCAGGTGAGTCACTTTTATCGAACAGCACCGTATACTGGGCTGGTGCATAATTATCAGGCGTTTTTTAAACACTATTTAACATGAAAAGAGAAACATGACAATTCAACAAGAACATTTTTAAATGATTATTCCAGTGCGTTTTTTAATGACACGCATTTTTATAACCTGAAAATAAAATAATATTTTTCTTAACAATAAGTAAACAAAACATTGATTTTTTTTTTAGTAACAAATAACTCTCCGACAAAAACGACTGATAATTCTGCACCAACCAGTATATGTCTTTGTATACAAATGCTTCCTCAGACATTTATCTATAGTTACCCATTTGGATATATATATATAGAGAGAGAGAGAAAGAGTATATAATAAAAATTTCATTTTGTATATTTACAATACGTTTAATCCACTCAAAAAATCACGTGAGTCACTTTTATCGAACAGCACTATATATATATATATATATATATATATATATATATATACACACACAGTGTAATTCGGATATAAGAGAAACCCTGATATAAGAGAGATTTTCTCTGGTCCCAAATTAGAGCCTGTGTTAATGTATATATAATAGACCAAACCCGGATATAAGAGAAACCCGGATATAAGCGACTTCTTCTCCGGTCCCGACAACTCTCTTATATCCGGGTTACACTATATATATATATATATATATATATATATATATATATATGAGGATGTGTTTTTTTTGGGGGGGGGGGTGTTTTTTTAAATAATCCCATGCCATGTTGGTTCTTAATGAAGGGAGAATTTCAGAATTTCTGTGTGGGCGTTAGTCCTAAAGACTAAGAGATTCAGATTTTCTGAATATTGATCTTTCTCCCATTCTGCTGTGCACATCTGGAGTTTGATAATCATTCCAAGGGGGGAAAAATAACATTATGAAATAGGGCAAAAAGTGTATCTGGGTGAAAAAAACAAAAACAAAATCATACACCACGCCGATCAATAACTTTAGCTTAGAATCAAAGATGTGATCATGAGTGACTGACTAATTGATTTTTGTTTCATTGTTCTTTTCATGGGGAAATTTTTCATCAGACAACATCTGGTGCTAAAAATATCCCATCCCACTAATGACAGGAAAAAGTATATATACATATATATATAGTAAAGGTAACAAATCCATTGGTATATAATCCAAGTGGATCCTCGTAGTATAAGATATCAAAACTGGTCCACAAAAAGAGCTCAATGTATTTATTATTATAGGGCAATATAATTAATAAACAATAAAATCCCAAATCACCTCATGTGGAGAATAGCCTATTTTGGCAGACGGAGATATCAGTCATCTGTCTTAACCCTGGTGTGTCTGTATATGTATGTATGTATGTATGTATATATATATATATATATATATATATATATATATATATATATATATATATATATATAATCATTTATTTGAATATTACAACATAAATATGTTATAAAATCACTACAAAAATAGCCATTTTGTTCCAACACTTCTGGTGTCTTATCAAGTGATGATGTAGAATATAGAATAAATGGTTTTAAAAGTTCCAAATTAATTAACGATCCTTAGCTAGGAGTAAACGCTGTTACATAAGCTAGAATGACCAATCAAAATACAAGTATAGGGTAATTCGAAAAATTTGACAACTAAGCAAGGTTATCATAGATATTAAAAGATTTATAAAATTTGAAATTAAAATTAAAAGTAAAAAATTAAAAGTTACCTATTTAGAAATCTAAATCAAATCTCTATTAAGTTTTAAATTGTAGAATTACCGAGGAGAAAAACATAAAAATATAAAAATAAAAGATATATGTGCTATTTAATTTATATTTTCATTGAAATTATGTTAAAAAGGATGTTCAGAGCCCCAGACAAAAATGTATACATTTTTAGTTTCATTTCAACATGGTAGTCGCCTCTCACGCGAAATCATTCGAACATACTCAGGTTATAATACATAAGCGCTCAGACGTATTTAGATATATACACACACATAAAATACAGTGACGAGACACGACCCTTGATGAAAAAAAACAAAAAAAACATGTACACCGCACACAACCACACGACTAAACGTGCATATATATATATATATATATATATATATATATATATATATATATATAATATCAAAATAAAAAGGAAAAAAATATGATCCACAGTTCTTTAGCATTTATTTTTAAAACCAATGCTTGATACAGAGTGGAGCATAATATAATAATATTATTATTTAAAAATTATGTATTCATTGCAACACAGAAATTACCTTATTTGGTCTATTGTCCTCATCTTTGTCGCCATGTTTATCACAACGTTTCGGACGTTGTACGCTCCGGACTTCTTCAGGTGTTTGGAATGTCGAACTGAACCCTTTATTTCGCTCACTGGGGTAGACTGTTCTAGTTCCACGTGCCATGTTTAATGGATGACAGTTATCAGTTATCTCCTGTTAATTTTTCCCTCTGAAAGTTCTCCACTGCCTTATCCGGGTGTTGAACTCTCACTCTTTGGATCCTGTCACTGGATCTAACCAACGCCTTTATCCACTGTGCCATGTGTCGTTGAGGACAGTGACAGGACCCAAAGAGTGTGAGTTCAATACCCGGTTCAGACAGTGGAGAACTTTCAGAGGGAAAAATTAACAGGAGATAACTGCTAACTGACATCCATTAAACATGGCACGTGGAACTAGAACAGTCTACCCCGGTGAGCGAAATAAAGGGTTCAGTTCGATATTCCAACCACCTGAAGAAGGCCGGAGCATACAACGGCTGAAACGTTGTGATAAACATGGCGACAAAGATTAGGACAATAGTCCAAATAATGTAAATAATGTACATAATACCTCATCTCAGAAATATAGACAGACAGAAATTACCAGGTTTTGGAACTAAAAACTAAACTTTAAATTAAAATTAAAGTTTTTGTTCCATTCTCAAGCAATGTTGAATAACTTTCGAAAAAATGATTTACTTTTTTTAAAGCTAAATAGTATTATATAGTTTAAGTTAAAGAGGGAAAGGGGTTACAAAAATTTGAAAGGGTGTTGCCTTTTTTGACAAATCAGGATACAAGTCAATGATGGCAAAGTATAAATATAGGTTTAGGTATGGGTTTGTAATTTCTGCCTGTCGATAATGGCTTCCTTATATGAGAATATGTCATTCTGCCTGTTTTTTTTTTTTAATTTAAAATCTTAATTTTAACAATACCGTATTTAGTATACTAATAAATGTAATATAGTATTTTACATCTTCATAAATAAAAATATATAAAATATGACGTAATCATATTTGAAGCCCCTTTAAGACAATCCCAATGTATTTTAGAAAAAAAATATATATATAAATAAAAATGCCAATGTATTGTAGTGTATCTTATGTATGCCCCTAAAAAAAAACAGAATGACACATTCTCATATAAGGAAGTTATTATCAACAGGTATAAATTACAAACCCACACCTAAACCGTAACCTATATTTACACTTTGCCATCTTAAAAATTTGACTTGTATTCTGATTTATCAAAAAAGCCAAAACACCCCTTTAAAATGTTGTAATCCCTTTCCCTCTCAAACGATATAATACTATTTAGCTTAAGAAAAAATACATCAGTTTTTCGAAAGTTATTCAACATTGATTGAGAATGGAACAAAAACTTTAATTTTTAATTTAAAGTTTAATTTCTACTTCTGAAACATGGTAATTTCTGTGTCGCGATGAATACATATTTTTAAATAATATTATTATAATATATGTGCATGTGTGGGTGGGGGTATGTAGTTAGGTAGACATTGAGGTCAACACCCAGTGGTGACAATCTGTTTCATGCTAAGACACAATTCTCAGGCTATATTAACAGAACTGGGCTCTCGGCCAAGGGGATCAATTTTGTAGATAATTCGTGCGTAATGATAGAAAATCCAATAGCAATATTCTGAATATTTACTCAAGAATAAAAGTCCAAATAATTTACCTGGATTACATGCACACTGATCGATATGTGCAGAGTTTCTAAAATAAAGGTTCAATCAAGGCTACTTAGGCATATGCAGATATTCTGTATATCCTCTGTTGATATTAACACAGTAATGTCTGCCATAAAATGTGGCATGAATTATGAAAATTAAAAAAATCAATTAAATCATTAACAGTTTCAAAAAAATCAAACACACTTATGGCGGCAAAATTTGTTCATTAAGTGCTGAGGCCAATACAAGGAATACGTTCTGTTTAACATAGACTGAGGCTAATACATGGAATACGCACTGTTTAAAATAAAATAAAAAAACAGGGCGTCTGTTTCAGACACCAGTATCCACTAAAAATAAACATTGAAATAATATATATATATATATATATATATATATATATATATTTGTGTGTATGTGTGTGCGCATATATATTTGTGTGTATGTGTGTGCGCATATATATTTGTGTGTATGTGTGTGCGCATATATATTTGTGTGTATGTGTGTGCGCATATATATTTGTGTGTATGTGTGTGCGCATATATATTTGTGTGTATGTGTGTGCGCATATATATTTGTGTGTATGTGTGTGCGCATATATATTTGTGTGTATGTGTGTGCGCATATATATTTGTGTGTATGTGTGTGCGCATATATATTTGTGTATGTGTGTGCGCATATATATTTGTGTGTATGTGTGTGCGCATATATGTGAGTGTGTATGTGTGTGCGCATATATGTGAGTGTGTATGTGTGTGCGCATATATGTGAGTGTGTATGTGTGCGCGCATATATGTGAGTGTGTATGTGTGCGCGCATATATGTGAGTGTGTATGTGTGCGCGCATATATGTGAGTGTGTATGTGTGCGCGCATATATGTGAGTGTGTATGTGTGCGCGCATATATGTGAGTGTGTATGTGTGCGCGCATATATGTGAGTGTGTATGTGTGCGCGCATATATGTGAGTGTGTATGTGTGCGCGCATATATGTGAGTGTGTATGTGTGCGCGCATATATGTGAGTGTGTATGTGTGTGCGCTTATATGTGAGTGTGTATGTGTGTGCGCATATATGTGAGTGTGTATGTGTGTGCGCATATATGTGAGTGTGTATGTGTGTGCGCATATATGTGAGTGTGTATGTGTGTGCGCTTATATGTGAGTGTGTATGTGTGTGCGCATATATGTGAGTGTGTATGTGTGTGCGCATATATGTGAGTGTATGTGTGTGCGCATATATGTGAGTGTGTATGTGTGTGCATATATGTCAGTATATATATATATATATATATATATATATATATATATATATGTGTGTGTGTGTATGTGTGTGGGCATATATGTGTGTATGTGGGAATATATGTGAGTGTGTGTATGTGTGTGGGCATATATGTGAGTGTATATATGTGTGTGTACGCATATATGTGAGTGTATGCGCATATATGTGAGTGTATATATATGTGTGTATGTATGCGCATATATGTGAGTGTATATATATGTCTGCATGTGTGTGTACATATATGTGAGTGAAATATATGCATGTATGCACATATATCTGGTTATAATTGTGCATATGTGTGTGTGTATATATATATATATATATAGTGTGTGTGTGTGTGTGTGTATAAGCATGTATCTATATATATGAAATGAGAACAAATCAAATATAAATTCAAACGTTCACAACATTAATTTAAAGATAGTGCTCAATCCAATAGTAGAGCGATAATTCTTTATTATAGGATATCACGTTCGAACGTGTGTAGAATTGCAATATATTTGAATTCCTGTTTCGATGCATCGCATCACCCCAGGCGGTGGTAAGTGTGAGAGTTACGACAATTTTTCATATTTACTTACATACAATCATTCTCTTTTTCCTGCGAAAAAAAGGAAAGAAAGAAAGAAAGAGAGACAAGATATAGCCGAGAAGAGAAAGACACGATATAATCGTGAAAAAGAAAGATAGACTAGATAACTCGAGAAAAAGAAAGAGAGACTAGATATAGTCGAGAAAAAGAAAGAGAGACTAGATATAGTCGAGAAGAGAAAGAGAGACAAGATATAGCCGAGAAGAGAAAGGGAGACAAGATATAGTCGAGAAAAGAAAGAGAGACAAGATATAGTCGAGAAAAGAAAGAGAGACAAGATATAGTCGAGAAGAGGAAGGGAGACAAGATATAGTCGAGAAAAGAAAGAGAGACAAGATATAGTCGAGAAAAGAAAGAGAGACAAGATATAGTCGAGAAGAGAAAGGGAGACAAGATATAGTCGAGAAGAGAAAGGGAGACAAGATATAGTCGAGAAGAGAAAGGGAGACAAGATATAGTCGAGAAGAGAAAGGGAGACAAGATATAGTCGAGAAGAGAAAGGGAGACAAGATATAGTCGAGAAGAGAAAGGGAGACAAGATATAGTCGAGAAGAGAAAGGGAGACAAGATATAGTCGAGAAGAGAAAGGGAGACAAGATATAGTCGAGAAGAGAAAGGGAGACAAGATATAGTCGAGAAGAGAAAGGGAGACAAGATATAGTCGAGAAGAGAAAGGGAGACAAGATATAGTCGAGAAGAGAAAGGGAGACAAGATATAGTCGAGAAGAGAAAGGGAGACAAGATATAGTCGAGAAGAGAAAGGGAGACAAGATATAGTCGAGAAGAGAAAGACACGATATAATCGTGAAAAAGAAAGATAGACTAGATTTAGTCGAGAAGAGAAAGAGAGACAAGATTTAGTCGAGAAGAGAAAGAGAGACAAGATTTAGTCGAGAAGAGAAAGAGAGACAAGATTTAGTCGAGAAGAGAAAGAGAGACAAGATTTAGTCGAGAAGAGAAAGAGAGACAAGATTTAGTCGAGAAGAGAAAGAGAGACAAGATTTAGTCGAGAAGAGAAAGAGAGACAAGATACAGTCGAGAAAAGAAAGAGAGACAAGATATAGTCGAGAAGAGAAAGAGAGACAAGATATAGTCTCATCTAAAAAAGAATAAATGCAATGAGAAGATCAATTTCCTAAGTTTAACAACTTTATTCCCCGAGAAATAAATTTGATAAAATTAGAAAAATGATAAATAGGGAATTTAAGTGTTTCGATCTTAACATAAGTACTAAACATTATAATAAGTACTAATATCAAACAGATTTATTTTCTCGATGTAACCTTAAATTTAGTCTATAAAAGTTTTCAGTATTATATGAAAAACAATGCCAACTCAATCTATATCCATCCTAATTCCAATCACCCACCGTCCGTCATCCGACATATTCCTTCCCCTGTAGAAGGTCGGATTAGCCCACCCTCTTCTAACAAAAGGGGTTTCGAGAAACATAGAACTGTGTATAATAAAGTTCTTAGGGATAGTGTCTCCTCTGAAATTCAGTTTATAGAATATATTGGTAGTTCTAAGAAAAGAAATAGAAACAGGAAGATTATTTGGTAGATACCACCATTTAACCAATTAGTACAAAGATAGGCAATTATTTTCTAAATTTAATTGACAAATTTTTCCAAAAAGCTATCCCCTTAGTAAAACTTTTAATAAAAATACATTAAAACTTAGCTATAGTTGTACTAATAATCTTGAGAAAATAATAAAGTTGCACAGCAATAAAACACTTAACCAATTTAACAATAATAACCATGTACTAATTCTAATATAGTTAAGGATAGCAACCGATACTTATAAATTTTCTTCAACTACTGTAATTTGTTTTTCTTCAATAAAATTTAATAAATAAAGAAAATGTTACTTTTGCCACATACGGTAGATTGAATCGGAAGATAACTTTGTAGCTTGTTTTAAGTGAATTTCAAAGAAAATATTTCTATATATGTGCATAGATTTATTCAACCAAAAATGTTACATCGTGTTCATTTACCTTTCAGCATCTTTGAGGCAAATTCATGATTCCATCAGTCCAGAATTTGGCCGCTTTCTGGGATAATGAATTAGTCTAAGTAGCTTTTGCTTCTAGATAACTGAAACAACACTTCTACTGTGACTGCAGTACACTTGGTGCCCCTACGACCCTACATGGTAAATAGCAAGACAGACTGGGTTCTATAACCTTGGGTTGCAACCTGTCTAGGAGAAGGAAAAACACCGAATTGAAAACCGGCCTGGAGAGGGTTGGGCTCCGTTAGGCTCTCTTGCCCAAGAAACACCACTTCTACTCTAGCTACAGTACACATGGTGCCCCTATGACCCTACAGGGTAAATAGCAAGACAGACTGGGTTCTATAACCTTGGGTGGCAACCGGTCTAGGAGAAGGAAAAAATTTTAATTCAAAAACCGGCCTGGAGAGAGTTGGGCTCCGTTAGGCTATCTTGCCCAAGAAACACCATTTCTACTGTGGCTGCAGTACACATGGTGCCCCTACAATGGCTTAAGATTAACTATGACTTATCGCGTTTGGTTAAGTCTAAATTTCGAGCAGAGATGGATAGGAGAATGTGGAGCACATGTATGGCCATCACAATCATCAGATTTTTTTCTTGTGGAGTGAGGACTGAAAGGTCTTCTTTATAGGTTCAACTTGAAAACAATTCCTGATTTACAACCAGTAATTTCTGATAAATTTTCTAAAATTAATGTAGAAATGTGTCAAATGGTTTGTAGAATTGTTACTGACAGGGTTCAGTTTGTAAAAGTGTTGCTGACAGGGTTCAGTCTGTAGAAGTGTTGCTGACAGGGTTCAGTCTGTAGAAGTGTTGCTGACAGGGTTCAGTCTGTAGAAGTGTTGCTGACAGGGTTCAGTGTTGTATTGAACATGAAGATGAGTATTTTGAACAGGCCAAATTGTTTTTTAATCAGAACAAATCTTCTTGCTTTCATGCGCCAATACTTATAAATTTACTTAAACTAATGTAATTATTTTTCTTCAATAAAATTTAATAAATAAAAAAGTGTATTACTTCCCCTTACGCTGTACATCAGCTTGATATTCAGTGAAATTTTTTTTGTTATATTGTTTGTATATTTTTGTCTCTGAGCCCCTAGTCCATCAACTTCAAATGACGCTAACAAAAAAATGTTCAACATTTTGTTCTCTTCTTTTCAATGTAAGTTCCCAAATATTAAAGCAAGTTTTTTTCTGAATCTATTTTTGACAATGAAAATCTCTAAAAGAATTTTCTTTCCCCCATTCCTCCCTCCAATAATGTAAATCCCCAGGAAAATTTTTCTACGTTTAGTTATTTAGCCCTTTACTTCCTCTTCTCTTGTGATTTAATTTTAAAATGATTTTTTATAAATTTTCTGGATAAATTTAAACCATTTTGTAATTTCGGTCTGTTGACACCACTACAAGATAAATGATTTCGAAATGAAGTAAGTTCAACAATAACTGCTGAAGCCTAGGAGTAGACGTCCATCAAAACTGCAGCTGACCGCGGCACCAAGCCCAGTCAAAATACATGGATCTTTGTCTGTACGGCTCATCTTTTATTCAGGCATTTGATCGCGCATTAAGAGGTACAAGAGACAAGGCCTGGTGGCGGGTCATGACCGTCTACGTCCTGAAGGGACACGGCACATAAAAAGAAGAAGAATATCAAAGAATAGCCTCACAGATCAACAATGTCGAGAGGAAAGGTGATATTTGAGGCCGTCAAGACGAAGGTACTGACTCCTCACCGGTTCGGGGGAAAGCTAGAAGACTACACCCAAAAGACTGAAGCTCTTGACATCCGTTGTAAGCCAAAGGATTTACAAATGGCGAACATTCAACATGGCCGCAACTCTGCCTAGAAGAGGACCTCCTATCAAAACTATTACGAAAAAAAAATTAGAATAATACCTGAGACAATCGTTTCTCCTTTTTAGTATAAGTTCCCCAAATAAAACAAATTAAATCTGCAAAATTTAATAAAACTGTTCTCGGGGAGATATACAAAACATGCTCAGTTCTTACATAAATATTAAGAAATATTACCTTCCTTGTACAGTGAGCCCCCGCCTATACGCGTTTCAGCATTCGCGGCTTCACATATTCGCGGATTTTTTTCTTCAGAACATATGTACGTGTTATTCGCGAAAACCCCGAATATTCGCGTGTTTTCCGAAGAACGCATGTACAGATTATTCGCTGAGAACTTCCACGATTCGCGTGTTTTTTTTTTTTTTTTTTTTGTTTTTTTCGATAGAACATATTTAAATTAATGTTGCATTATTTTCCTGTTATTTAACTGACTTAGAACATAACGGTTCATTTTTATGGTAAAAATTGTCAAAATTGTACATTTTCATTGTAAAAAAAAAAATCCAAAAAAATCATGCGTAGTGCTTGGGCTTTTTTCTTTGTGAGGGGCTGGGAACTTAAAAGTGGCTTATGTTATCTGGGCCATCATTACAGTTCTGTTTTTAGGAAATGTTTTAAACTTTATATTTTCTGTCTTGTTACCCATATTTTATACAGTATTTTCAATGGTTGTATCACAGTTCTGTTTTTAGAAAATGTTTTAAACTTTATATTTTCTGTCTTGTTACCCATATTTTATACAGTATTTTCAATGGTTGTATCACAGTTCTGTTTTTAGAAAATCTTTTAAACTTTATATTTTCTGTCTTGTTACCCATATTTTATACAGTATTTTCAATGGTTGTATCACAGTTCTGTTTTTAGAAAATGTTTTAAACTTTATATTTTCTGTCTTGTTACCCATATTTTATACAGTATTTTCAATGGTTGTATCACAGTTCTGTTTTTAGAAAATGTTTTAAACTTTATATTTTCTGTCTTGTTGCACATATTTTGTACAGTATTTTCAATGGTTGTATCGATCTATGCGTAATTAAAAACGGTTATTTTACGTATGAAAGAAAATATACGCTAAATGTATGGTCACCAATACTATTTTTCAAATATGTTTTTAAAAGGGTCTGAAATGTTTCTAAAGTGTTTAGGATGAAAGTTTAAGGCATATGGGGTTTTAACAATCAAAATAGGGACTTATAAGCAGTTTTAAGGGGGGTTACAAGTATTCGCGGATTGTAACTATTCGCGGCTGTTTCTGGTCTCTAACCCCCGCGAGTCTAGGGGACTCAGTATATTTATCGAAAAATCGATCTAGTTGCAGTTTTTTGTTTTTACATTCTTTTTTTGGTTTTCTTTCTGCAGTTTTTTTTTGTTTTTTTATTGTTTTTTTTTTTGTGCTCTTTTTTTCTTTTATATTTTGTTGATTTGTCACAAATTGGCTTGATAGGTTTTTGCAATTCAAAGAAGCAGCATTGAGTCATCAAATATCCATGTCTGCCATTATTAGTACTTACTAAACATAGTCTTTCCTTCAGTCATTAGTTACTTGCTAATCATATTCTTTTATGTACAAAATAGAACTATTCTGATTTTATCATAATCTGCAATTACTTGGTGGAATGATTTTTGACTCCGTCTTCCCATAAATACTGTCATTAAACGCGGCTTCATTAAATGCCTTCTGTGTGCTCTGAATATCTGACATTCCTTTAACTAGTTATTTTGTAGAATTCAAGCCAAGTAATTTATCATGACCGATCAGTTATATAAGGATGTTGCTTTAGAGACAATGAAAAATAAAAACATTGACCTGAAGAGAGAAAAAACGCTGTAAAAGAGAAAATATTAATTTTTTCTGTGTATTCGGTCAGAATTGGTAGATGAAAGGAAATTAGATCAAACATTTTAATATTTCACTTCTACAGCTTATTTTTTTAGCTGAAGAGAGAAAAAAAGCTGTAGAAGTGAAAATATTAAAGTATTTTTTAAATAAATACACAAATTTGGTGGCTCTGATAATCAGATGTTTTTTTCTTAATTTTTGGAACTTCGAAAGGACGCATTGTCTCTCTTTCAGTTCATAATGCCATAAATTATACTAACGTTGCTTAACATGTCAAATGCTGATAAAGCCTGATTAACCAATGCAATTCAAACAACACAAAAATATCAGGATTCTTTTTTCCCCCTCCATATCTCATTCTCTGATGAATTTTTAATAAAAGCGAAAAATGTTAAATTGATAAAAGTTTCCTATTTGTTCTTTATCCTTTATATATATATATATAAAGAAATATAGTTTTATGGTGTGCTATATTAATGGGATAAATTGCTCAACATCAGAGATAGAGTGTATGTAAATATAAATATAAAAGTAAACAATGATGTCAACACTCAGAGGCGACAGGTTGTTTCATGCTGGACGCAATCGTCAGGCCGCCTAACGATTGCGTCCAGCATGAAACAGCCTGTCGCATTGTTGACTTCAATGTTCACTTATATATATATATATATATATATATATATATAGATAGATAGATATTCAGTGTATCTGTAAAAGAGACAAAATGAATAAAAATAGACAAGAGGAAAAACTATGCTTAGCCAACGCGTTTCGTCCTCTTAGGAACTTTAGCAAGGCAATGCAGGTTTTATTCTGCTGAACGTCTTTATATCGACAGAGGTGAGGATGCCATTGGTTTATCAAGGTTTGTAATTCATGAATATTCATCAGGTGGTTGAGAGGTCAGTCAAAAACATATGAAGGACTCAAAGTGTCATAATTCAAAGTCTGATGCAAAGTAAAGTGAGCGGGTAATATTCAAGAATTTTATTTTTTAAATGAATGTAGTTTAGATTGAAAGGCTGAAGTGATGGATTTAATCGTTTGCTTTTTGTTTTTTCAACATATTTGTTGTTGTGTATGTTGGCTTGGGAAAGTAATAATTCTTTCAGGGAAAGTGAGATTGGGGGAAAAAAACCGGGACGTAGATTGATATTTTGATAATATTCAATGGCGGCACTCTCCAGGATTTAATTTCGACGTATATTACTTTCTTATCTGATGAGTGTGGCATTTTTTAGATCAAAATTGTGATCGAATTTATTTCTATGTATGATTGGTGCATATTGTTATTTATGAGGTCCTTTTTGTGTTCATAAATTTGTTTTTTAAATTTCTCCATGTTTCCTCAATGTATTGCGAGGAACAGTTTTGGCAATTTATTTTATATATGCCTGCTTCTGAACTATTGGGTGTTTTTAGTTCTGATTATATCCATGACGGTTTGGGAAGTGGTTGTGACTATTTGGTTGTTGTTTAGATGGGATAAGTTGTTTTAGATAATGGATATTATGGAGTTGGTAGGTAGTGTTCTGTTTTTGTTTAATTTATTATTGCGGATAATGCTGTTATCTCTATCTATAAAAGGCAGGATGTGTTTGTGTGTGTAACGAATACATGGCCGTAATTTTCGACGGATTTGCACCAAAATTTACATGCACATGCTCCAAGTTAGCGGGAAGGCCAAGACCGACTTTGCATTTCCCAACTCCCATCGATAGTGGAAATAATCGATTTTTTCATGCTTCTACGGCAGTTTTCATGTAGTTTGCGGCCATTTTCTACTGGCCAGAGGGAGAGCCTATAGCTGGCTGCCACGAATAGGCAGGAAGATTCTATTGGTCAGCGTGAGAGCCAACAGCTGACTGACACGAATGTTAACTAGCATGCAAAAAAAATCGATAGCTGCGTTCGTCACAAGTGGGAAAAATTTAAATCTGCATGGCACTTTACTCCAATTGGCTCATTCGCTTGCTTAAACTCAACGTTGATTCTGATTCCGCAGAACTGGGTTGAGTGTGAAAAAATATTTGTTGTTAACATTCTTTTTTCATTCGGTTTTTCCAGTTACGAGTCCTTTTTTAAAGCTGATCGTTTTGTGTTCATTTTGTTTAGTTCTTTTTTCGTAACAGATTTAATGTTTAGTATAGAGCTTAGAAAAAATCCGCAGTGTGAGAAGTAAGGCATGTAGCAACATCAGCACGGCAAAGAGCACTCATTTAAAGGCAAGGAAGGGCAAAAATATTTTCAGTCAAGTGATAGCGATTGCTGTATGAGTTATACGATTTTTGAATCAAGCACAGGCAACGCCGGGCCATGCTGCTAGTTTTATATATAATGAACCAATCAGAGACTGGAGACGCATATCGGCCAACACGTGCCTACAAGGACAAGAGAAGATAACTCTAGTCGATATTCTAGGACGACCCAAACAGTGCCTGATTCAGCAATTGGCCAGCACCTTTTGGGCAACCCTGGGGCAACACGTCAATATAAAGATGACTGCTTCACTATCTTACATGGAGCTCGGTTCGCTGATCATTTGAAGATTCTAGAAGCGGTTTATATCAAAATAAAATAAATAAACCGAGCCGTTTACTAGCACATTGATGTTATTTGGAGGGCGTGAGTAATATTTTTCCTTTTTATACTCACTCGGAACATTTATCTTTTTATTTCTCAGTTACTTTAATATTAAATTGGTTTTAGTCGTGTTCCGAAATTTTTCGCTCCTTATTTACTGTTATGGTCCAAGTTCCTTGTACCACGGTGATGGTCCAAGGTTAGAACCAATGAAGAAATAACTCGAACACAGGTATGGAATAACAAAGATATATTACAACAGAAATATAATACAAAGAAGTAGAAGTATTAGTAATGACTATCAGATTTGGTTAGAGTGAACTATGTTGTCTCGACAAGTATCACTATTCCAATGTTCTTACAATTATCTGTCCTCCCTCTTGAGAGGCGCAGTATTTATAATGTCAGCAATTATTATTATTGTTATGGGTAAGTTCCCATAACATTTACTAAAGAGTGGTTCCAATAACTTGGACCGATTTTAAATGTGAATTAAGTTTAAGCGTCTAATGATTTTTTTTTCCTTTTTCTTTCGGATTTAACAACTTAAGTCTTTGGCAATATTTCCATGATTGAAATTGCCAATCAAACAACGTGTTAAAGTTATCGAAGCCTATTACGAAAATAGAAATTTCGCGCACTTAGCGATTTTCGGGGGACAACATAATCGACCAACCGAGCGTGTAATTGGAAACGATGTAACGTTGTTGTGGAAAGGTTCAATTCCTGCATGCGATGACGAATAGAGGGGTCTGGATTTTCGGCCACATTCTCGTGCACTGTAGCAATGTTTTCAGCTGAACGGCGTAAACGAGCACGCAATGGTGTTTTCACATCTGCCACCGACCCAGTTTGCTTAAATTTACGAACAGTTTTTCCAATTGCATTCTTGAAACTTTACCACATTGTTTGATTGTTAATCTTTGCATGGATGAAATTGCCAAAGACTTAAGTTGTTAAATCTGAAAGAAAAAGAAAAAAGTCATTAGACGCTTAAACTTAATTCACATTTAAAATCGATCCAAGTTATTGGAACATCCTTTATTTAGATTATGTGAATATCGTTTTGTGTCTCGTCCCAATTCCACCGACGTATCCTTCTGGAGAAGTGTTGATCGCAAGAATTCCTCATAAAATAAGCCTACAAGGTTCCAAGTCCGTATGCTATTTATACAGATCCATATTTCTCGAGCGATTTCGATGATATTGTACACACATGTCGCAAATTTACCAAGGTAGCTCAAGAGCAATTTCTCAATCACTAGCAACACCCCATCCGGGTTTGGCAGAGGAATCGATAAAACTGAATGTGGGTACGACTTTTTTGCAAAAACCAAGGCAAAGTTACATGCGAACAAAATTTTTACTCGATAAGCTGATGTTCTTTGCACTTACTGTAAAACATAGATCATGTTACGTCGTTTATGTAGAATGCTTGATAGTTGTCCTGAGACATTGGCTTCACACAAAAAAAATGCAAAAAAAAATCGGGTTTTAAAATAAACACCAGAATAAGTTCCTCAATTTTTATCCGATTTTCTTGAAACCTGTCATAAAACCTACCTAAGTTTCACCTAAACGGATTTTCAGGGTAAGGCCAGCTTTACCCTGAAGATCCGTTTAGGTGAAACCTACTTAGATTTGCCTAGCTCCTTAGGATTACTTTAGGTCATCGCTCTACTTAGTGTATTGAGCACTTTACGTAGTTGTCCTTTTACTCTTTTTACTCGTTTTGTGTTTTTTTTTCTTTGGACTTGGAGCTTAAACACCGGACGATTGTTTTCGCCTTGGTTTAATGTTCTTGGTTCTTTCTTTTTTATTCCCCAGTTTTCCTCGGGTACCGATTTGTTCTACTGCAAGTTGAGCTATCCGAGGTTTTTCCAAACGAGTACCACCATTTATATATATAGATATATATAATGTTTTACACAAACAAAATAGTTTCCATGCCTGATGATGACCGGAGGAACCGTTGAAAGTACTTGCATATTTAAGAAAGACCTTATACAGCTTATAATTTTTAAACAAAGGATCATAGCATTCATCGAGTGATTGGTAGGTTAATGCATCTTTAAAATTTTGTTAGCGAAGGGATTTCGCCATTTTATATCATTAACTTTACTAATCTACTTTTTTGTATGAATGATTCATTCTAATATATATATATATATATATATATATATATATATATATATATATATATATCCAATTGCAAGGTAGGCTAATTCCAGTGTCCAACATTATAATTTTAAAAAGTGCTTAATAATATTTATTAACAGTTATAACAAAAAATGGTATAAACCACGACATAAACGCAATCATGTTTCGGCATTGTAGCTGCTTCTTCAGGCTTTAGTGGTCAACTGTAGAATAAACGATCGTTCTATGGTTTAAAAACACCAATAACATCAGAGGAAGGAGGTGGGGAAGAGAAAAATAAATTTAGAACTTGCTAGGGAGCGACCTCAATTAACCAATCAGATGTCGGACCTATAATGAGTTCTTACTTCCTTATTGGATTCCTGTTGACCGTACAAGTTATTTAAAATCAAATTTAGATGTTAACAAAGTGTCAAGTTTATAATATTCTTTGGTGTAAACTTAATAAGATGACATAAGAATGTAAACTACCAAGATGAAAGCAAACGATAAGTGATTAAGGCTGTGCTATACGCTACAGCTTCATACGTGGGTTCTCGTCATCAATTTTTTGTAGACATAAGATTTATTTCTACCAATAAACCTGTCCATTTGTATATGCCCCATCCAGTTGTCTTTCAAGATGAACAGATAATGTCCAAGTCTCTGATCCATACAGTCAGGCTGCTTCAATCAATGTTTGAAATGTTTGGACTTTAAGGCAGGTGGAAGGTTCGAGCGCCAAATCTTGTGAAGTTAGTTACACATATCCCATGAAGAGCTTTGTGTATATTGAAGTTTTTTGGGAATCTATTATGTGAGATCCAAGATATTTGAAGTCCTCAACACTTTTGATGGATTTATTATTAAGTGACTTCAACTCAGATGGTTACGGGGAGGTTGTGATGTATTCTGTCTTACTCACCTTGCAACAAAAGACCCTCCTGGGTCACTGTTGGTGTGGCATAAAATAGAGGGGGTCAGTTTTTGATTGTTCTTAGTATTCTCCATTTTTGGTACACATTTGGCTAAATCAGTTAAACGTCTGAAAATTACTTTACAAAAATAACGTGTCATAAAGTGGGGGATCAGTTTTTAATTGTTCTAAACTATCAAGCAGATCCTCCATTTTCTGGCCACAGTAGATTCAATACATTGTTGTCTAAAAATGTTCCGTGAACATAAATAACATGCTTGTACATAATCAAGATTTACTTAGGTATATTAATAACATGGCATAAAGTGGGGGATCAGTTTTTGATTGTGCTGAAACTGATCCTCCATTTTCTGGCCATATTTGTGCAAAGCAGATGAATGTGTCTGAAAATTAGAAAATTATTGATGATATGGCATAAAAAGGGGGATCAGTTTTTAATTGTTCTGAAGTATTAAACTGATTCTCCATTTCTTGGCCACATTTCTGCTGTCAAAAGGATGAATATGTATCTGAAAAACATGCTTGTTGGTAATCTATCTTTGCTTAAGAATGATGCTGATAAAAATCGGGGATCAGTTTCTAATTATTTTTAAGTATGAAACTGATCCCCCATTTTCTAACTATGGATAAATGTTGTTATTCTACTGTCCGAGATTTACCTTAACCAATAACACCCCCCCACACACACACACTGTGTCAGGTTGTGATACAAGGTCAGTTTTTAACATGGGTACCTGAGTGGAAACACTCGGGCCACTGGTCTTAGCTGCTCAAAGCTAGTCATACCACTGCTACATAACAGATGTTATGCAACGGGGAGGGATGCAATGGAGGAGAGGAGAGAAGGCCTCATCCCCCGTTTTATGATGTTATCAATATTCTTGTAAAATCTTGATAAAAGTTAAATAAATGTTGATTACCTACTTAAGACTCATATTCATCCTTTTTAGACAACAATGTTTATAAAATGGGTGATCAGTTTATAATTGTTTTATGATGTTATCAAGTTATCAATATTCTTGTAAAATCTTGATAAAAGTTAAGTAAATCTTGATGCAACAGATACTACAACTGCAGCATCTACTCTAAAGGGGAAAAACACCATTCACCCCCTCTGCCAATCCCTCTGGCAGAATCTTGTGGGAGAACCCCTTGTTATTCTACTGCCCATGTCTAAATATATATCATCTGGTTCATTTTTAGCACTGCTCAATTATCGGCTATCACAAGGTAAGATAGAAAATAAAAGATAGAAACGTTATATAGATGGCTAGAGACCTGAAAAAATCAGGTTTCCAAGGTAGAAATGTGATAACAGAAACAAGAATATTAGACTGAATGTAAAGAATGGTAATACACCTTCCAGGAATTCAGTCACACACATACAAGTGGAGGGGGTCAGTTTTTGATTGTTCTTAGTATTCTCCACTTTCGGTACACATTTGTCTAAATCAGTTAAATTTCTGAAAATTACTTTACAAAAATAACGTGTCATAAAGTGAGAAATCAGTTTTTAATTGTTCTAAACTATCAAGCAGTGGCCGGCAAACTGTAATACTTTTCGTTTGAGCTTAAGAGATTTGTCTCAGTTCTCCATAAATTGTGTTAAGTGTTGCATAGGATCTCCAACTGATGTTCTGGATTTTTCTAAGTAGATTTGTATATATTCCATCCAGTCGTCTTAAAAGACGAACAGATAATGTCCAAGTTTCTGATCCATACAGTAGGATTGGTTCAGTCAATGTCCAAAAGGTGTGGACTTTTAAGGCGGATGGAAGGTTTGGAATTTTAAGGCGGATGGAAGGTTTGGAATTTTAAGGCGGATGGAAGGTGTGGACTTTTAAGGCGGATGGAAGGTGTGGACTTTTAAGGCGGATGGAAGGTTTGGAATTTTAAGGCGGATGGAAGGTGTGGACTTTTAAGGCGGATGGAAGGTGTGGACTTTTAAGGCGGATAGAAGGTTTGGAATTTTAAGGCGGATGGAAGGTTTGGACGTTTAAGGCGGATGGAAGGTTTGGAATTTTAAGGCGGATGGAAGGTTTGGACTTTCAAGGAGGATGGAAGGTTTGGAATTTTAAGGCGGATGGAAGGTTTGAACGCGAAATCTTGTCAAGTTTGTTACACGCATCCGATACAAGAGCTTTTCGGATGTTGAAGTCTTTTTGAGAATCTATGATGTAAGATCCAACTCTTTTCATGGATATATTACTGAGCGATTTCAACTCGGTTGGTTCAGAGGAGGTTGTGATGTATTTTGTCTAACTCTAGTAGCAGTACTACCTGGTTCGCTGCTTGCTCGAGTGATTGCAGCAAGGATTCTACGTCATTGATACATTGAGAAATCAATGCAAAATCATCGGTAAAGTCAAGATCAGTCAAGTATTGTGGAGGGCCCCGACTGCTCTGGAAAGCTTTCAAAAGAAGTCCTTTTTCCTCCATGTTGTCGATAGAAATATGCATAACATAATCCAGAACAAATGTAAACAGAAAATTATATATATATGTGTGTGTGTGTATTGTTTAATATTATATATATATATATATATATATGTATGTGTGTGTATTGTTTAAAATTATATATATATGTGTGTGTGTGTGTGTGTGTATGGTTTAAAATTATATATATATGTGTGTGTGTGTGTTGTTTAAAATTATATATATATATATATATATGTGTGTGTGTGTGTGTGTATTGTTTAAAATTATATATATATATATATGTGTGTGTGTGTATTGTTTAAAATTATATATATATATATGTGTGTGTGTGTGTGTGTATGGTTTAAAATTATATATATATATGTGTGTGTGTGTGTGTGTGTGTGTTGTTTAAAATTATATATATATATATATATATATATATGTGTGTGTGTGTATTGTTTAAAATTATATATATGTGTGTGTGTGTATTGTTTAAAATTATATATATATATGTGTGTGTGTGTATTGTTTAAAATTATATATATATATATGTGTGTGTGTGTGTATTGTTTAGAATTATATATGTATGTATGTGTGTGTGTATTGTTTAAAATTGTGTGTGTGTATTGTTTAAAATTATATATGTGTGTGTGTATTGTTTAAAATTATATATGTGTGTGTATTGTTTAAAATTATATATATATATATATATGTGTGTGTATGTATTGTTTAAAATATATATATATATGTGTGTGTGTGTGTGTTGTTTAAAATTATATATATATGTGTGTGTGTGTTGTTTAAAATTATATATATATATATGTGTGTGTGCGTGTGTGTTGTTTAAAATTATATATATGTGTGTGTGGTTTAAAATTATATATATATATATATGTGTGTGTGTGTGTGTTGTTTAAAATTATATATATATATATGTGTGTGTGTTGTTTAAAATTATATATATATATATATATATATGTGTATTGTTTAAAATTATATATATATATATATATATATATATATATATATATATATATATATATATATGTGTGTGTGTGTGTGTCTGAACACAGATTAAGAAACCACTGTCCTTTAGCATTTACTTTTTTTTTAAAAAAGTGATCGATACAACGTAGAGCAAAATATTTTAAAGTGTGTGTGTGTGTTTGTAAAATCCTTTGGTTATATGGATAAACCGGAAGAGTTCCTAAAAAAATGAATATGCAGGTAAAACTCCAAGAAGAGAGATCAACGTATGAGAATAATAATAAATCCTACAGACCAATATAAATAAGAATAATTTCAAAGAAAAACCTTACATTTGAATTTTTCAGTTATAAATTTTACCTGGATGTTCATTTTTTAGTAACTTTCTATATGCTGAAATAAATTTAAATTTATAACTGAATAATTCAAATGTCAGATTTTTCTTTGAATTTTTTCTGAATTTTTTATATATATATATATATATATATATATATATATATTATTTAAAATGATACATATCAAATGTCTTATTCATTTGCTCATATGACGGACATGTGACTTCCACGTACTCGTCTGTTCCCAAAACTACATTCAAAATGGCCTGTTTTATTTATTTATTTATTTTTTTTAACAGTTTGGAAACGCTGTTTTTATCATTGATCGCTTGGTAAACAATTTCTTTCAAGCTGTCTGAACAAGAATCACGTGGGTCCAACATAAAAAAATAATTACAAAACAAATTAACCTGATTTGTCTGGTTGAATCTCAAAATAAGAAAGTGAAAATTTAGACCTTGTTCAGGTAAAGAAAAACGTTATAAATTCGTCGCGTCGAAAGGAAGATGTGGAGAGATAAAAAAAAACTCACAAAGAAAAAAGTAAGACCTCCTAAAATAAGTGATACCTAAAGTTCAAAATGCATTTTAAAAAAATGAGAAGTCTTTCTTGAAGCTTTTATCTTAGTTTTAATTCCAAAACTAACAGATTTAATTTAATATTTTCACTCAGCAAAATACTTTGTTGTATTTCAAAACGAATTTAAATCGATTGAAATCAATTTTCTTATTGTCAGTAAAATTGATGAAATCGTCCATATTGACAAATCTGTCAACAGAAAACAGATATAAAATTAGCGGACGTACTGCTAACCCTGGCTACGCCGCTTACCAAACTATATATCCATTTACTGTAGTCAAATTAGCTTCAAGCTTAGGTTTTCAAACGTCGCATGATACACGATTATATACGCTAACTAAAAATACTTATAATCTAAGGAATGGTAAAAAGTCGGGGATCAGTTTTGTATTATTCTTTAATATTAAACACATCCCCCATTTCTTGGCCATATATTCTTAGATGAAATTCCAAATCATCCTTATTGGTAATCAAACGAAAAGATGATACAAAGTGAGGGATCAATTTTGTATTGTTCTTTAGTATTAAATACATCCCCCATTTCTTAGCCACTGTATATGCTATCCATTTCTATAATCTAGACAGGATTTAAGTAACTTCCAAAATATTCTTATAGGTTGGTTTGTTACATATATCTCATATACTCGCATATCATGCGACTTTTAAAGACCTAATTTTGAAGCTAATTTTAAGGGGTTCGCATCATATACGAAATATGGAATTAGCGTATGTACTGCTAACCCTGGCTACGCCGCTTACCAAACTATATATCTATTTACTGTAGTCAAATTAGCTTCAAGCTTAGGTCTTTAGAGGTCGCATGCTATGCGAGTATATATGGTATACAAGAAAGACTATATACAATTTTAGCATTTTTTTTCTTTTATTATTTGGCCGGATTCCAATCCATATTTGATCCCAACTCACAATTTACTTCGTATTACTTTCTGTCGTGTCTCTAACACTACATAGCAACCAATGTCAACCAGGTAATAAATAATAGCCATTTAGTTGTTTCCACGTCTTGTTGTTTCGCATTTTCAACAGGTTGGGGAGAGGAGTTATAATTATTTACCCAGAGTCATAACCCCCTTACACTTTCTTTCACAATTGTACCCCAGAAACTTCAACTGTCTCTTTCCGATTCTGGGTACAAACTTAATTTTTGTTTCCTTTTTCCTTTAAAAATACAGTTAAAATAATCGGCTCCCTGTACCACTCCAGTAAGTACCCGACTCCTTATGCTATCCTCTACTTTTATAAGAGCCAGATCAGGCCGAAAATGGGGTACTGTTGCTATATTTGGGAGGGAGCTGCCCAGTCCCCACTTTCCAGTCTTAAAAAAGCGTCTCCAAGTCCTTGTTAGTGATAAATTATTTTCCACCCTCCAACCTCTCCCTCGCAGGCGGAATGTGGCGAGTTTCTCACTGCTCTATAGCTATTTGAATGTGTAAACGGCTCTTTCGAGTGGTTTACACACTCTGATGCTTACCGGGTACAGGGATCCGTCCCTGTGCTGGAAGTATCACGGCTATGACTGGCTTTGACCAGCTATGGCTAGCTTAAGCCAGCTCTGATCAGCGAAGACCAGCGGCCCGAGTGAAGACACTCGGGTCCCCACGTTAAAAACTGACCTTGTGTCACAACCTGGCTCAGTGGAGGTTCAAGTAAATCAACTGCTCTATCGCTATTTCCACGGAAAGTGCTCGGATGAACTGCATCTACTGGTTCCACCATGTCTGACCTTCACGGCTAGGAC
Organism: Acanthosepion esculentum; assembly: GCA_964036315.1. Classification (NCBI taxonomy): domain Eukaryota; kingdom Metazoa; phylum Mollusca; class Cephalopoda; order Sepiida; family Sepiidae; genus Acanthosepion; species Acanthosepion esculentum. The sequence continues at coordinate 67,424,504 of OZ038516.1, forward strand.
CCGCCATGCCACTTACATCGTAGCAAACCACCCACATTCCCTCTGTATTCCATCAACGAGAAGTAAGTTCCATTCAAACGGCTTCTTACCGCGAACCACCGAATACCATGTGAAACACTGTTAAAAGGGTGTTTTCCCGATCACTACAATCTTAACCTATTCAAGTCTAAACTACCCCCTTATCGTAACCTTCTACCTTGAGTGGCTCCTCGGGATTTGTACAGGGTGAAACTTCTGGGAGCAACTGGAAAGTTCGTATGATCTGAGAATACCATACTAGGATCACGTGAAGATAAAAGAAAGATTTGTGGATAGTAAATAGATATTGGGCGTGTCTATGAAATAAGAATTTGAATAAGTGCTTGTAATAAATAAAAAATACTTATTATACATTATAATAATCGAATTGTTCCTTCCCACTTAATACCTTCTTACTCTCCAACCGTATAATATGAATCGCATGACGGTCTTGGTGTTTTATAAAAATAGTCTATGACTGCTTATTAAGAAGAACAGGTTGAAATAAATGAAAGAGTGGTCGGAAAATTATACAGACAGATATTCCATAGATTAAAAGATATAATTAAATCTGTATACGTGTTGAGCAAGCGGTGCTAGCGAGACATTACCTTGAGGAGGGGGATTAACTGCCCCAGATTTACTTTCCACTCTACACGAATTTTTCAGGACTTCCTTTTAATAAACTTTCAAGATGCATCTCAGAGTTTAATATTAACTTCAAAATAGTTTAATTCATAACTTGTTTGTTACAAATAATAGAGGTATATAATTGGTAAATATCTAAGACAATTTGGGGAAATTCTTGTTTTGATGTGTTTTGCAGATCGAACAGCTCCATCAACAGCAAAAAATGATTTTATGTCAACCAAATCAACATTGGCGAGACAGAATGTCATTGATGTCAATCATATCAACATTGGGTTTTTATTTATTATATGACTTTTAAGTTATTTTGTTTGAAACAAGAACAACTTTTATCTCTGTAATTTGTAAAAGAAACAACCGAAAACAAAACAATAACATAAACAGACATTTTACAGTACACTGATTGACAAAAAAACGGAATAAAAACGGAAAATTACTTTAAAGCTCACATAGAAAAGCTTTAAATCGTATATATATTTTTAGAATATTGATTCAAAGAAAAAAATGAAGGCTTGTTTGTTAACATTAGTTAATTATTTGATTCCCGGAGGCTCATTATTCGATGTTGTTTAGTTAGAGAATTTTTTTTTTTTTTTTGACAGAGAATATCTAAATTTATTGGATAACAATGAAATACATTATAGTATAAAAAGAAATGGTGAGTTCAATCTAAGGGAAACAATAATTGAAACAAAGCAAGTTCAGTCGGCCAATGATGACAATTCCAGAACAACGTAACCATAAACAAATTTTACTGATCATCAGGGAGGCAAGGTGGAGTAATAGATAGCGGCTTAAATTGAGGAATCGGAGAGCCGAGTTCGAATTTCAGCTTGATCCCTTATATACACCTACCTTTGGAAAGATATGAATTCTCTTCTTCTCCCTTCCGCTTCCAGCTAAATAGCAGGACAGATTGGGTTCTATAGCCTTGGGTGTCAACCGGTCTGGGAGACAGTAACTCTATGTAGCCCTGACGTATCACATACTATACAGCTGAAGAAAGGATCCTACGCATTGGTGTCCTGGGTAAGACGATAAACTACGTCCAACAGCAAGGCCTCTGATCAGAAGGTTTTGAGGAGCGTGGAACCACCTCTTAATTGCTGGTGTTCCCAGATCCACCCTGACCCGGGCTGGGGTAGCACTTGTTAGGGTCCTAGCTATGGGCAAATAGTTAACTCCCGAAACTGAGGGAAAAAGCATTATAAAAGTGTAAAAAATAGGTTTTAATACCAGAAATACTTCGTAAAAAATTATTACGAGAAATAAATTTTTGAAAAAAAAAAAAATTACCTACAATACATTTTTAAAATAATATTATCAGCTGTACATTTTTTAGGTAAAAAATATTACCAGAAATAGTTTTGACAAAAAAAAAATTTGTCGGCATTAAATGACCCATTGAGGTTGATATGCCGTAAAACAAACCAAACCAAACCAAACCAAACCTTCGCATTGGTTCAATGATCCTGACTCCGGTCGACCTGGATCGTCACAAATGACGCAGTCAAACAAGAAACAGGCCCATAGTTACTGTCATGAAGAGAAAGTTAAAATGGTACAGACACGCCATAAGTACCAACAATCTTTCCGACAAGGTACCAAGATAAAAGAAGAAGCAGACGGTGAAAAAAATAGGTTGACAACGTTATTGAGTGGATTCGAAGACCATTCACAGAGACACAAACATGGAAACACTGGGTTCAGTTCAGAAAAGTCGAGTTCAGCTCAGGTCAAAATCCGCAGATCCTTCCCACCTCTCGTCTGTGCAGTTCAACTTTTATTCAAGTTTTTCACCACGCATAGTTTTAAAAGCACTAGAAACACGCATGCGCTTTACCTAAATTTCAAATGGCGGATCCGAGCGGACAGACAAGATATCATGGCCCCTTAGCCACGGGTAGGTTAGAATTACTTGCTCCTATTTCATCGCAATATATATATGGAAGGAGCTGGTCAGCTGCACAGATACACAACGATCCTACAATCATAAGTAATTGATTTGTTTTGATATTTTTCAAAAGAGAGACTGTTAAAGTAAAAAACAAAACATTCATATGATTAACGGTGTAACGGGAGAGGGCTATAATAGAAAGATTTATTCTCCCATTTGTATTCCCCCCATTATGGGCATTATTATATCCATGATATAATAACATCGTATTTCATGGACAGAATGGAATGGCTGAAAGAGAACGGAATGATAAACATGCGTTGTTCTCAGAGAGACTTTTATATACTAAGATATACAAAAAAACTATATATACATATATACACATCTTCCACGCTGAGAATAATATATCATATATATCTCCACAGCAAAACCTAGTGTAAAGCAAAACAAAAAGGAATGGTCTTACATATAATATGGAGATACTTCTGTATCTGGAGAAGCCATGTTTAGGACTCTAAATTCAAACGGGCCAAATTCATCTATGTCCCAGGTGAGGATATACAGTAGCTTATTTCCTTTGTTCCATTTAATCTTTTTTTTTTTTTTTTTTAAAGTATTATGTAAATTTTTGTAACTTTGTATAATATTTATGCATTACACCCTAATCTTTATTCGGTAAAAATGTCATTGCTAATCATGCATTACTTTTTAAGTAATACACATATTTATGTCTTTGTTGTTTCCGTTCCTTATATTATGGCCGCTACTGTATTTCACGAACGCCAGACAGCGAGTCTTGGTTTTTCCCCAAACTGAGGACTGCGGGTTGGTTTATTTCTATATCTGAGAAAGATATATTCCTGAAAGGAAAACCTCACACATTTTTCGTCTCTATTGTATCAAATAGGCTCCCAAAGACAGATTTTCGGTTGATGAAAACTGGAATTTTGATTGATTCTAAATTGGTAGTTGAAATTTATTTTTTTATCTCTGGATTTTTTTTTGTGGGATGAATATGTGCTAGTCGCTTTAACCTAATTTATTTTTAGACTTGACGAAAAAGTCTGCTTCTGAAGCTGATGACATTTGGAAGCACTGACGTTGTATCATATTTGTCCACGTGGGGAGGAAAATTAATAACACCTGTCTTAGCTCGCATGTACGTTTAATGCCCCCCCTCATTAATCCTATATTGGTATTTTAACCTTATACTTATCAAAGGCATTGTTGAGGATGAACCAACAACCGTGTTTTACTAGGTTGTGGACAGGGAGAAAGGCTAGGTCACGGGTGGAGGTATTTGGAGAATCAGTCAAAATGAAACAATTCATGTTTTACGTAACATAGTAACGTTATGCGGGAATATTAAACGAAGGATAAAGTGTGGAAATTTGCTTTGGACGGTTGGAAGTTTGTAGAATGTTTCTAGAAAAATGAGATTTTTTAAAGCATTTCACCCCAAGCAAGGCAGGGTGTCACTAGTACGCAAGGAGTTACAGAGAGTGAGAGAAAGAGTAAAGAGGGGTGTTTGAGGAAAGGACATAGAGGAGAAAGTGTATCAGGACCAAGGCATCAGAAGATGTCGATTGACATTACATTTGAATATTTGAAGATTATAGCTATCAGGGAAGCAAGGACGAGGAAGGGAGTTGCACTGTCGGGAAGTGCGAAAGAATCTGTTGGAGGAGAAAAGACAGTTACATTTAACTGATTCGACAGTGAAAGGGTGGAACTGAGATGACAATTTAGTAGCTTAAATTCATGCAGATGGGGTAGCTCGTCAGAGCAGTTGTTCTGAAAATATTTGTAGAAAAGACAGAGGGAAGCCGCATCACGTCTGTGAGAAAGTGAATGTAGACGAGATGCCAGATCAGGACCTATCACATTGCATATCCGTCTCTATCTAGGACCTCGAGATGAAGAGCGGGTACACCATACCATATATGGCAACAGTACTCAATGTAAGTGCGAATCTTAGATTTGAAGGATGGACTCAGGTGAGAAAAAGCTTCTGGTGTGACCCAGAGAACCAATTTTTCCTAGCAGTAGATGAAGCTATTGATTCAATGTCTTCGTTCCACCTCAGGTCAGCGGACAGCGTGAGACCAGGCAGGAGCAGAGAGGCGCTCTCGTGGAGTTGGGCACCAAACATTCTGATGGGAGGCAGGGAGGGTTCTCTATGGTGGGTAAATGAAATCAGTTTCGTTTTGGAGGCATTAAAGTTTGAGTTACCGTGGTTCCTTATAAAAAGAACCTTTTGTAGAGTGTGAGTAAAAGAAGAAAAAAATTAAAGTCCTTTGATTGAATGCTAATGTTAGGTCATCCCATAAGTTCTGTCCGAATTTTAACTTTTTGTTAAAATGAATGAAATTTAAAGAGTATTTTATAATGTCTAATGGAGCTGAACATTATTTTTATGTTTAGATGCATTTAAACTGATCAAATTTTATTTCAGAGAACAATAAAAATTAAATTTTGTTTGATTAAAACCCTGCTAACATGGAAGTACCCAAGAATCATTTGAGGCACATAATGCTTTATGAGTTCAAGAAAGGAAACTCAGCAGCCGAAGCGGCTAGAAACATTCACTCGGTTTATGGAGAGGAATGTGTGAATGAAAGAACTTGCAGAAGATGGTTTGCAAAATTCAGAGGTGGAGATTTCACTCTTGAAGATGAAGATCGAACCGGACGTCCAGTTGAGTTTTATGAAAAGCTTCTTGAAGCAGCCCTTGAAGAAAATCCTGCTTTATCAGTTGAGGAATTGGCAGTGGTTCTCAGTTCAAACCATACAACTGTTCATCGTCATCTTCAACAACTTGGAAAAGTTCCTAAACTTGGAAAATGGGTGCTTCATGAATTGTCTGAAAACAACTTCAAATCCCGAGTTAACATCTGATCTTCTCTCTATTCTCGCCAACTTGTTTCAAATTTTTTGGATAGACTTGTGACTGGCGACGAAAAATGGATCTTTTATCGAAATGTTAAGCGTCGTAGACAGTGGCTTGGTAAAGGGAAAGGACCCCAGCCACAGCCGAGAAGGGAACTTCATGGGCAAAAGGTTCTCCTTTCAATCTGGTGGGATTGCCAAGGAATAATCCACTTTGAATTCTTACTACCTAATGCAACAATTAATGCTCAAATATAATGTCAGCAATTAGAGCGTTTGAACCAAGCTTTGAGGAAAAAAAGACCTGCTCTAGTGAATCGAAAACGGGTGATGTTTCATCAGGACATTGCGCGACCACACACAGCAAGAATCACGTCACAAAAGATTGGTTGGGAAAAAATTCCTCATCCACCTTATTCTCCCGACCTTGCTCCTTCAGACTACCATTTGTTTCGTAGCTTACAGAATCATTTGGAAAAAACAGCTTTTGTAACACAGCAAGAGGTTAAAACTGACATTTGTGAGTTCTTCGAATCAAAGCCAAAAGAATTTTACAGTAATGGAATTAGTAAGCTTGTTAATAGATGGAAGGAAGTCATAGATAATCAGGGAAAAATACATTGTTGATTTAATCTGTAATTAAATGTAACATTTGGTCACTTGTTTTCTTTATTCAAAATTCGGACAGAACTTATGGGATGACCTGATAAAAAATGTTTTACGCCGAATGCGTAGTGATTTGTTTTGTAGTGATTGAAAATTAACTGTGATAAAAGAATTTCTTGTGACCACGCTGAACATATTGAAGTGAAACACCATATGTATATTAGTCCTTTTGATTTGCCTTAAGCTACTGAGAAAAATTTTGGTTGAGGACAATTAGTGTTTTGTTTGGTTCTAAATTGCTAGTTGAAATTTAATTTCCATCTCTAAAGATTGTTTAAGTGAACCTCTTCTCGATGCCATGAGCTAATCTATTTTTAGACTTGAGGAAAACGTCCAGTTCTTAGACAGATGAAATGAAAACCGTTTATCTGTAGCAAAGGTTACATCTATTTTTCAAGATCATCATCATTAACAAATTCACGGATTTGGACAAAAATAGATATATTTATATATCCAACATACTATTTACATTATTCGGACTATTGTCCTTATCTTTGTCGCCATATTTATTACAACGTTTCGGCCGTTGTACGCTCCGGCCTTCTTCAGGTGGTTGGAATGTCGAACTGAACCCTTTATTTCCCTCACTGGGGTAGACTGTTCTAGTTCCACGTGCTATGTCTAATGGATGTCAGTTGTCAGTTATCTCCTGTTAATTCCCCTCTCCAAGTTCTCTACTGCCTTAACCGGGTATTGAACTTACACTCTTTAGGTCCTGTCACTGGATCTAACTAACGCCTTTATTCCAACCACCTGAAGAAGGCCGGAGCGTACAACGGCCGAAACGTTTCAATAAATATGACGACAAAGATGAGGACAATAGTCAGAATAATGTAAATAGTGTACATAATACCTCATCTCAGAAATATAAACAGATACTGAAGTGCATGACTTCTTCGCCAAGTCATACATTTCAGTTGCAGAGAAAGCTGAAAGCGAATGGTCGCAATTTTTAATTTTAAATATATGTAACCTATTCTCAATAAATATAACGAGTAACCTGTAAACTTTCATTTATCAAAACTTAACTGTTGTTTTACGATAAAATAATGGGTAATTGTATATACCGTGCCCGGTGCGGAATGGTTTTTTTTTTTAGGAAGGGGGCGTGCTAATAAAGTGTTGAAATGTGTTATAAGCCTTCTCCCTGACCCCGAAAAGGAAAGCTAGTGGAAGTAACAGAATCCTGTCCTTTGTCACAAGTACATCACATTATGTTACAAAAAGGTGTATTTTTCCCACGTGTCGGAAAAGCATCTACTCTTGAAATGTTTCCCCGGATCAAGGATATTTTTTTTAATTTTTTCATTGACAATTTTCTCTTCTATGTATCGTGTTCCTTCAGGACGTGTGCGATCATGACTCTCCACAACTTCCTATCCTAGGTAGCTCTTTTTTGTCACGTGAAATGTTTAAGTCTCAGCGAGGACCACCATTTTTTTTTTTTTTTGTTGTTCGAACCTGTACGGACTGTCGCTGCAGAATCACAAAGTAGCTTACCAAATAACAGAAAGTACACCACTTTCAAGGGTAGCAACAATTAATAGGGCCGTAGCAGCCGGCAGGGAGAGGGCTTGGCTCCCTCAAAGTTTTTACCAATTGTAGTATTTTTTTAAAAATATTTTATTTTGACAAAATATAATAAAGGAAGAAATACAAGAAAGAAAAAAAAACTCTCAAAGCAAGAAAAAAATATAACTTTCAAAAAACACCCTGATGAAAGAATTCTTCTTTAAAGGTGTACGATGATGGTAATTTCTTTTTATCACCTGGGTGCGTTTTCATTTTAATTTGGAATTGTGGTGAGTCAAATAAAATAAAATGAAGAGTTGAGTTAAAGGGAAACACCCAGACGAGGCAAAAGCACATGGGACCAGAACAATCTACCCCGGTGAACAAAATACGAAATAAAGCGTTCGGTTCGAAATTCCAATCACCTGACGAAGGGCAGAGCGGACAACGGCCGAAACGTTGTTAATATAGCATTGAAGATTAGGATAGCAGTCCGAATAATGTAAGTAATAATACCTCATCTCAGAGATATAGACAGATCTCACTCGATTTGTTTTGCTCCCAGCGTTCCTCTAGTGGCACCGGAAGTGCTTACACAGTCATCATCATCATCATTGATGTGATGGAAAAATGCTGCCTTAAATTACTTTGACTTTTATCATAAAAATAAAAATTCTTTCAATTTCTGAGTGTTCTGTAAAACGTCTTTTTTCGTTTCGGATCTGAATCAACCCACAACAAAGTTAAATATTTTTTTTTAACTTTTGTGTTTTTTTACTATTAAATTTTCGTAGTGTGTAAGAGTGTTCTTACAGTCCTTGTTTGGAGCTGTTTTTTAAGATGAAAAAAAATATGATTTCTTCGCGTATCTGTGTGAGAAAAAATAGACAAGTGGGAAGTGTAAGTGTCACGTAGCTTGATGAGGAAGACGCAGTATGGAAATCTCTTAAGCCGTGAACTGTTCTTGTATGTTTCCGTCCCTTCTACTTACTCCTTATCTGGTCTACAAACTTTTCTCATATACTCTTCAAAGGGATTATGAAGCATCTCTTTTTATTTAATTGTCGGTGGGAACGCGACCCGTTGGTTAAAAAATGTTAACTATTTATTTTCAAAGGATTCATTTATTAACCGGAAGGATGCGCGATTCCTCCGACTCAGAAAATACCATTTTTATTTTTATTTATTTTTTTATTTTTTTGTCATTTGTTGTTTAATTGTCTTGCTGTTTATTCCCGTCTTCTCTTCAAAGTTTAAAAGTCTGAGCTATCTGTTTCTGAAATGGCTTCGTGCGTAGCGACAGCGTAAAAACTTGTGGACGTTAATTACATTCTAAAAGGGACCCACGCTTTTCGCCTCTGCTACATTTTCTGGGCTTCCGGATATTTCTTGTGACCCGTTCACCTCCAGGTTCTCTTTTGGACATTCGGACCTGGAAACAATTTACACCCTACTACTCAACCCCAGAGTCGCCGAATGTCAGTACTGAACGTGGTAACTTCATATCAAAAGTGGTTTAGTAAATTCCTCTTACTGTACAACAGGTTTTTCTGCATTTGACTAAAATTAGCTTTTCTCACATTCATAAGAGGGTTATTCTTCGATTTATGTCAGCATACAAATAGTCGTCTGCTTCTTTCATCTTGGTTTGATACAGCGTTCTTAGTCTTTGTTTACAAAAAAAGGCTTGGTGACTGTTAATAAACCGTTGCCTTGTCTTCATACCTGTTTGAAATCTTTAAAACATTGTTATTTGCATAAATAATGGCAGACATCAAAGGGCGTTTTAAATCAAATCCCGCGCACTACGTCGCCTTTCATCAAATTGGGTTTCCCTGATATGATATTAATCAGACTTGAATTAAAATAATCATGTGGTTAATTTATATAAGTTTTGATCTTAGAGAAATAAAACATTATTTGCATTTGATTCAGATGTTTCTGTTTAGTTTGAATGTTAACGGTTTTTTCATCGTTTTCACCTTCGTCGGCGTTTCCGATTAAATCCATGTCGACAGATACGTTTCTCATTAATTCTACGAAACAGTCGCTCTATACATCAAATCTCCTCAACCACGCAAAATTATATTTGGGTCAGTAGAAAACATGAAAAGAATATTAAATTGAGGTGGTAGAAAACCACATGTAACGCATCACGGTGCTTTAAGGGTGACTGGCATTTGGGCTTCAGGAACCCCATTTTTGTTTTGTTTTTTTTCAAATGAGAACGAAATCGACGACTAAATTTGTCCTCATTCAATGATAACGCTATTCAGCTGAACTGTGCTGTTTGTCCCAAATCATTATTCGTGCCATTAATTTTCAAAATAATTCAGAAAACTTCATTTTCTCTATTTTCTATTTTTTTTTCTTATTCTCTTTTTCTAAATATTTTAGCTTCTAAAACTTTTCTAAGTCATATTTACGGAAAAATATATTGATTTAATTCCAGAAAATAAATATAGAAACCGAAAAAATGTCTATTTAAAAAGAAACATAAAAAAAAATAACGGATAATATATTTAAAAACAACCTCCCCACAAAGCAAGATCTGACACAAGATCAGTTTTTAACATGGGCGGTTCCGAACACGTAGGCTCGGGCAAAAACTGTCCGTAGACCCCGTATACACGGGGGTCAGGTTTGTCTACCTCTCGAATGAGACTCTTCCCTTCGGCATAGCCTCGTCTGGGTTCCTCTTCGCCCGGTGGCAGAGAGTTCGACAAGAGAGCAAGAGAAAGCCTCCTTCTCGCACCCCTACCATTATAAAAGCCAGATCAGGTCTACATGGGAGTATTGCTGCCATAAATTGGCGGGAGTTTCCTATTCTTCACTTTCCAGTCTTGATAGTGTTAGAAAGTGTGTCCATGTCCTTGTGGCTGACATATTTTCTACCCTACCACCCCTTTCTCACAGACGAAAAATCGCAAACCAATCACTGCTCTATCGCTATTCCTATGGGAAGTGCTCAGACGAAGTACTGCGTGTCCCAAAATATTTTATATCATTTTAAAAGCAATTATCTTAAAAACTACTAAGTCTAACTCAATGAAAATGAACAGTTTAGGTGTTGAACATTAAAAGTTTTTTATGCGACTGATTTCATAAGTGTTCAATATGTGCACCGCCTGTGACACGGCACACGTCAAGTCGGTAGTTAAGCTCTTGCCAAACACGTTGTAGCATGTCTCAGGTAACATTATCCAGTGCGGAAGTAATTCTCTGCTTGAGTTCATCAATGCTAGCAGGAAGATGGGGGACATAGATCAATTCTTTCACATATCCCCATTAAAAGAAGTCACATGTATTATAAATTGAACTGCATCCCATATTTGATTTAAAAAGAACTGATCCGACGTGCAACTTTCTGGATAATAGCTGCGACATTTCTCTATTTATTGAACAATTTAGTTCATGCCACATCGACTGAAAAAAAACTACTATAACAAAAGAATTCTCCAATTACCATTTTAGTAAAAAAAACGCACTCTTAAATTTTCAAAAAATTCAACCTTAGCGTTGCGACCGCAGGCTCCAAAATTTCTTACCGTTAACAATAATACCTTTCTAAAAAAAATATATTTCGATTCACATTTAATCTTTCGTATCCCGTTATTACCTGGATGTACTAAAAAAACAAACCAATTTCCATGCCTGATGATGTCTGTATGAACAGATGAAAGTACTAACAAAAAAAGACCTTATACAACTTGAATTTATTAAAAACAGGGATCATAACATTCATCTAGAGGCTCGTGGGTTAATGTAATTTTAATAAATTTGTTTGCGAAGATGTCTCTCGCCATTTATATCATTAACTTCACTAATCTGCTTTTTGTATGAATGATTCATGTAATATATAATGTGTGTGTGTGTGTTCCAACTGTTAGTTCACCAAAAGTATTCTAAAATCACTAAAATTGAAACAAAGTATTTAATGAAATATCATAGCAAATATAAAACAAAAACAATGTTTTTTAAAGGTATACAAAGCATATCAGTAAATTCATAGTCTAAAGATGAAAAATGTATTTATTTTATGCAACAAATATTATTTGTCAGCATAATCTCCTTCCTTGTCAATGCACTTAATTCTGTGGCGAATATTAATCACAAATTAAACTGTTGGGGATGTGTGGTGTGTTAGAAAGTATCAGAAGGTTAAATTGCTTGAAGATTCAGAAATGGGTGTGTTCGATAATTTTTCATCCACAACAAATAAGCAATTGGCATTTAAAGGCAATCAATTGCAAAGAAAATTCAAGGAGGAACAATGGAATTCGAAGTTTCAACAATAACAGGCATTTATATACGAATAACATAGATATAGTGAATTTATGTTTGAGTGTGACGTGATAGGAGAAAATGTATTGAATGACCATGTAATGATTTGACGTCTAGGAGTTTACAGTTCAGGTTTGTTGATGAAATTAAGTTAAGTTCTGTAGGGTGAAAATTGTCACATATGTAAGTTCAAAAGTTAATGTGTATGCGTGTTTTAGTAGTAATTGTTTGTTTAAAGTCTCAAGGAGTTATGCACCTTTAACTGTATTAATAATAGTTGGTTGATGAATACAATTTATACTTGGTAGTGAATATTATCACTCTTTTTAGTAAATTGTAGATCGAGTTCTTGAGAGATGAATGGTGATTATTGAGTCAGCAAGTTGACGCGCGAAAAGTTCGTTGGATCAGTGTAATGACACGCGTGGAGTTGTTTCGCATCTCATGAAGATTATGTTACTGACTGTACGTTAGGAAATGTGAGCTGGAAACGTTGGTAGAGTTTAGAGTTCGTACTTGCGTGAATATCGGTAATTTCTTTAACGTCTGACCGCAAGGTTAAGACGAGAGTTCTTGAAGGTCACATTTTGGCAGCAAGGAATGAGACGCGAGAGAGAATGGCGAGAGACTGGGGAGAGAGTAGAGCGAGAGTGGAGAGAGAAGGCTTACTCGTGTTTTCTTTATATAAATGGTGTATCACGTGATCGGCTCCTTGAATGGTGAGCGGGAAAACAGATTTGTCGCGTGCAGGCGATTTGATTGGTCGGAATTGACCAATCAGCGAGCTAGTTTTGAGGAGATTAGCCAATGAATGCTTGTCGTATGATCTGTACGTATGTATGTATCTGTGTGTGTGTGTGATGATGATGATGATAATCACCACAGGGGAAGAGTGCATTTTCCCGCAGGGGGGTAAGTGGCAAATATGGATGATTCCATCAAAACATTATATTGTGATAATTCCAGATCAGAATTATTCGTGGTACAAAACTTATTGATAGTATGAAAAAAACATCCTCAAAAGGTGCAATTGCTTCCTTCTCTTACCTTCATTCAGTGTCCCTCAGACCTGGCCTGAAGAAGGCGTTCAAGTATGAAACAGACTGTCGCCATTCAGTGTTGATCTCAATGTCTATTGTTTTCTTACTTATATAAGAGTGCTTTATTTTTAAATTCCTCCAAAAGAGCTTCTTAACATTTAGCTCTCTGCATTTTTAATATTACTTCCCTTCTCAAAGGCATTCTTATTTTAAGGCCTCTCAATTGCAGTATCCTGACTGTTAATCTAACTCAAAGTTGTTTTCTGTTGCCGTAGCAGGATATGACAACACAACTATGAAATTCAAACACACTATTTTTCAAGGATCAGAGTTACCTTCAGTGACAGGATAAACATTTTGTACAGAAAATGAAGTCACATACAGAGTGAGAAGCGTAAAAACATAGAAAATAAGATTTTTTACTTTTGCCTTTACGGGTTTTTTGTTTTTTTTTAATTTATTTCTACGTTAAATGATTTTTAAAATGGGTAATTGTTTTGTTTTTTGTCTTTGTTTTTTGTCTTTGTTTTCACCACCTTCCGGGGTTAATTGTTGTTTTCACTTTTTAAACGAATGCGTCGGCGTGCCATCATTAAAATGTAAATTAATTCTATTATGCACGTGAAGTGTTCTTTCTTTCTTTTTCATTCTTTCTTTTTTTCTTTCTTTCTTTCCCCCTTTTTTTTTTCTTTCTTTCTTTTCTTGTGTGCGTAAAAAATAAAATCCAAGGGAAGAAGACGAAGAACAAGAAAGATAACAAAACGCCGGTTATATTGTATATTAAAAATTTTAAATGTAAATAAGAACGTTTTAAATTTAAATTTAAATTGTCTAGACAACCGGGGTTTTTTTTTTATTATCCGTTGAATCCAGACGTTTGGTTTAACCGCGTAACCAATCTCATTCACTTTTTTTTATGTTTATTTGCTGTCACTTGCTGACGACAAGGAATCTAGTTAAAAAAAAAAAAGTCACACGAAAAAAGTAACCGGACAATCTTAGCACTGTCTCTGCGTTTTTATTTAATAGGCTTTTTTTTTTTTTTTGCTTTTTTTTTTTTAATATAGCCCTAACCCAGAGTTTAGTAAATGAAAATATCACAGCACACTTTTTTTTCATACCAGTGTTTCTCAATCATTTTAAGCAACGGCACACCTCAGAGCAAATGAAAATATTTCCTGGCAACATTTTTAAAGGGTATACATTTAAATGTTATGAAATAAAACCATAGATTTTGATAAAATGTACATACAAATATGAACTTACTTTATTTCAATGTTTCTATTCAACTACTGTGCAGGTTATTTAGTGCCTGGTGGTGTTTTTTGTGATTTCTTCAATGTTTGGTCGAATGTGCAATAAGCAGGCCCTCATTTCTTCTTCAGTTGAGTGTAGTCTTTCTCGCTTCTTATTTTTGATGTTTTTTAAGGTTGAGAAGCTTAATAATAAGTAGAAAATTGCAATAAAACTGATAAAGCCTTTAAGCTAATATAGTATAGGACAGTGTTTCTCAACCTTTTTAAGCAACGGCACACCTCGGAGCGAATGAAACTATTTCCTGGCACACTGAGCAACGTTTTTAAAGGTTGTACATTCCAATCTTACGAATAAAAAACAGATTTAAAAACAAAATACCCCCCTACACACACATATGAACTTACTTTGTTTCTATTCAAATATTTGTGCAGTTTATTTAGTGTGAAACCTGTGCATGGTGGGGTGTTTTTTTCGCGATTTCTTCAATGTTTGGTCAAATGTGCAATAAGCAGACCCTCATTTTTCTTCAGTTAAGCGTAGTCTTTCTCGCTTCTTATTTTTGATGTTATTTAGGGATGAGAAGTCTAATTCACATAAATAAGAAGTAGAAAATTGCAATAAAACTGAAGCCTTTTTAGCTAATGTGGGATATTCCTTTTGTATTGAAATCCAAAATGTATGAATGGGCGATAAGCAGACCCTCATTTCTTCTTCAGTTGTGAGTAAGTCTTTCTCACTTCTTATTTTTGATGTTATTTAGGGATGAGAAGCCCAATTCCCATAGATAAGTAGAAAATTGCAATAAAACTGATGAAGCCTTTTTAGCTAATGTAGGATATTCCTTTTGTATTGAAATCCAAGGAGGCACAGTGGAGAAATGGATAACGGCTTGGATTGAGGAATTGGAGAGCCGAGTTCGAATTCCAGTCGAATCCATTACATTCACTTACGTGCTAATACCCTTGGGAAAGGTATGAATCCTCCAACTAGCAGGACAGACTGGGTTCTATAGATTTAAAACAAAATGGATGGCAACTGGTCTAGGAGAAGGACAACTCTGAATTCAAAACCTGCGAAGGGTCGTCTGGGGACCTTGTGGCATTCGCTGCACCAGGACCCTGTATTGGTCCCTCCAAAAAGTGTGGATGGCCCTGCACAAAGCCTTCACCACTATAATCAAATCTCATGTGTCGGTGTCGGGCTTTCATATATATATATATATATATATATATATATATATATATATATATATATATATTATTCCAGGATCATTTTCCTCCTTATTCAAGATGATCTTCGCCCTCTCTAACTTTTTAAATTTCTGTCCTGGAGTAACAAGTTGTCTTACAGGTTCCACGTACAATTTCATTTTCAAGTCTTCTTTCACCGCTCCTTTCTCAAGTGCCCAACGTCTTTTCTAACTGATCCGTTCAACTCTAAGTTGAAATGATGATCCCTCTTCCTGTTGTGACCTACTGATCCACTTTTCTTCTCTACTCTTCCTTCTTTTTTTAAACTTATTCACCGTTCTATTGGTGGTTCCTGAATGGACTTTGAAGATGGAAGCCTGTTGGTACCATTACTGAAGGCCTTAATGATAAATGGTGTCCAGATGGCTAAACGTCTTATCTGAAAACCTAGCAAAAAGAAACTCGATTAGTTTAGTAATTTTTTTTAGATATCAAACATTTTGTGGAAAGACAATTATGCTGTTATACTTTATACACACACATAGCTCCATTAGAACCCATTTAAACACACACAAAAAGTTACCATTAGAAATATACTAGTAGAAAACACAAATATATTAATTGCTTCTACCTGTAAAAAAAGGTTAAAAATAATGGAGGCTTTAATAATAAAAAAGAAAAAGCCTACCCGTAACAATATTAACTACGAACAAAGCCACAACGTGCTAACCGTATTTGGTAATTAAAACACCCCTTCTACACACTAAGACATATACATAATGCACACACTAAATTAAGCTGAAAAATCAAATCATCCTTGATAATGGCTAAAGGTATAGCCGAAAGCGCTCGGAAAAATAAAACATTTGGACAGTTCTTACACACCCTTTGTCCAGCAAAGAAAGCTCTTGTTCGTACACAAGAAAAATTAAATAAAAAAACTTAACCGTAGTACCTTGTCTGTCGTTTTTGATGAAACTTGCATATATATATATATATATATATATATATATATATATATATATATATATATATATATAGTGCTTTGGGAGAGCAGATCATT
This sequence comes from Acanthosepion esculentum, assembly GCA_964036315.1. Taxonomy (NCBI): domain Eukaryota; kingdom Metazoa; phylum Mollusca; class Cephalopoda; order Sepiida; family Sepiidae; genus Acanthosepion; species Acanthosepion esculentum. The sequence continues at coordinate 67,440,968 of OZ038516.1, forward strand.
ATTTAAACATATATTTTTAAATATAACAGACGATGAATGTCTATTATGTTTGTTCACGAGCCGTTCGAATGTTTGTTTTAATTTCGGGTGAAAATAAAGACAAAAAATGATGTACATGGCTATGTTTTTAGAAAAACATAGCCATGCACATAATATTAGACTGATGTTAGTTGATAACACAATAATACTCACGCATACATACAGTAAAAAGAAACTTCAGATATTGGAGGCCATCTACGTTGAACCTACGATCTGCGTCTGCTATTCCGCGACCGTTGTCGTAGCATAGCAATTTTCTACGACAAAATAACGAAATGTCATCTTTGACGGTGGCAGTGTTTTTAACTGAAAGTAACCATGTTTCTCTGTTTTACGAGGTAATGACAGATTGATTATTGTTTTACGGAGACTTTATCTGTTAAAACATAATTTAAGAAAATGACGTGAGTGTCTTCTTGCATAATTTTTAAGTGCTCAGTGATTTTTAAAATTTTTGAAAATATTCTCTGTAAGCTAAATTTAGGAATGTCAATTTTATATTTACTATAGTCCTCGCACTTATTTTCTGATAATATCGTGTATGGTCGACCATACTTTCAAAAATGGGGATGTTTTATATACATGAAAAGAAATTCAGAATACTTTTATAAATCTTGGTTTTTGATGACTGGTATTAAGCCTTACCATTTGTGATTGGTAAATTAATACAGAATTTGAAGATTTAAAACTTAATAAATTTTTCTGATTAAATTTTTTTTAAATGAAAACAATTCTTGTAAAAATTCATTATTCATCGATTTTTATTCTTAAGACAATAGTGTCCTTAATAGATTTCATTTATAAAAGCAATTTAAAACTTTCCTAATTAAACAATTTCATAATTTTATTGCATTTTTTATTTTAAGATTCGAAGTAGATTTTCTGTATGGTGTTGCTGTTCATCAAAAGAAAATTGGTGATTGAAATTCTCCAAGGAATTCTGCTTTTAATTAATATAAATAAGAAGTGTCTGAAATTTTATTTTCTCGAAATTTCATAAAATTAAGTAAGTGAGGGTAACAGATGTTAAAAAAATAAATATATTGGTAAATTTTAATTTTAACATCCGAGCGCTACTAAATTCACTGCTGAATGGGCCTATTTACTTCCTTTCCTTGCAGAAATTAGTACGCGCTTCCGTTAAGCGATTTATTTTTATTTTTATTTTTTTGTACTTAATTTAAGAAGAAAGTTAACTTTCATTCAAATATATGTAAACATCGACAAATAAAAGAATAACAAAGTAATTTTTTTTTTTTATGAAGAATGAAAAGAAAAATTAATCGCTCTCTCTAACCCGCAAAAAAAGATTAGGGCAATTGAAGCAATTATTTAATTTAATGTTTTTTTTAATTTTTTAATTTGTTCCCTTCTTCTTTAGGGTTAGGTGTTAAGGTTAGGGGAGGGGGTTTCTTTCTGTGTAGAAGAAGGGGACAAACGAAAAAATAGAATCAACCCATCTACTTTAACAAGTTTGTGCATTAATTTTTAGCGGGTACTAATTTCTGCAAGGAAAGGAAGTAAATAGACCCATTCAGCAGTGAATTTAGCGCTCGGGTGTTAAAAATTTCAAAAATAATTTCATTGATCTGTGAATGAGTCCTGAAAGTTTCATTAACACCAAACAATTATTTGATTTTTGCAAGAATTGCCAAATCAGTGTTTTTTACCAGAAAAAAAGACTCTCTAAAACACTTATCGTAATCTTTGCCGAATGCTGATACAAAAAAGAAAAATCAAGATTTTTAACCAAAATTTCGAACGTGCTAGAAAGGATTAAAAATTTTAATAACATAATAAAAAAAATAAAAACTTTGGTCTTTCCTCTAATATCATTTTGATGATAAAACTTTGTTTTTAAGTTTGGAGCCTTTTTTTCATCATGTTATGCAGTTTTTTCCACGAATTAATGGGGTTCGTTAACACACATCTAATATTCAAAGGAGTAAATGGGAGAAGATAGTGTTTTAGTTTTAGTAATTTTCGAAGGGTAAAAATCTATCTTGTTATTTGCGATTCAAATTCCTTACGCATGAGAAATAGGCAACAACCTAATAAGCAGATGCAATAGTCAAATGTTTTTAGTATCGAGAATT
>OZ038516.1:67445602-67525602 GCA_964036315.1 Acanthosepion esculentum
TGAAAGACCCGAAAATCCCTGATGAACCAAGCTAATTTACGTCACTGACGACTCTCTCCGACGCCTATTTAAGAGCGTATATTTAATATATATAATTTATCACTTAACTGATTGACGTTATTCTCAGCATCTCGTCTCTGGAGTTTTGTAAACGGACACTCCATCAATCGCTCCGGCCACTCGTCAGGAGATATCAGCAATTGACTGTTTATTTTCTCGTTTTTCGTCACTTTTATATTGAATTGAAAATCATTTATGCATTTTTCACTGAACCTGATTAATAAAAGACAATGAGGAAAGAGAGCTTGGATAATTTGACACTCACGGGACATACTGAAGGCAAGTGGGTCAGAGGGAAACAGCGAGTGACCTAACGAGAGACAGGGAGTGAGAGTAAAAAGATAATTCTAAGAGCTACAAAGGATAGGGAGTCCACTGTAATAAAACTGCATTTTTTTTATCATTTCTCTCTAAGCAAGGCAATAAAGCCACTAAGACGCAAGGGATTACTAAAAGAATATGCGAAAAAGAAAAACATTATTAAGAAGAGAGAACAATAAAAGAGCAGAAATTAAAAAGACAGAAGATAACGACTGAAATTCCATTTAAATTGTTATGGTTTCACTTCAAGCAAGGCAATAAAGCCACTAAGACGTAGCGGGGGTTACTGAGTGTGAAAGAATATGAGAAAAAGAAAAACATTATTAAGGAAAAAGAACAATAAAAGAAGAGGAATTAAGAAGACAGTAGATAACGATTGACATTGCATTTAATGTTTGTTTCTCTCCAAGAAAGGCAATAAAACCACTAAGACGCAAGGGGGGGGGGGGGTTACTGAATGTGAAAGAGTCTGAGAAAGAGAAAAATATTAAGGAGAGAGATCAATAAAAGAAGATAGATTGCCTAAAGCAGAGGCTCTCAACCGGTGGGGTGCAATTTCAGGAGGGTGGGGGAGTACCTTGTTTTTTATTTACAGAATTTGTAGCCCATCATGAATGTAAAAAAAAACCCTCAAATATAAAAATAATCAATGTCTATGTACTAATATGGAAAAGAATGAAGATTTTCAATAATATATGCGTATTATTTGGAATGCCTCCTTTTGAGTAGGACAGTCTTGGAAAAGAGAGTGGATGACATTCTGACATATGACGAAAAGGGTGTGTTGGGTAAAAAAAAAGATTGAGAACCGCTGGCCTAAAAGATAATGGAACAAAACGGCAAATATATTCTTAAATCAAGTTAATTTGAGAATTGTTAAAAATATTTCATCTTTAATAAAAGGGTTCTTTCGTGAATTTGGTGACATAGTAACTGTGAGTTCAATTCCTGGGCCGGGCAGTGTTCAGAGTCGGTGAAAACAGGACGAGAAATAACTGAGAAATATTACTCAGAACTAGACGAGATATATTTAAACATGGAAGACAGAAAGAGAACAATCTATTATCGTAGATTAAATAAAGGATTCAGTTCGAAGTTCCCGGATTGGCAAACATCTGAAGAAGACCGGAAAGCAAGGCGATCGAAACGTTGCGATAATAACAAAATAAGGATAATAATCTGAATGTTAATGATATAATTGTAAATATTTTTATTATTACTTCACGGATCAAGCATTTTATTTCGTCCAATAAATTTTGTTACGGTTATTTGACGAGACACTCTCCCCAAAAAGAGATCATGAAAACTAAATAAATAAAGAAAACGTTGACCTTGAGTCATTTTTCAGGAATCTTGTTAGTTGAGACTTTTCAGTTTGGGGTGACATTTTAATGTGAGACTCTTCGAAATTTTAACATTAAATATCTAGCGATGATAGGCATGTGAAATAGTGGTGTGAGGGTTGGGGAAATGGTCACTTACAAATTGAAGCCCAATCTTGTCTAAGTGACTGGGTCCTTACTTTGTTGATTTTCAAATATTTTTTTAACGAGTAACGAAGTCCACCCAAGCTTTGAATGCGACTTCATTTGCCCTGAAACGAGTTTGATGACATTATGACAATTGTCGCGGACGATTTCAGATTATTTTTCTTTCTTTTTTTTCCGTTTTTTGTTTGTTTCTTTCTTTTCCGTTTTTTGTTTGTTTCTTTCTTTTCCGTTTTTTGTTTGTTTGTTTCTTTTCCGTTTTTTGTTTCTTTCTTTCTTTTCCGTTTTTTGTTTCTTTCTTTCTTTTCCGTTTTTTGTTTCTTTCTTTCTTTTCCGTTTTTTGTTTCTTTCTTTTCCGTTTTTTGTTTCTTTCTTTCTTTTCCGTTTTTTGTTTCTTTCTTTCTTTTCCGTTTTTTGTTTCTTTCTTTCTTTTCCGTTTTTTGTTTCTTTCTTTCTTTTCCGTTTTTTTGTTTCTTTCTTTCTTTTCCGTTTTTTGTTTCTTTCTTTCTTTTCCGTTTTTTGTTTCTTTCTTTCTTTTCCGTTTTTTGTTTCTTTCTTTCTTTTCCGTTTTTTGTTTCTTTCTTTTCCGTTTTTTGTTTCTTTCTTTCTTTTCCGTTTTTTGTTTCTTTCTTTCTTTTCCGTTTTTTGTTTCTTTCTTTCTTTTCCGTTTTTTTGTTTCTTTCTTTCTTTTCCGTTTTTTGTTTCTTTCTTTCTTTTCCGTTTTTTGTTTCTTTCTTTCTTTTCCGTTTTTTGTTTCTTTCTTTCTTTTCCGTTTTTTGTTTCTTTCTTTCTTTTCCGTTTTTTGTTTCTTTCTTTCTTTTCCGTTTTTTTGTTTCTTTCTTTCTTTTTCGTTACTTATTTTCTTTCTTTTTTCCCTCTCTCCCTCCCACCCTTTCTTTCTTTCCTTTTGAATTAGTGTTTGCTTGAGTGGCAAACACGTCTAACAAAAAATCTGTAAAAACTACAATTTTTTGTTACATTTATGAGGCTTTACTGAAGAGGGTAATGATTTCGTAAGGTTGGCTGGCAGAACATTACGACTAAGTTGATATTATCCGTGCGCCCACTCGAATGTGTTCCAAGGCCGAGTTTAAAGTTGGGGTCGCACGCCTACATGCTCAAGCCCAACTGTACTCCCCCCCTGGGGTTACCGTAAAGTGTATTGTAGGTTTGATTCTTATTGGGTGCCAAAGACATGGGGCCTCCTACCAGGCCAAGTTAAGCTGAGGAAATAATGATAATCTTGTAAAGGCATTAATGAGTTAAATCCTCACTAGGTGTTCATTACTCTTTTTTTTTAGCCTTGTATCAGACGCAAGGTATGCTTTTACGTCATAATCATAATGGTGAGAATTGTTTTTGTTACTTAGAATTTAAAAAAAGAGGAAATAGCGATTTTTCATTTTTCTTTTATCAACACAAAAATATCTCTAAAAAAAATTAATTTTGCCCTAAAGGAAAGTTGTCTTTCAGTTATTGTTTTGACTGTTTTTCATTAAGTCGTCTGGTTTATACACTTTTTTTCTTTTCGCTTTTGCCTTGTTTTCTCCTTTTTTTTCATTATTTTTTTTTGTTTTTTCTTTCTTCTCTTTTTCCTTCTTTTTCCTCCTTCTCTTTTCCTTCTACTCTTTTTTCGTTCTACTTTTTTCTTTCTTCCTTTTTCTTTTTTCTTCCTTTTTCTTTTTTCTTCCTTTTTCTTTTTTCTTCCTTTTTCTTTTTTCTTCCTTTTTCTTTTTTTCTTTTTTCTTCCTTTTTCTTTTTTTCTTTCTCCCTTTTTCTTCTTTCTTCTCTTTTCCTTTTTTCTTCTTTCCTTTTTTCTTCTCTTTTCCTTTTTTATTTTTCTTTCTTCTCTTTTTCCTTTTTCTTTCTTCTCTTTTTCCTTTTTCTTTCTTCTCTTTTTCCTTTTTCTTTCTTCTCTTTTTCCTTTTTCTTTCTTCTCTTTTTCCTTTTTCTTTCTTCTCTTTTTCCTTTTTCTTTCTTCTCTTTTTCCTTTTTCTTCTTTTTCTCCTCTTTTTATATTTCTCCTATTTTTCTCCTTTTTTCTTTTTCTTTTTTTCTTTTCTCTTTTTTCTTTTTATTCTCTTTTCTCTTTTTCTGTCTTTCTTTCTTTATTCTTTTTCTTTTTCTTCTTCTCTCTTCTTTCTCCTTTTTCTTCTCTTTTTATTTTTCCATTTTTTCTTTCTTCTGTTTCTTCTCTCTTTCCCTGTCTTCTTTTATACTCTTTTTTTTCTCTTTTTCTCCCCCCTGTCTCCCTTCAACTGTTTATTATTCCTCACCACTTCACTCTTTCTCTTTTTTTCAACCTCTATTTTGCTTCATTCATCTAAGGGTCAAATTGCTTTTCTCTGTTCTCTTTCCCAACAGACTTTTTTTTTCAATCTGCATTCAGTTTAAAATATTTTTTTTTCAAAAATCTTTATTTAAAGCAAAACGCAACCTCATATGACTTGTTTCCTCTCAAACCCGACACTCTCACTAACACTCGTCCTGCTTCTGTCTCCCTCATTCGTAGGCCTGGATTCAGCCTGACAAGCCAAACTACTCGCTCGCCAACAACAAGCTTATTTGCTAGGTAACTGCTTTGGGTAGGTGAGGTGAATTTACTGGGAGGAAAACCGGTAAAGGCGTTAGTCAACTTTCCTCAAACACGTAGGCTGACAACTTGAAACTGATTGGCTTGTCTCTTAAAAACCAGTACAATCGTTTGGAAAACATCAGTTCGAAATTCGAATTTACATATTTTCATGTGACACTCAACTTGGCAAGGTGTGCTTTATCGACTAACCTGTCATTTGGAGAAAAACTTCCGAGCCATCTTGTCTTGTGGATTGATCTGGACGTAAAAAAAAAAGATAGTTGTTATTATTTAAAGAAAGAAGACTACAGTTTTTCGGGGTTTTTTGTGGCGAAGGAAAACCTACCCGTGTTTTTTGTTTCTTTCTAAGTATAAAAAAATATATATACCAAAGTTTATTTCCTTCTGAGTGGAAAAAAAAATGGAAAATATATCCCCTTCATCTCTTCGTCTCAGCACGATGACTTTCGACAACGTGTTTGACAACATCTTTACCAACATTGAAAGAGAACGAAAGAATCGTATTAAGAAGTTGGAAAAACTTCGCGAGAGGAGATACTATGACTGCAAAAGTGTCCGAAAAATCGGCGTAAAGGGAGACTTTAGTTATTTAGACGAATATGGAAAACGCCTTGAAGAAGACATGGCCGCATTTAAAGAAATAACCCGTCAAAGGGAAGAGCAAGAAGACAATTGGACCGAACGACCCCTCTCACCTCTTCCTCCTCTTTTCGATAATATCCCCGTTCGTAGCCCTAACTTAAATTACCGTCTGATTGGTAATGAAGATTACAAAGCCTCCCGTATGGCTACAATGTCTGAAATGGGTTTAAATGGTGCCATGCAGGAGTTCTACGGCGTGGAATCGAACCCGTATTGCGTGCCGGGCCCTGAAGGAGCTGCCATAGCTGCAGAGAGACTAAGCCAAATTAATGAAAGAATTGCCAAGCTGAAAGTAAGGGCCACTGAAATTCAGCAAGGAATTCACAGCCATATGAATGCTGAGGTTTCTGACAACGCCAACTTAGAATCGGAACAATTTACGTCTGAAATTAGAATTACTCAAGATGAGGTTAACGGCATCACCAACACAGAATCGGAACAACTTAATACCCCTGAAATTAAAGTTACTCAAGAAGATGAAGACGAAGAAGTTAAAGAATGACTTTCTTTCACCCACAGCCTTTTTTAAACTCAACTCTTTTTTTTTTTTTTTTTTTTTTTTTACGTCTACTGACTGGAAACCTTCGTTGGGGAGAAGAAAAAAAAAGTGACTCAAGTTTAATGTTTCCCCTTCTTTCTTGTGCAACTTTTTGAGTGAATGATTGAGATGTTTGTGCAACAAACCAATTTCAAATTGTAAATTGGATTCTTTTTTTTTTCCTCCTAAACTTTATTCAACTTTTTCTCTTCTCTTTTCTTTTACTTTTTTCAGTTTTATCCCAAGCAGCTGTTGTTATATAACAGTTATAAAACCATTCTTTTTATCATCGTATAAATGAGTAATTAATTCGGTATTTCTCTATTATTGACAACGTTTTTTGTTTTTTGTTTTTTGTTTTTGTTCTCTGAAGGATTGATATATTATTTATAAAAAATAGTTTTAAGAATAAATATCTTCACTTGGTGAAGATATTTTTAGTGTTTTGCAAAATGGATTTTTTAAAATTTATTTTTGTTTGTTAATTAATTAATTATTACTCTAACTTAATCCTTAAGAAAATGGCTGCCAAATAACAGGGGAGTTTGAAGGAAATGATTTCATCTATTAACACAACTTTCTAATTTGGGTAGAAAATGAATTTAATAATATATACAAGATTAAGAATTTTTTAATTATGAGACCTAAACGAATCCAAAAATGAAACGTCTTCCGCCACGGTCTTACTCTTATTACAGTTAACAAATATTTAGCCTAAAAATTACGAAAAAATCCCATGTATAAACACCCCAAAGAGGAAGCAACAATCTTATTTAAAAATATTTGTAAAGTTCTATTTGACTCACGTGGCAAATATCCTTACCTCAAGTTAAAAATCTGTCGACCCGAACCTCATTATAATAATTTTTATCTTTTTCATTTAATATACACAAAGCGTAAAATTTAATTTATTTAAAATTAAAAGTAACCAAATATCTTCCTTTTTCTTTGCATAAAATAAATAAATAATAATTTTAAACAACTACCACTTTTTTTTGCAATATCCACTATGGGGGGGGGGTTAAGAACTGAATTTTGGAAAATATGGTTCATATATAAATCTCTCATTTTAATACAGAAATAAATTTTAACCACATATGGTTAAGTCTCCCATATACATAAAAGATGTTGGGTCACATCTTGTCTTAGTGGTGGGGTCAGGTAAACTTTTTTTCCCTACTTTTCTATACGCGTGTGTAAAGTAGGGTTTTATTGAAAATTGTTGCTCTCCTCCCCCACACACACACTTTTTTTTTTTTTTTTTTTTTTTTTTAATTAATTTTTCACATTTACTTAAAACTTCAAAGATAACTTATAAACTGATCTCTGGCTTCAGAAAAACGGAAAAAAAATCTTGAAAGTAGTAAGTACTATCTTTTAATTTTCTTTTTAATATTTACTGTCAAATCTTGAATACAAATAATTTTTTTCTTACCAAGTCGAAGTAATTGTAAAAAAAAAAAAAATTCTTAATGATATATTTAAGATTTTATTAATTTTTTTCCACGTAATTTCCTGATTTGATGACTCTAGCTCTGTGTACACATTTTTGTTTGTTTTATTCACACACCTGTCTATACATTTAACCGACTGCGCACATATTATTCTCAGCACACCCGATTTTATGGTCTGTGATTTTCACGTAACGCATCTATTTAAAAATAAAACCGGTTTCACAACAGATTCCCAGATAATATGTAAACGTGAACTCCTTATGCTGCAATTCCTTGAGATCAATTACGATTTTCCACCTAGGTCGGATTAGAGGATGTATGTTGGACAACAACGTCAACTGGGTTAAAAATTTTACTCAAACAATTCCAGAAAACACTTATAGTCCAATTGCAATCCACTAACCCTAACATAGTCTAATAAAAACACGAAAGAATAAATTAAATAGTAAATTTAGGTAGCTCCACTTTTTCGCGGAAAAACAGCTAAAAAAGAAAAACATTAATTTTGAAATTCTCGCCCAAATCAAATAATTCTCGAATTTTAAAGCAACTTTTAGGATTTATTCACAGATGAATGTATTTATTTTTGAAAATATTATTTTTAGAAAATTTTGCAATATATATATAATTAGTAGTAGTAGTAATCTTATAAGTAACTTCCCTGACAATCCGCTTAGGTGAAACCTTGGTAGGTTGTCTGGCTCTCTAGATTTAACTATATATATATATATATATATATATATATATATATATATATATATATATATATATGGCTCAAACACTAATATTCCATGGTTATAATCTATTACATTGGAATCGTAATCACGATCCAATTCATCAGACTTATAAATAATAATCATGGAATATTAGCGTTTGAGTCTTTTATATTATATTCTTACTCTGTCCTGGACATTGAGTTCTACCTGGATTCTATCCTCTTGGGAATTTATATAATATATATATATATATATATATATATATATATATATATAGCTGTTAACACCTCCTTAATTAATTTCATAAATTTTTCTAGAATTTAAAAGCGCCACAATATTGTTTTATATTAGTTAAAAGCAGGATACCTTGGAGAATGTAAAATATGATAAAAAAAAAATTACATTTTGGTCGGATTAAAAATAAGCTCGATGAACTGGGGTCGGACGGTAAGAACTGTAGCGTAGTTCGAATTATAAGACTTAAATTTTTAATGAAATGACATTTTTGTCTTATTTCTAGGGAAAAATCTACCACAACAGAAATATAAATATCTTCAAATATGTTGCCAAACTAAAAATAAATTACCTTCGTGTACACAGACACATAGGAATATACAGACATTAATGTATATCATATATATATACATACACTTTTATCTATAATATAACGTTTTTTTTAAAATGTTTTGTATACCTTTTTTTTTAATTTTAAAATTCAGGATAATTTTTCTAAGTGAAAAGCAAGTTTGGTATGTTCGTCTTTTTAGTCAGTGTTCGACATTTATATATACAATTATATATGTATAAATAAATATTTTAAAACTGATACCTTGTTTGAAATTATCATTTCTGATCTGAATTTAAATGAAAGAAAGAAAAAAAAACAAAGCATTTTCATTCTAATTCTATATTGTAATGAGTTTGAACATCTCTCTATGCCTTTAGATATGAGTTTTTTTGTTACGTATAAATTATTAACTTGTTGCATTAGCGGACAGACATCAACTTCTCCTTAATCTCGCCCACGGCGATTTCAGATTTAGGAAAAGCCAGAATTCACAAGCGTCCATGTCTGGACTGTCGAGTGTTTTGCAATGTTTTCCCAAAGGAGACATACATCTACTAGCTCTGTCATTGTGATTATAAACTACACAACACACATAGAATAACAATGGTGACTCATCTCTGACTGAATAACTCTACGAAAGAACGTCTGTTAAACTGAGATATTTAAGTGGCTGTATAATTTCCGGACATGCCACGGATTTTTGATCTTGGGATATTTTCTGTTAATCCAACACAAAATAAAAAGAATTTATATTTACTAAAATTTACACCAAATTTTATCAGAGCGTGGCCCTTTCATTGCACTCTGGTTGGGTTGACCTTTGCGATCGCCCTAAATGTGAGCGACTATTTCTAATTGTGGGGTCTACCCCCGTTGAACAAGCCAAAAAGATTTTTTTTCTTTTATTTTGAAATTGTTAAAAATTCCTTATAAGTACCTCGAACATCAACCGCACTTAGGAAATGTGGATAAAACTCTTTGATTTTTGGTATTTTTTCATTCGGAAACTTGGGGTTGTTGCGGGGCAAACTAAACAAATTTTGATTTAAATTTTTTTATTTCTTTGTGTGAGTTGCGATAAGTAACTTTGCATTATTTGGGGTGAATTAGCAGAAAAGATTCTGACCTTGTATTAATTATATTATTAGATAACCGCAGAAAAATTCTGTTAGCATATTTTTAAATTTAATTTTTAATTCGATTATTTTAATTAGATAACAGAAAATTTTAATAACTTAATTTTCTGATTTAAGTAAATTGTGTAACTTTATTTAATAATTGCTGTTTTATTTTTACAAGGAATATTTCAGGATGATAACATATTGGAAATTTATGCCGGTCATTTATTTATATAATATATATATATATATATATATATATATATTGTCATCCACAGACAGACTGTTTCGCTGTATCACAGCTCATCAGTGTGGCTAGACGTCCGGTTGCCTCTGGCTAGAATCGAAAACCGGCTGAATTTGTGTCAGTCGGAAATTTTACTCTGAAGCCGTTGGCACAGGGCAGAGAAGAAGGTGAATTTAAGCGTATTTATTTTTAGATAAACACACAGTGACTGAGAGAACTCGATTCGATTTACCGAAGAGTCTTGCATTATTAGCCGTAATAGTCACTGTTTACAAACCCACACTTCCTCCCCAGAGAGCTCAACCGAAATAAATTTTTCAGGAGCATATATACATATATATATATACATACATACATACATACATACATACTATATATATATATATATATATATATATATATATATATATACATACATACTATATATATACACATACATACATACTATATATATATATATATATATATATATACATACATACTATATATATACACATACATACATACTATATATATATATATATATATACATACATACTATATATATATATATATATACATACATACTATATATATATATATATATATATATATACATACATACATACTATATATATATATATATATATATATACATACATACTATATATATATATATATATATATATATACATACATACTATATATATATATATATATATATATATACATACATACTATATATATATATACATACATACTATATATATATATATATATATATATACATACATACTATATATATATATATATACATACATACTATATATATATATATATACATACTATATATATATATATATATATACATACTATATATATATATATATATATACATACTATATATATATATATATATACATACTATATATATATATATATATACATACTATATATATATATATACATACATACTATATATATATATATATATATACATACATACATACTATATATATATATATACATACATACTATATATATATATATACATACATACTATATATATATATATATATATATACATACATACTATATATATATATATACATACATACTATATATATATATATACATACATACTATATATATATATATATATACATACATACTATATATATATATACATACATACTATATATATATATATATATATATACATACATACTATATATATACATACATACTATATATATATATATATATATATATATATATACATACATACTATATATATATATATATATACATACATACTATATATATATATATATATACATACATACTATATATATATATATATATACATACATACTATATATATATACATACTATATATATATATAATATACAAACATACTATATATATATACATATATATATAATATACAAACATACACACACATATATATATACACACACACACACACATATATATATACACACACACACACACATATATATATATATACATACATACACATATATATACGCATACATACACATATATATACATACACATGTGTGTATATATATATATATATATATATGCATACACATGTGTGTATATACATATATATATATATATATGCATACACGTGTGTGTGTGTATATATATATATATATATATATATAAAAAGACGTATTCAGTATTTCTAATGTTGATGATTAATGGAAATCTTCCAGTCGACTCCACGAAGAAACTCTGCCCCAGTTTTGTGGTCCTCCAGTCGAGCAGTACCCAAGTTGCGAATGTGTTCTTGTAGCTGCACATAGCGTCGGCGAACTCTTTTACTTTCTGGGACAACATGTTGCTTGATAATGTGACTTTTTTATGTGATTTCTTTCTTTTTTCCCTGTGGCGTTTTAGAGAATTATATGGAATGTTGAGTTCTGAAGACGTATTGGGATGGCCAAGGACACATTCCAAAAGCTGGGCAGAATACTGCGTGACAGGAGGATTTCTTTGCTAACAAAGAAAAGAGTACTGAGCTGCTACGTGATATCTGTCCTCCTTCATGGCAGTGAATGTTGGACGGTCTCCTCAAATATGAAGAAGAGACTTGAGGTAACGGAGGTAAGCTTCTACAGAAGTATGCTAAGGATATCATGGACCGAGTATGTGAGCAACGATGAGGTTTTGGAGAGGATGCAAACAAGGAGGAAGCTTACACTTAACATCAGGATGAGTCAGCTGAAATTTCTGGGACATCTAATAAGAAAGGAGGGCTTGGAGAATCTGATACTCACAGGTCGAATAGAGGGAAAGAAGAACAAAGGAAAGCAACGCATGACATACCTAACGAGCTTAAGCAAGTGGATGACAGAACGTGGCCTGGGGGAAGTAGCAAAGGGATATAACTCATTGAGAGCTACAAGGGATAGGGAGAAGTGGAGAGCCATGATCACCTACCTCCTGAAGGGACACGGTACATAAAAAAGAAAAGAAAGACAACGTAGAGGGGAGACTGATTACCGTTTACCGGGTCCGTACAAGAGATAACGACTTGAAGAAAACAGTTGACTAAAAACGGAATAAGCCTATTTGGCAATCTCAACAGAATATTTTGACAAATACATTCCAGGCTTCATTGAACAATTCTTAATATTTTTTCTACTGTTAATTGTAATTAAGGTTATGTTATAATTGCTAATTAATTGAGGTTGGATCTCGGACACTGATAGGCGATGTTATCTTATTTAAATTAATAGTTGTTATTCATAGCTTTCCTTTGAATTCATTATTTGCCACTGTAATAATCAGTACCGTACGTGTGTTTATCATTTCTATTTGGCATTTACCGCATATACTCGAGTATAAGCAGTTTTTTTTACCCAAAAATAGGGTTCGCGCTATACACGGTTAATTTAATGAAGAGGTTAAAAATCCTGTATCCTGGTGACCGGTTGAACTATATGAAGATAGTTTTTTTTCTGGAAGGCTTAAATTAAAATTCCTGTAGAAAAATCTACGGTTTATGTTACCTCATCTCATTGCATGGTTATAAACTATAAACCTAAATTGAGCTTGAAATATTGTGTAATCTGCTCTGATTTTTGTAAAATGCTTGGATATGATATAATGAATAATTTGCAGTGAAAAAAGCAATTTTCCTTTTTTTTTTTTTTTTTTTTTTTTTTTTTTTTGAATACACCCCTCGTCTCCTCAACAGATCATATGTACTTTATCCGAAATCTTATAAAACTGAAGAACAGATTTTTTTTCTCAGCATTTTGGGGGAGCTTTGTACAAAAAAAGACTGAAGACCATTTATTTGCTATAAAATACGTCCAGGGTGATACCCAGTACTACGACAGGCCTACTAGTATTACTTAGTCGTTGGAGTTGCATTATACACAAGCTATATAAAAAGGATACGGTTTTTCACAGCAACGACAAAATCACAGGTCACGCTATACACGAAGTAGGCTTATACATAAGTAAATGCAGTAAATGATATTCCGTAGACAAATCTACGGTTTATGATACCTCATCTCATTGCATAGTTATGAACTATAAACCTAAATTAAGCTTGAAATATTGTGTCATCGGATGTAATTTTTTGTAAAATATTTGGATAATGAATAATTTGCAGTGAAAAAAGAAATTTTCGATTTTTTTGTTGATTATTCCTCCTAGAATAATCATCGAGTACAGTGGTGACCAAATATATATATATAGTGACAAATATATATATAATCATATAATATTCTCACACACATATAGCTACACCACACACACACACACACACACATATATATATATATATATGAATACCGTTATATACGCGCGCAGGCATATACATACACATATATATGCAAATCAATGTCCTCTCAATTATTCAGTTATCATCAATCAATCTGGTTATATTTGACGAGTTCGGTGGAGGAGGCGCGTATTTAACATTTGATAATTTGGCGGCAATTCGTGCTTAAAGGTTTTAGGCGGTTTTCATCAACATTTCTTTTCGTGATTAGCCGTAAGGAATTGTAAATGTCGGACTACCTTTACAGTACACTTAAGTAAAATAATAATGATAATAACATTTATTAAGAATTTATTACAGGAAATATCAAATTTTACGGAAACATTGTTGACAATTATGTATTTAGTTACATAACAAATAAATAAAAAGAATATAAATTTTGATACTATATTCGATTTGTTGTTAAGTATTTTTCATTTTCTCCTTTGTTATTGGCAGCATTTTAAGAATACTTTGGCTGCAATACTAAATTTCCTAAGTTGAACAAACTGGAGCTATTTCGTTTACGCTTTGTTACCTCTCTTTTTCCATTGTTGTTTTTAGATCCGCTTTCTTCCAGCCATTTTGATGGGCAATAGTGAAATCCTGGAATTTAGAATGATCTTTCTCCATTTCAAAAATAAAGCCTGTAAAAAAAGAATATTTTAAATTAATATACAACCAAAAATAAAATGCTTTTGACAAAAAAAAAACTTAATCATTTCACTATAATTCTGTAACAATAATGTAATGATATTCTGGGGACAAATCTACGGTTTATGTTACCTCATCTCATTACATGGTTACGAACTATAAACCTAAATTGGGCTTGAAATATTGTGTAATAATCGGATCTAATTTTTGTAAAATGTTTGGATATGATATAATGAATAATTTGCAGTGAAAAAAGCAATTTTTGATTCCTGTTGAATACGCTCCCCCCCCCACTGAACGCGTCATATACAGTAAATAAAATGACAGTCATCTTTAATAAATTAGAAAATTATTCCGTCACTCTTTTTATAAATCTTTCAATTTGTGGCCAGAGACGTGGAGTCTTAATAAAAGGAAGTAATATATTTAAGATCTCTTTATAAAACTCATATCTAATTGATACTAGCAGAGGTATCCGGCATTGCATGGGAATTAATTGTCTACCATATATATTCGAGCATTTGCGCCTTTTTTCTTGTTTGTAACCTACCTGGTCGGCCTATATTCGTACGGAACCTTTGGCTAACCTCAACAGTACAGGTAAATTCCAGTAGCTGAGATTCTTTCTTTCTGTTGTTACATAAACAATGGTTTTTCTCGCCATTTTGGGTGTAGCTTTGTACAAAAATGACTGAAGACCATTTATCTGCTATAAAATATGTCCAGGATGATACCCAGTACTACGGTAGGCCCACTTATATTGCTTAGAAGTTGAAGTTGAATTATACGCGAGCTATATGAAAAAAAATCACAGGTTGTACTATACACGAAGTAGCCTTATACACGAGTAAATGCAGTAGTCATCTGTTTGATTCAAGTCGTTGTCTTCCTCCAGGACGGTGTACCTGACAAATCGTAGTCAAGCCAAGTGCGGTTTCTGCTTATTCTTCTTATGTGCCGTGTATCTTCAGGACGTCGGCGATCATGGCTCTCCACAATTTCCTGTCCTTTGTGGCCCTTAATAAATAAATAAATAAATAATAGAAAATTGATCTCTAATTTAACATACTTGCCAATGATGTTGATAATCTCCTAGACAAAGGGTTGCTAAAGTGAACAAGTAACGAATTGGGCTAATATTGAAAGCTTTGTGCTACTAAATTTTGAATTGCCTAATCATTTGTAAACTCAAATGTCGCAGGTAGTTAAGTTCAAAATTTAATGACGTTGGGCTTTTAGAGGTAATCCAGTCTGGCAACTCTATTTTCAAGTGACACCCTGTATTTTAGTCAATCAAAAGGTTTATTGTTAGCCTCACAGTTAAGATTAAATTGTCTTTTATTCAGCAACTAGGTGAAGTACCCGTTTACGTCGAGGTCAAGACTTGGACCGAAAGTAGTTATAATGACAATAAAATGGTTCCTTACTGCTATTGAATTGGTAAATGTTGTTTCCGTTAATTCCTTAAATTTTTAAGATTATTGAGTACTTAAAAGGCGATCGCGTTATATTCTTCAATTATTTTTTACGCCATAGAACAACATTAGATGAAAATCTGTCAAAAAAATCAAAAACAGAGTGAGTAAAAAGCGTTGATTGATTGATCCAAAAAGTGACTTGACCAAAAAAGTTGTGAGTTCAGTCACTTGCCTCAGCGAAGAGAACAAATTCTTGAAGAGTTGAGTCAAAGGGAATTAACTAAAACTGAGGTATCCAAAAAAGAGCGTGGTACGTGGAATTAGAATAACCTAACGCCGTAGACTAAATAAAGGGCTCGTTTGGAAATTCCAACAAATACCACCTGAAGAAGGCCGAGGCGTACAACGGTCGAAACGTCGTGAATGGGACAGTACAAATGAGGACAACAGTCCGTAAAATAGACAAAAATCTATATACATTAAAAAGCGGAAACAAATATCACCTGATGAAGGCCGAGGCGTACAACGGTCGAAACGTCGTGAATGGGACAGTAAACATGAGGACAACAGTCCGTAAAATAAACAAAAATCTATATACATTAAAAAGCGGAAACAAATATCACCTGATAAAGGCCGAGGCGTACAACAGTCGAAACGTCGTGAATGGGACAGTAAAAATGCGGACATCAGTCCGTAAAATAGACAAAAATCTATATAGATTAAAAAGCGGAAACATCTCCAATATCCAGTGTAGTTGTATTGAGAGAGAAAAACCAGACTTGAAAAGATAATTAGACATGGATCAGCTGAGTGAGATCGATATGACTTAATGTCATCGTTATCATCATGAAAGCTATTTCGACTCAGAGTGAATTCGCTTCTTCAGTAACTTTGTAAATAACTCTTATCAGCTCTCTCCAAACCTACCTGTCTTGTGCTAACTCACAAAAGTTCTGTAGGTCTTTTAATCTTTTCAAAGTTTTTACGAGGATTGACGGAATCTTATTAATAGTTTTTTTTTTTTAATGTCGTTGTTTAATGTGTATACTATGGTTGTTCTTGCAATTCCTACGGATGTTATTCTGTTTCCAAAGCTATTAACTGTTCCTATATAACTTAGACAATATATATCAGTGGTATAAATATCAACGTCCCCAGCCAATAATTCCTGCATTTCTTGTCTTACGACCATATCACGTTGAAACACCGGTTCCCGTACGATAACTAAAGTTAAACAACGTCGAGCCTGGATAGTACCTAGATGAGTAACAGTTTGTGAATGCTAGGTGCTGTAAGGGAGTTATTCACATTTTATAAGTGCTGATGATATTCGAGGTATTAGGTTGGTGCAAAGATAATGTCGTTTTCTCACATGAAGTTGAACGTCAAAAAACGACATTATTTTTGCACCAACCTAATATTAACAAGGACTTTTTACAATATATATAAAAAAAAATATCTGTTTTTGGCTTGATTATCGGAGTGAGCGCGAATGCTGACCCCACATTTAGAAATAACACATCTGAGTCGCCCACATTTGGGTCGATCTTAAAGGTCAACCCAACCGGTGTGTAATGGAAGGGCCGCACTCTTGGAAAATTTGGTGTAAATTTTAGTAAATATAAATTCTTTTTTATTTTGTGGGGAATTAACAGAAAATATTCTCCAAATTTCTCGTAAACCGGATTTTATGGAATACTAGGACTCTCGAACTATGAAATCGAAAATGGTGATATTCTAAGTAAGTGTAGTTTTGATGTGGCACAAGGCCGAAATTATGGAGTACCCAGTGAGGATCAAACTCACTATTCAGTCGTAATTGAATATTTTCTTATAATTTTTTTAAATATAAACATTTTTTTTTTCAGTGACAATCTATTAACATAAGAATGGAATATCTCATTATCTAAAATAGGGGAGATAATGAGATATTCCATTCTTATTTATAAATATATAGTCACATTATAATTCATTCTTCCATAGACAGCTTCTTTCTTTCTTGCTTGCTTTTCCTTATTTAATTTTCGTTTTCTTTTCTTTTGCTTTTCATTCCTTTTTTTTTTCAACTTCTTTACAGTTACTCTGCCATAAGTCCTACTTCTTCCTCCTCCTCTTCCTCATTATTTTGCCATTTTCTTTTCGCCTTCCTTTGTTCATTCCTGCTTTTTCAGTTTCCGTTCTAGTCTCCTGTCATAATTTCTTCTCTTCATTTTCTCTTCCTTCTCTTCTTCTTTTTCTCCTCCTCCTTCTTTGTTGAATATAACCAATTTTTTTGCTTTTTTAGTGACAATCTATTAACATAAGAATGGAATATCTCATTATCTAAAATAGGGGAGATAATGAGATATTCCATTTTTATTTATAAATATATAAAGTCACATTCACAATTATTAATTTTTTTTTTCTTTTTTAGATTCACTTTGACTAGGGATGGAAACAGTTCAGGCTTTGGACATTTCTTTGTTAAAAAAAAGTACCTAAAAAAAAATCAATAAAATATTAGACTTTTGAAAGTATTTAATTTTTAAAAATTACTTTATAGTTAAATAAATTGGTTCACTTAAAATTCGAAAATACTGTCACTTCTGCCCTTCCGTCCGATAAATTGGCCTAACGTTAGTTATCGATACATTGCGTAAACGTCAATTCACACCTCCAAAACCAATCACCACTGTTAGACATGCTTCTCTTATTTCCAACTAAATTTTCTCTACTAAAAAATTAAGTAATGTTTGTTTCAAATTACATTAAGTATACTTTAAATTTTCTAATTTTCCTAAAATAACTTTTGAAAAAAGTATAATTGAATTTTACAAAATTTTTAAACGGAGAATTTCACTTTTGTTTATAAAACTGTCAATAATGGCTGACATGATTGATTTTATGTAAATTTATGTAAAATTTGATGACTCAAAAAAAAAAGAAGATTTTTACCTAAAATTTTGGACGTGCTAGAAAGAATTTTTTTTAAATTTTAAAATAATAAAAAAGTATTTTGGTCTTTCCTTTTAATAATGACATAAACATTTAGACGATAAAAATATTGTTTAATCAAGTTTGGGGACTTTTTTCATCAGGGTATGCTCTTTTTTTTTCTTTTTTTTTTTTAGCGAAGTAATGAATATACCTAAATTTAATTGATCTAATGAGACAAGCTTGTTAATTATTTACGGTTTATCTTCGTATATACGATCTCCGTGGTTTGTTTACTTTTGATACAAACTTAAAAAATAAAAAAACAGTACCCTTCTGAAGGCTTTCATCCGTAAAGTCGGGTTTTATGGGGTTACTAGGACTCCATAACTATGAAATATATCGAATATGTAATCGTAATATTGTTAGAAAATGTTTTCTAGATGTTGAATCGATTATGAATTTATGTTACAAACAAAGCAGACCCATAAACTCTGGAATTACGGAACAGAAATCTTACCGACCACTATAAATTAATTGTGACTTTTTTTTTTTTTTTTTTTTTTTTTTTTGGCCACGTCATTACCTTCTCCGTCCGACAATTTTTTTTGATATCACCTTATTTTCAATTTAAGCAGGACTTTATTGTGTGACGAAATCTAACTCGAAATTCTTCGATTAAACACACATCTTCAAATTCTCGTAATATTCTGTTGTGGCTTTCTTAGGGCCAGAAATAAAGACACAAGAGAAGAATTGAGTTAAACAAATATATTAACAGAAACAGTAATACAAGCATATAAAACGAGTGTTACTGCAAGAATGTTCGGTCCGACTGTCAGAGCTGACTGCTGGAAACTTCCCTCTCCAAAAGGCAGTACCTGCTCCTATTTATAGCTGGGAGAGTCCATGCGTGCGTGGGTAAATTACCATAACATATTCAAAATTATAGATTCTTATATTATTTATTATACAAACACACATATATTTTTTCTTAAGATAATTTTGTCCATAATATATCTTAAAAGCAATTAAAAACTTTTCCAATAAAGTTTTAGTTTTATTGCTTTTCTTATTTTACAATTCAAAACAGATTTTCTGTAACTGGAGATCCTATTTTACAAAAAAGAATTTATGATTTAAATTCTCCAAGGACTTCTGCTTATAACTAATATAAACATCAAGCCGTAAAAAAATAAATTTCTCGAAATTTCATAAATTTAAATAAGTTGGTGTCGATAACAGATGTAAAAAAATGTTTTTTCGAAGATTTTCTAAAAAAAAAAAAAAAGAAACATTTCTAAAATAATTTCATTAATTTTTGAACAAGTTCTGAAAGTTTCTTTAAAATCCGCCAATTATTTGCTTTTTGCAAGAATTTCCAAATCAATGTTTTTCACTACGAAAAAGCTCTCTAAAATTTCATATACTAAACTTTGGTCTCCATCAATTACAGAAGAAAAATAAAATCTTTAACCAAAATTTCGAATCTTTTAAAAACAATCAAAAAATATAATTTAATAATCAAAAAATCCTTTGGTCTTTCCTCTTGATAATAAGATAAAGATTTTGACGATAAAACTTCGTTTTTATTAAGTTTGGGACATTTTTTCATCATTTATGCTTTTTTTTTTTTTGCGAATCTATGAAGGTACCTATACTCAACATAATAATAATCTTTTCTATAAATACTTTCATGGTAATTGTTCTGATGAATGTTCTTCTACGGTACCTAGACTTCAAGAATTTAAGCGAAGTACTAGGCGGCAAGGTTTTATCATTTTACTGCTGAAATGGATAGATGTAACGGTAAGTTCTATGCTAACAGTTTCTTCTCTCACATTTCTTGCTTGTGGAATCCAGATTCTTGCTTCCCAGTCGATTTTGATCTACAAAAATTTATAGTGTCAATCATTATCTTCCGTCTTCCTGTTCTTTTATTGTTCTCGCACATTAATAGTGTTTTTCCCTCATATTCTCTGACACTCAGTAAAACGTTGCGTCTTAGAGGCTTTATCGTCATTATCCACATGCGTCAAGATTCATTTTTACTTTTAAGTGATATATATTTATATCTGCGGTGGTTAATTATTAATTAATATTAAATTTATTAACAGATATATTTTTCTTAAAAGATAAAACTTAATTTCTCCAAAAAGACATTTTTTTTTTACGTTAGCTTATTTTCAATTTCTTTCTTACAAACATTATTGCATTATGAAATCGAATTTAAAATTGTTCCATTATGAGTATTAGGTAATTTTTATATAATGTGATTTTTCTGTTCAGGATAAGAGTGTGTGTCATTGCTAATATAGTAAACGGTTCTCACTGTTTTAAATTCATTGTATATCTGATATATTAACTACCCAAGGGTTTTCATTATATTTAGATTATTATAATCTAAAATAATGATTGATTTAATGTAATATATTGTATTAACTAAAATAGATTTTATTCTTTTAAAAAATTTTCATTTTTTTTTTAATTATTTTATTTTTATTTTACTTTTTTATATGATCAAAGATATTCTTTTATGTATAGGAATGAGTGTAAATGAATTTTAAGTAAACTGTTGCGTTAATGTATCGAAGGGATCTTACTACTTATAGTTTCTTCAATATTAGTTATATTTGACTTGCTAATTTCTCCGAGGACTTGTCCTTATAACTAATATCAACATTAAGCACTACAAAAAAGAATTTACGGAAATTTCATGAAATTAAATAAGTGGAGCGTAACAGATGTCAATTAATGTATATATTGTTGTATCCTTAAAGAGGTTACAGACAAAAGTGGTACTCGAGTGAAGGAACAGCAACACGCGTGTAGATGAAAGAAGAGAGGTTTATTGTAAAAGAGAATACACTACTGAAAGATAGGAAATCGGGTGGCAGGCTATTAATTCCCGAAGCAAGTTTATTTACCTTACCTCCCCGCCAGGCAGGATGTGGCACAAGGTTGTTTTTTTTAATGCGGGGGAAAACTGAGCCCGTAGTCTCGGGCAAAAATTCTCCGTAAAGCCCGTATACACGGGGTCGGGTAGCTGTCTACCACCCCAGACGAGACTGCCTTTTGGCATAGCCTCATCTGGGTCCCTCTCTGTCCGAAGGCAGAGAGTTTGACCAGCACAGCGGGAGACGAATCTCCAACTAATTGCCGAAGGAAGCCCCCAGGTATATCCTGTGCTATATATGTGACTATATCCTGTCCTGATATAGTCAGTCTGCATAGGCGATAGGGAGTGTGGGACATTCCATTAAAACACACACACACACACACACACACATATATATATATATATATATATATATATATATATATATATACGAGAAGATTTTCTAATAAAGAAACATTTTAAAAATAATTTAATTCGTTTCTACACACACAGATACGCCATATGTATATGGGATAACGATATATAAAAAAGTTTTGTAGGAAAGTCCATTTTGTCATATATTTGCCCTCCCTCTATAGTGTTACTGCATAAAACTCTGAGTCAGTCAATTATGTGCCATGCGTGATACACGCTTAAGTGATCATGTATCTTTCGATACATGACTGACGAGGCAGATTTTTCCCGCAGTAGGTTGACATTTCTTTCTGCGGTAGAACAGTTGCCTTCCAAGGCTATATATAGAACCCTGTCTGTTCTGATATTTACCCATAGCTGGAGAGAGAAGAAGAGGATTATTTTTTAAAGGATATATATATATATATATATATATATGTATAATTTATTTTTTAAAGGTTATATATATATATATATATATATATATATATATATATATATATATATATATAACCTTTAAAAAATAAATTATATATATTTATTTTTTAAAGGTTATTTTTAATGGGTACTCATATATTTTTAAAGGTTATTTTTAATGGGTACTCATATTTGAGCAGATGCTCTGTCTTTATTTATTAAACACATCTATCTTCCCTTGTTGTCTTTAATTCATTTTGTTACTGAAACCAAGTAGTGTATTTTCTACTCTTTCCATGCGATTAAAACGGAATAGTCCGTTATTTATGAGGTATTGGCAGGGTGTAACGGTCGTGTGAACTAACGAAGGGAAGAACAAACACAGTTATAATAGGATTATATATAAAATAACCTTTAAAAATAAATTTATATATATATATATATGTGTGTGTGTGAATAAATATACTCTTAAGGTTGTCTATATTTATGGGATAAAGTGCTCAATATCAGAGCGTGTGTAAATATAAAAGTGAACATTGAAGTCAACACTTAGAGGCGATAGGCTGTTTCATGCTAGACGCAATCGTCAGGCCATATATATAATCCTATTATAATTGTTCCTGTCTCTCCCTTCGTTAGTTCACACGACCGTTACACCCTGCCAATACCTCATAAATTTCAAATCTTTTCATTTGTACCCCCTTACTTCTTAAAATAATGGCCAACATATATATTTATGATGGCTATTGCAATATTTTGTTAAAGTTGTTAAGCTCAACTGTTTAAAGATGTAATAGAATTTCTACAGATATTTTATTATCATAGAACTCGCTATGAGCTTATTCAATCATTAACTTAAGCATTAAGATTCATTTAGAGAATATTAAATAGGAAAACCGTAAAATTTTCACGGGTTATTACTAGTTAATTTATATTGTGTGGCAGGCTAGTAATTCCCGAAGCAAGGTTATTTACGTTACCTCTCCGCGAGGCTGGATGTGGCACAAGGCCGTTTTTTATGCGGGGAAAAAAAACTGAGCCTGTAGCCTCAGGCAAAAATGTGGTTTAAGATGAACATATTCATTATAATCATTCATTTGTTGCGACTATGAGGAAGGTTGTTTTTTTACTGAGTCATCGCGTTTTATTAAACCAGGGTGTGCACATTTTAATCTCTAAATCATCAGACTGCCATTATGGCCTCTTTCTTTGGCGCGTGATGATGACGTGGTGGTGCTTTCATGTGAATGTCCAAAAATTCGCTAAAAAATAGCATATTCTGATAAAAAAAAAGCCCCAAACATGATTAAAATTTTTTTTTTATTATCTAAACGTTTATGTCATTATTAAGAGGAAAGACCAAAGTATTTTATGAGTATTTAAAAAACAAAAATGAATCATTTCTAAAACCTTTCTAGCACGTCCGAATATTTAGCTAAAAATCCTGTTTTTTTTGTCATCAAAATTTACGTTAAATCAATCATGTCAGCCATTATTGACAGTTTTGTAAACAAAAGTGAAATTCCTCGTTTAAAAATCTTGTAAAATTATACTTTTTTTTTCAAAAGGCCGGGAAGGAGTGGGAATCGGATAATACGCGAACTAATCTACTTTATTTATGAATGTTATTGCAATATTATTTAAAGTTAAGCTCAAATATTTAACGATACGATAGGGAAATGTCTACGGATATTTTATTGTCGGAGAACTCACTATGAGCTTATTAAATTGTTCACTTAAGAATTAATATTCATCAGATATTTCAAATAGGGAAACCGTGAAATTTTCACAGGTATTTCTAGTTTGAAATAGTCTTAGGTAATTAGCTACCTTTTGAACCTTAATGTTTCTGGGTTGAAACGGTGTCGTTCAATCTTCCTTAATTTCAGGGGTCACGAAATGTTCCATGATATCATGGCAGACCACAGAGTGAAAATAACAAAAGTGTATTTTTCTAAGCAGTAATGCACTCCATAAATAAAAGAATTGTTTCATTTGGTTTGGTTTGTTTTACGGCAACCTCAATGGGTTATTTAATGCCGACAACATTTTTATTGATGGTAATATTTTTTTCAAAGTATTTCTGGTAATATTTTTTTACAAAAAGTATTTCTGGTAATATTTTTTTACAAAAAGTATTTCTGGTAATATTTTTTTACAAAAAGTATTTCTGGTAATATTTTTTTACAAAAAGTATTTCTGGTAATATTTTTTTACAAAAAGTATTTCTGGTAATATTTTTTACAAAAAGTATTTCTGGTAATATTTTTTTACAAAAAGTATTTCTGGTAATATTTTTTTACAAAAAGTATTTCTGGTAATATTTTTTTACAAAAAGTATTTCTGGTAATATTTTTTTACAAAAAGTATTTCTGGTAATATTTTTTTACAAAAAGTATTTCTGGTAATATTTTTTTACAAAAAGTATTTCTGGTAATATTTTTTTACAAAAAGTATTTCTGGTAATATTTTTTTACAAAAAGTATTTCTGGTAATATTTTTTTACAAAAAGTATTTCTGGTAATATTTTTTTACAAAAAGTATTTCTGGTAATATTTTTTTACAAAAAGTATTTCTGGTAATATTTTTTTACAAAAAGTATTTCTGGTAATATTTTTTTACAAAAAGTATTTCTGGTAATATTTTTTTACAAAAAGTATTTCTGGTAATATTTTTTTACAAAAAGTATTTCTGGTAATATTTTTTTACAAAAAGTATTTCTGGTAATATTTTTTTACAAAAAGTATTTCTGGTAATATTTTTTTACAAAAAGTATTTCTGGTAATATTTTTTTACAAAAAGTATTTCTGGTAATATTTTTTTACAAAAAGTATTTCTGGTAATATTTTTTTACAAAAAGTATTTCTGGTAATATTTTTTTACAAAAAGTATTTCTGGTAATATTTTTTTACAAAAAGTATTTCTGGTAATATTTTTTTACAAAAAGTATTTCTGGTAATATTTTTTTACAAAAAGTATTTCTGGTAATATTTTTTTACAAAAAGTATTTCTGGTAATATTTTTTTACAAAAAGTATTTCTGGTAATTTTTTTTTTTTTTTCAAAAAAGTATTTCTGGTAATATTTTTTTTTTTTTTTTTCAAAAAAGTATTTCTGGTAATATTTTTTTTTTTTTTTTTCAAAAAAGTATTTCTGGTAAATTTTTTTTTTTTTTTTTTTTTTCAAAAAAGTATTTCTGGTAAATTTTTTTTTTTTTTTTTTTTTTCAAAAAAGTATTTCTGGTAATTTTTTTTTTTTTTTTTTCAAAAAAGTATTTCTGGTAATTTTTTTTTTTTTTTTTTTCAAAAAAGTATTTCTGGTAATTTTTTTTTTTTTTTTTTCAAAAAAGTATTTCTGGTAATTTTTTTTTTTTTTTTCAAAAAAGTATTTCTGGTAATTTTTTTTTTTTTTTTTTTTTTTTCAAAAATGTATTTCTGGTAAATTGTTTTAAATGTATTATTGGTTATAATGTATTGCTGGTAATAATTTTTTCTTCAAAAACTTATTGCTGGAAATAATTTTAAAAAAAAATGTATTGCTGGTATTTAAGCCTATTTTTATACTTTTATAGCGTTTTGACCCCAGTTTGGGGATTAAGTATTTACCCATAGCTGGGACCCTACCAGGTGCTACAACATCGGGTCAGGGTGGACCTGGGAACACCAGCAAGTAAGAGGTGGTTCCACGGTCATCAAAACCTCCTGATCAGAGGTCTTGCTGTCGAGTATAATTCTTCGTCATAACCAGGGCGCTGATGTAGTTCTTCGTTATACACTGGACGGAAAATTGTTTCAATAAATATCGACACAAATATATACAATATACATAAGAAAAGTGGTCGTCACAGTAAGACAATGAGAACGTTTAATTTATTTTATACGGTCGAGTTAGCTGAGCCATTCATGAGTATCACGCCAACCACGACGGTCCTGCATCAAGGTCGAAACTCATTACGGTGGCATTCTGTGTCATAACAGAATAATAGGTAACACGCGAGTTCTTGTTTTGCTCGCCAGCAGTGTCCTGTAAAGTGAATTCTGAGTTCGCGTAAGATAGTAGAAATATCAGAGCTGTGATTTAATCGGATGTTGTCTCCAGGTGATGTTAAGTATAGCTCTCAGCTTCCGAGTGTAGGTACCATCAAGCTTAGACTTTAGGCTTTTAGCTAATATCCAAGCAGTGGCACCAGACATTAACACCGACTCTGCAGTCGCTCGAAAGAATCTCCGCTTGAGGTTGTCTGCTAAATCAGATTTCCAAATTACATCCATTTTATTCAAGGCGGCCCAGGCTTTAGCTATGCGAATTTTCACATCCTTTTCAGTAGAGTTTATCTTGCTTCCTAAGTAAAAGATTCGACAGATTTTATTAATTCACCTGTGACTGTATTGAGCGTTGATGGTTGAAGCCTATGAATATAGTTTTAGAGACATGGACATAGAGTCCAACATCATTTTTTTTTTTTTTTTTTAGGCGTATCACCCCAAGTAAGGCTGGTGGCCACTATCACGCAGGGGGTTACAGAAGGGTTGGAGGAAGAGCAGATAGGAGTGGTAAAGGAAGGGATGTGGAGAAAGAGAAGGACGGAGGGTCGATCAAGGCAGGGGGGTTACGGAAGATATAGAGCGAGAGCAGATAGGAATGAAAGATGAAAGGAAGTGGAGAAGGGAAGTGGATAGATCAAGGCAATTGGAGATGACGATTGACGCTACACTTAAACCGTTGGAGAGTGTATTTGTCAGGGAAACAGTAATAGGGAAGGGAGTTCCATAGGCGAGATGTGCGAGACATGAAGCTATTGGAGTAGAAAAGACGTCTACATCTAACAGTTTCAACGGTGAAGGGGTGGGAACGGGATGCCAGCCTCGTAGGACGCTTAAATTCACGAGGCTTAGGGACAAGCGAAAGCAACTCCTCGGAGCAATTACCGTGGAAGTACTTGTAGAAAAGGCAGAGCGATGCAACATTGCGTCTGTGAGAGAGCGACTGCAGACGAGATGACAGATCAGGGCCAATCACATTGCATATCCGTCTCTGGATCTTATCAAGAACCCTGAGGCAACACGCAGGGGCCCCAGACCATAAATGGCAGCAATACTCCATGCAAGGTCGAATGGTAGACTTATAGACTTGGAGGATCGATTCCGGGGAGAAGAATTTCCTGGCTCGGCACAGGGAACCAACTTTTCTTGCGGTGGATGATACAACTGACTCGATGTATTTGTTCCATCTCAGATCAGCAGACAGCGTGAGCAGCATTTTCTAGATGATGTAGGAGAACTGTGGCATTGGTAATGGTGTCTGCAGTGATAGCTAGGTCATCTGCATAGTGAATATCGGTCAACATTTTTTTTCAGAATATCAAGTTGAGTTTTGGTAATAAAGTAAATCCTACAAGATAATATTTGCCGAGGGAAGTTCTCAGTACGTAGTCAAGGGTGATAACAAAGAGAAGAGATTTAATAAGTACTGACGTGTCAGTGAAAAGATTGAGGTTAAATGTTCTTAATCAATTTAGAAATATCAATAGTGATGTTTGCACTTGCAAAACAAAGTGGTATAAAGAGTGCTTTGTCACTCAAGTGATATGTACGTGTCAAGATAAGAATGTCAAAAGACTTAGGGCTGAATTCAAGTTTCGCAGACTTACCGCTCGTCAAGATCCGATAAATCTACTGAATTTATTAGCAGATATCATTTAATGATATATGTATATTTATTTTTTCCTTTCGCCTGGTTTCCTTTTTGCTTTTATTTGCTTTTCATAGTTCCTTCTTTTCCTTTTCTACATGCTCTTCCCAACACCGCCACTTCTTACTCTCTGTTTTCTT
The DNA here is from genome assembly GCA_964036315.1 of Acanthosepion esculentum. Lineage (NCBI taxonomy): Eukaryota > Metazoa > Mollusca > Cephalopoda > Sepiida > Sepiidae > Acanthosepion > Acanthosepion esculentum. Next base: position 67,473,659 of record OZ038516.1, read on the forward strand.
AATTTTTTGTCTAATATTATGTAGGTTTCTCGACCGGAAAGAGTAGCTCAGGCTAGAGATTGAGCAGATTAGACGCCATGATCCTCTGTAAAAAAAAAAAAAAAAAAAAAGAGAAAAAAGTTGTGCTCTTTTGTACCAAATATAAGTGATGTCTGGAATAGTCATGCTGGCGGGGATTTTACAGTTTATAAAATAGGCCAGCCGATTCAAATGAATTTTTCTATCACGTTGAAACACCGGTTCTGGCAAGTTCACCGAACTAAAGCAACGTCAACGTCTAGATGGGTGGTCTCTTTGAAATACCAGTAAGATTGAATGTGCGGTGGGTGGAAGTGGTCTTGGATAATGGCTTGGAGACCAAACAGCGTCTCTGATATTTCTTTTCCGCTTTGCCTCACGATTAGAACGGAATAGTCTATTATTTAAGTATCAATAGAGCGTAACGTACGTGCGAAGTGGATGCGTACATTTATGGCCAAAACAATATACTATTATTCTCTGGGTTCGTTATATTCACTTACGCTCAAATACCCTTGGGGACGGTATAAATCCACCTCTTCTTCCCCCACCCCAACTATGAATTAATAGTAGGACTTGTATTAGTATGTCATTATAATTTTTTTTATATAACAATCTAAAAATATTTTCTGGCTTTAAATAACCTGCAGATGTTGATAAGCCGTAAAAACAATGCAATAAATAATAAATCAAATGAAATATTAATCAGCGTTTTTTGGGGGAGTGGGGTAAGATACGTTTAATAATCTGGAACAAAACAATCGTATCGCGAAGACAATTCTTTGAAAAATAATGTGTGCCGTACCAAATAAGCACCGTCTAGATATGGGCCTCTCTGCAATTTGTCCAGATCCGGGTCATTGTCCTTACTGACAGAAATCATTTTAATGTACCAGCACTTGTATTTGGTACACAAAATTGTATACAAACAAGCAGAATAATAATATACTGTTTTGGCCACAAATTTACGTATATACGCCAAAACATTTGAAATTGTATTATGATTGTACTTTTTCATTCCTTAGCACGTACGTTACGCTCTATTAATAATACTTAACGAATAATGGACTATTCCGTTCTAATCTTCAGGCAATACGGAAAAGAAATACCGGAGATGCTGTTTGATTTCAGTAAGAAAAAAGAAAGAGAAAGCGATATATAAGAGGCGATGCGTTTCACGTCTGCTTCAGTGAAATTGAAACAGTTGTCAATTTCAAGCCTTCTCATTTGCACCCTCTTACTTTTAAAAGCAATGATCTTTTATGGTGAATGCGCGTCACTACAGAGGCTCCGTGTCGCTTGCGGACATGTCCGTCAAAACTAGTGACATCTGGGTTTTCCTCCGTTGGCAGTAGAACATCTTATCACGTCTAGATACGGGCCTCTATGCAACTTGTTCAGATCCGGGTCTTTGTCAGCTGTCTTATGCCAATAAAAGCGACGCGAAACCACCGGTGGGCTATTGGCGAAATTCAGTGTCTTGTCAATTTGTTCCCTTGGGCATTTTGTTCCTAAAGTTGTGTGCCGCCTACCGTAATGTGGTTTCTGAGGCAGTATTGTTTTGCTTTCTTCTTTCTCTGCCTGTTACCTCGTAGTTCTTGGGGAAGCAATCTGTTGGGTGTTTCCCTCCAACCTTACACACTCTTGCCATATTTTGAAACACCTGTATTCATATTCAATATTTTTGTTATTGCAGGATATTGTTCCGTTTGTTAGGCTCAAATACTGAAAGATGCAATAGGGTAATTTCCACGGGTATTTTGAAACCGTAGCACTTGCAATAAGCTTATTCAATCATTAACTTACGGAATTAAGTTTCATCAAAAATAAACATGAGGATAATAGTCTGAATATAAATAATGTAAATAACGATAACTCCTCATCCTAGAAATTCAGACAAAAGGTGATCAGGTGATAATAACAACAAAGATGAGGACAACATTCTGAATATAAATAGTGTAAATAATGATAACTCCTCATCCCAGAAATTCAGACAAAAATTAAGAATTAAGATTTCTCAGAAAATCCAAATAGGAAAACCGTCAAAGTTGGTTGGAAAGCCTGGAATCGGAAAAGAGTTCCGAAAAGCGAGAAAAGAAACTGTTAACATAGAACTTGCAGTTACATCTAGCCAATTCAACTCTGAATTGAGGAGACCTTGCCGCCAATCTAGTACTGCGCTTATATTCATAAAGTCTTGGTACCATAGCGAAGGGTGATATTTATTTCCTCTTATTTGCAGAAAATGTGGTACAAAGCCAAAATGTGGGCAGAGGGCGGTCTTCTTCTTTCTTAACGTTAAACTTAGCTAGCCACAAACACTGACCCAAACATACCGCAATATTCCTACCACCAAAACAACGCTTTCTAGCTTAACTTTCTTACTACATCCACCATAATACCTCATTGTCTCTAGCGAACAATTACCATGAAAGTATTTATAGAAAAGTCACACAGGAGCTACGTTACGGTGGTAGGAAAGTGACTGAAGTCGAGATGCCAGGTCACGACCAGTAATATTGCTGATTCTTCTTTAGATTTTATCAAGAATCTTTAAATCTTCGGCAGGAACACCGGACCATTTGTGGCAGCAATATTCAAAGTATGCACGAATGGTAGACTTATAAATATGTAAAATAGGTTCTGGAGAGAAAAATTGTCTAGCACGACACAGTGAACCAACTTTTTTAGGAACAGACATCATGACAGCCCGAGGAGGGGCAATGAATCACTAGCATTCTGGGGACAGAAAGACGTCTTTCAGGTGATTGATAGAGGTTTTGTTTTGGAGGCGTTAAAATTAACAAGCCATCCCTTGCCCCAGTTAACAATAGTCATTTTTTTTTTACATCATCTGGCAATTTGACCATATCAAACTGATCAGACTTACTATCGAGACAGGTGTAAATGGTTGTTAATTAACTAATGTTACCAGGAAGGTCATTGATGAAAATTAAGAACAAAGTCGGTCCAACGATAGAGCCCTTGGAGACACCTGCATTAGTACAAAAAGATCTAGAAGAGTGGCCATTCAGGATAACTTTCATTTCGCGATTTGATAAGATTGAATCAGTTCAAATATTCGTCTGGAAATACCAAATCCTTTCAACTTCTGAAGAAGTCCGGTATGCCAAACCCTGTCAAACGATTGCGATATGTCTAAAACAACAGCCTTAGCTTCACTAGTCTTATCTAGGTCTTAATAGAAGCTTTCAGCAATAATCGTTAGTACATTAGCAGTTGTCCTAAAGAAGCGAAAACCACTTTGCTCCGTCCTGGGTATGACGATAAACTACATCCGCGCCCTGGGTAAGACGATAAACTACATCCGCGTCCTGGGTAAGACGATAAACTACATCCGCGTCCTGGGTAAGACGATAAACTACGTCCGACAGCAAGGCCTCTGATCAGGTTTTGAGGAACGTGGAACCACCTCTTAATATCTGGTGTTACCAGCGCCACTCTGACTCGGGGTGGTAGCATCTGTTAGGGTCACAGCTATGGGCAAATTGTTACCCCCCCCCACACACACACACACAAAAGAAGTCAAAACACTATGAAAGTATAAAAATAGGTTTTAATACCAGTAATACTTTTTTGGAAAAATTATTACCAGCAGTAATTTTTTGAAAAAAAAAAAAAAAAAAAATACCACCAATACATTTTTGAAACATCCCTTCAGATACAACATGATATACAGTATTATAGCATAAGACTGATTTCGCACAGAAAGAAATGTCGATGTGGACGCCAATATACTCGACAACGATTTCCGCCAACCGTTGTTGGAACTCGTTGGCGGCCAACGACGATGACTTTTTTATTTTATTTTTTTTTAACTTGGCGTATGTCTGTTGAGTTTGCAAAATTAGACATTCTTTTGAGCATTCGGATATTGTGTTTTATCAGAATTTGGAAAGTCAGACAGGCTGAGAACTTTTCAGCATTCCCCTGCAGTTCCTCGTTTAAAAAACGTTGAAAATTTTTAAAATACAGTGTAACCCGGATATAAGAGAGTTGTCGAGACCGGAGACGAAGTCTCATATATCCGGGTTTCTCTTATATCTGGGTTTGGTCTATTATATACATTAACACAGGCTCTAATTTGGGACCAGATAAAATCTCTCTTATATCCGGGTTTCACTGTATTTCAAATTCCTTGAGAAATTTCCATTTCCTTGCGGTGTACTTAAAGGGAAATAATCTATTATGTAAAAAAATCTAATCGCAGTTACTTCCCTTACATTTAAAAATTCATTTTTCGATTTGATAAAAAATGCAGTGATTAATTTAAAAAAATAAAATTCTTTCGTAATTTTCAAATTTGTAAATACGCAATAATTTTCTGTGGGTTGGCAATCAATTTTTTTATATATTCTATAATAATCATATAATATCAATAAGACAGGATTTTTTTAACAAAATAATATGTCCGTCTGTATCTCTGAGATGAGGTACCCATAAAAAAAAAAATCGGCTTCCAAAAGAAAAAATTTTTTTTAAATATCGGGTAGCGAATTTTTGCTTTCATATCAGAAAAAAACATAGTGGTATTATGATAGGTTAGACAATAATATTTCTTTAATAATTAACAGTTTTTTAATATATTTCCGGGCTTGTTGTTTAGGAAACTCTTTCGTTATGAGTCTAGATACAAATAATTACCTAATCTAAGGGACGCAACTCAGTCCCACTTTTCAGTTCGCATGCATGTAATTTCAATACTTAATAAATTCAATTGTTATGTTTTTAACTCCATGTTCCCTTTTGTATTTCACCATTGCTAATGATTTCCACACCTTTCCTAACAAAAATAAATAATTGTGGGGAACAGCCCTTTCAACACGCAACTTACGTCAGCCTTTTCAACACACGCCATCACAGAAAAAGGGTTCGTTTCCCTACAAATCAAACATGTAATTGCTGAGACAAAATCCTGTTGATCAATATTCTGATACAATTTTTCAAAAGTGAGGATTTTGTCTTTTTTTTAGAAATTGTGCAAACTCATTTTTCACATAAGCAGAAATTTTGTTTGTTGCTTTTGGTTGACGACTCATGGCAAATGATCAAATATTGAGGGTGGATTTCTGGGTCGTACCTTTCTTGTAATAACCACCATTTCATAATTAGATGGAAAATGTCTTTCATAAACAACAGTGTTTGCTTTATCAGGGGAGCTGCTTTGAGGTATTGCCTTTCACCATCGTTCTTGCTCATTCTAATCTTGGCGAAGACAAAATATACAAAAAATAACTTATTCTGAAATGGACAAAGTCCGACAATTATTTTAAGACATTTATGTTTATACATTCTTTTTATAAATACAAATATTTAAATAAATGCTCTGTTTAAACAGTATTAAACAACATTTACTGGCCTGATTGTCCGATGGTTCGAATCCTGTCGGAGGACAAATATTTTTTATGAAAATTTCTCGGACATTCAGGCCGGTAAATATATATATATATATATATATATATATATATATATATATATATATATATATATGTGTGTGTGTGTGCATGTGTTATGGTGACCTATCTACATTAGAATTAACTCTTCCTCCTTCATAAATACTAACCTGCGAGACTTCCTAAGCAGGCAGTCGGGATACAGCATAACCTGACACTTCAGACGGACACTTCTATCTGTTGACTAATAGCGCTCTTTAACCGATTTGGCCAGAGAGGAGCGTTCGGTTAGCAACGTCGATTTTTCTGTCCTTACACTACAATCTTCCATGAATCTCTCACGTACATTCATATCTGCTTATTGTCCGATGGTTCGAATCCTGTCGGAGAACAAATATTTTTTATGAAAATTTCTCGGACATTCAGGCCGGTAAATGTTATTTAATACTGCTTATTATAAACAGAGCATTTACTTAAATATTTGTATCTATAAAAAGAATGTATAAACATAAAAATGTCTTGAAACCATATTTTGTTAATCATAGTTACCATGACAACCTGTTACACAGTACTTTTTTTACCATTTTGAGAAATATTTTGGGGAACTAAAATTAAAAATAAACTATTATTTTGTAAAAATTACATGGCGCTTCTAAAAAGGGTATGAAGCTTATATTCTAAAATCTGGAGGGTTTAGAATTAAGAATTTTAAAAGTTTGTATCAATGTAGGAATTGTCATCTTATGCTACGTTCCGTCGTCTGTGGTTTCAAAGGATTTCCAAATCGTTTCACTGGTTAGGGTCCATTTTCTGTTGAACTTACTGAACTAAACCTTCTTCACTAGAATTTTCGGATAATCATATTTTATGGGGGTGCAGATCAATCATCTGGTGGAATCTTCCACGCCTGCCAGTTAACCCCCGCTGGGAAATGCACTCTTCCTGTTGTAATTTTACCACCATCATACTTACAAAACAACGAGCATTCATTGGTCAATCACCTCCAATTTAATTCGTTGATAGGTCAGTTTCGACCAATCAAGTCGCCTGCACGCGACAAGTCTGTTTTCGCGCCAACTAAAGTTGATCCAGTCACGTGATACAACAGATTATAAAAACCCAAAACACGAGTAATTCTCGCCCTCTTCGTTCTCTCTCGCGTCTCATTTCCGCTACCAAAATGTGACCCTTAAAGAACTCCCGTCTTGACTCTTGACTAATGTAGTCAGACGTAAAAGAACTTTACAACATTTCACGCAAGTACAATTTCTGAACTCTTACCAACTTGTACAATACACAATTCCAAACATTCAACACACACTCATTTTTATAAACTACAGTTGAGTAATTAATTCTACCCTTATGAGCTCAAGTACAAATATTTCCAAATCTAAGAGACATAACTCTGTAAAATCTTTCAGTTTATATGCATGTACATCAAATACTTAATAAATTCAATTATTATGTTTCGAATCATTATTTTTGTCTTTTATTAATTGTTGTGGATGGAAGATTATTGAACACGAACAATTTTAAGCCTTCTGATCATTCAAACCTTTTGATATCTTTTAACATCTTCACACAATCCCAACACATTCTTAATGCCCCAATATAACATGATTTCCATGATAGGTAGCATCAAATAGTTTTCTTGATATGCATTGGTGCCAAAATGAGTTACGACGTATGAGCATCTGACAGCTTCATTGATTCAGTTATGAAATTTTGTGCGATAATCTTAAGTGGCATTTAAGACCTGCTAGTGATTTACAAAGGAGGCAAGTATGATTCTGAACTCTTACCAATATTGTACAATACACAATTCCAAACATGCAACAATTCATTCTTCTTCAGTTTAATAATCAACTTATTCGTTATGAGCTTAGGTACATATATTACCTAGTCTAAGAGACACAACTCTGTCTAACCTTTTCAGTTTATATGCATGTACATCACATACTTAATAAATTCAATTGTTATGTTTTGAATCATTATTTTTTTATTAATTGTTGTGGATGGAAGATTATTGAACAAGCACAATTTTAAGCCTTCTGATCATTCAAACCTTCCGATATCTCTTAACATCTTCACATAACCGCAACAAAACTTAATCCAATGATAAAAAGTAAAAATTTCTTTAAAAAAAGACTTAATTTATTAATCCAATTCCAGCAACAAACTTGTGTGTGCTAACTGTTGGCCCCCAACCCCTGAAGAGCTACACACACTGTATAGACCTGAGTTAAGGATCACCTTACTTTTTCAACCCTTGCTGGGTTATTCAATATCGAACTGAGCCCCTGTCTCTTTCTTACCATCCTTTTTATTCCATTTTATTTGTTTAATCAGAATTAAATATATAAGCCATTTTAGTGATTAGCTACTTCAATAATTACATGTGTAAGGTTTCTTTCGGGAATATTTCTGGCACAAGAAATTATGGTGGTATAAAGAGTACATGCACAAAAATGACTGACCAATTGATTTGCAATGCAAAGATAACATTTAATAAAACAAAATTAACAAAAGTAAAGTTTAAAATGAGTTTCTTTTGTTAGAAGTAAATTGTATACACAACAAAATGTTCTTGAATATGTTATATAGTGTGACTTAGTGTGAATGTGTTTTAGTGAGAAGCATTTCACAGCACTTTTAGCTTCAGTGTGGAAAGTTCATGTCAGCAGTTCGAAAAGGGAACACAGAAGAAAGGGAGTTACTTTAGGGTTCACATGTTGTAGCAAATCTACGGGCGATAATGGGTATGTCCCTATTCACATAAATACAGTAGTAAATACTGTATGTTGGTCTAGAGTTGGAGATTCATTGTGCAATTCACATGACTCACTTCTAACAGTTGACTACTACTTCTATGCGCCGCTGGTGAATCTTATATGTGTTGTTCTTGTCCTAAGTATTATCATTCATTACCAACCTTCGTGTGACTATTCTATTCAATAACCTTCCCTGTCTTTTTTTTCCGCAGTAGGTTGCCATTACATTCTGCAGTACACCAGTTGCCATCCAAGGCTATAGAACCCATTATGCCCTGCTATTTACCCATAGGTAGGGGGAGAAGAATAGGATTCATACCTTTACAAGGATATTAGCACGTAAGTGAATGTAATGGCATTACATTTATTTACGTGGTAATACCTTTGGGAAAGGTATGAATCCTCTTCTTTCCCCCCCCACCTATGAGTAAATACAAATGGCATTACATTTATTTTCGTGCTAATACCCTTGGGAAAGGTATGAATCCTCCTCTTCTCCCCCCACCTATGGGAAGTAGAATACAAAGTTTATAAAACTTGCTTACACGAAATTATCACAATGTGCAGTTTTGTTTAAACAAACACAAATTAATTTTCTTTATATTAAGCAATTGACAATTTTGTGCAAAAAGGCTTTTTGGAAAGAAAGGGGGATTGGAGGGAATGTCAAAATGTCTTGCCCTCATTATTATGAATGGTGCAAATGAAAATACATAAAACTCTTGTTCCGGTGTGAAATTGGAACGAAACAGTTTTATTTTAAAAAGAAAAGAAAAAGACTATGACATAAAAAGAAAAATGTTCTAATAAAATAACTTCTTCATTAGTAAATGAATTGTATAAGTACTGAAAGTTTTGTTTGAATCGGATAATTCCCTGATTTCTGACGTTTTTTGTAAAAACTGGGGATAGTGATTATTTTTTTGCTTTCATTTCGGAACTCTTAATTCTTGTGGTACCTGAAGAGTGAAGACTTTCTAGCAGTTTTCTGGCCTTCGTAGACTTCATAAAGAGTTGCCTTCGCATCCTGATGTATGACTTTGTTAGTTCACTTGCAGAACTCTCTTCAGGCTTCTTGCTTTCCAGTCAACTTTTATCTGCAAAAATTTAAATGCAATGTCAATCCTTATCTTGTGTTTTCATAATTAATGTTCTTTTATTGTTCGTTCTCCTTAATAGTGTTTTTTTTTTCTCATATTCTCTCACAGTCAATAATGCCTTGCGTCTTAGTAGCTTTTTTCTACATTATCAATTATTAGTAAAAGTAGAGACTATAGCTATGGATGAATTTGAATGATTCCTGATAATGTCTTAGTTTTCTTGCATTTTTGTATTTTAAATTCAGAGCTGAAATTGGGGTTCTTGCGAGTCGAAATTTTACACGAAATTTATGATTTGTATTCCTCAAAGTCTTCTTTATTTAATTAAAAAATAAAAATAGGGGTGACTATTCTAGTTTTAAAGTTTTCATAAAATTAAGTAAAGGGGGTATTAGAGGCAAAAAAAAAAATATTTTTACCATGACTTTCTAAAAGACAAACATTTCTAAAATAAATTCATTCATTTCGGAATAAGTTCTGAAAGTTTCACTAAATTGCAATAATTATTTGATTTTTGCAATAATTTCCAAATTAATGTGTTTTTTAAGTGGAAAAAAAGTTAATGCAAAATAGCAGAATTTAGTGAAAATTGGACCCTACTGTTTGCCTTCTAAGATGAAGCATTCATTTTTTGGCTAGTACAGTGTAACCCGGATATAAGAGAAACCCGGATATAAGAGAGCTTTAATCTGGTCCCAAATTAGAGCCTGTGTTAATAAAACAAAATAGGATAAACCCGGATATAAGAGACTTCTTCTCCGGTCCCGACAACTCTCTTATATCCGGGTTACACTGTATTTCTTTAATCTCGGTGACCTTTTTATCACTCGTAGATTGTCATTCCACGATCGTCAGTTGAGCTGGAAATTAATTCAAATTAACATCCACTCTTTGTAGCCTTCGTTTTTTTCTGATAGTAACATTTTTTTTTTTTTAGGTAGGTTGGAATTGGATTGATGAAGTATTGCCGTTATGTCCTCATTGAAGAAGATCTGCCTTCCTAAAAGAAAAAAAATATTTGTTTGTAATAGAATTGAAACGCTGATCAATAACACCATTTGGAAAGACAGGAGCATTTCAGACACGGGCAAACATTTTTTTTAAAAATGTTTCTGAAGTCAGCATTATTTATTTATTTATTTTTATTTTAATTTTCAGTTCCAAATCTAAGAGATGTAACTCTTTCAATAAATTGTCGTTCTTGGATTTCTAATTTATACTTCTTTTTTATTTTAATAAATTCATTCCAATTAATGCCACTAAAACCTGAGAGGGAAAGAGAATGAAAAGACTTTAGAAGGAACCAGAAACCCAATCCTGAAGAGGAAACAAGGGATAAACCATTTTTTTTTTTTACTCTTATTATAATTCAGTTTCTGTGGATGTGTATATATATAATTGTAACTTGAAATAATCAATTTTTTCCCCATATTACTATAGACTTAGCATTTCAGATCACGAATATATACAAAATTACATCTAAGCATATTTTGTTTTGCTTTTCATAGGGAGATTAATTTACAATGAATTTACATAGAAAAATACCACTTTCTCACCACCGCATCCATTAACATTCATAAAATTACATTTTTTGGTTATCTGGAGTAACATTAAAAAATATTTTGAAGACAATGCTTATTTTTGGTCACAGTAGAGATTATACAACACTACACACACACACACCACAAACACACACACAAATAATGTTTCATTAAAGATGGACAAGATACTGCAGTTAACCTTTCTACTTCATAGTTAATGTTATTAAGTGTAGTTTTTTTTAGTTTTTTATTATTAGGGCTTCGGTTATTTTAATCTTTTTTTACATGTGGATGAGGCTCATTATAGTTATTTTCCACCAGTATGGCGCGAATGGAGTTTGGTAGGTTTTTGTCTGTGTTTTAAATGAGCCCTAATAATAAAAAAGGAAAAGCCAACAGTTAATGACATTAAATATGAACACGGCCACAATATGCTGACAGTGTTTTGAAAATAAAATATTCCTCTAATTTCAAATAAAAAAAATAAAAAAATCACATTCAGTTAAAGATTAATAAATAAAAATCATCCTTGATAATGGCTAAAAAAATAGCCAATACTTTGTGTCCAGAAAAGAAAACACTTGTTCAAACACAAGAAAAATTAAATAAAAAGCTTAACCGTAGTAGCTTGTCAGTTGTCTTCAAAGAAATATGTATAAAAGAGGTATTGCTACCCAAATATACAATTATTTATATATATATATATATATATATATATATATATATATATATATATATAGAAGACTCATCTGTTATATTTTGATGTAGGTGGATCCAGCAGATCAGTTCTTAGAACCAAACAGTCATATTACCCACATATATGATTTGACTGCAGGGGTGAGGGCATGTGCAGAACCAATCACACTTTTTGTAGAGCTGAATACAAAGAACTGGGGCACAGCATGCCACAATGTCCCCAAACAACACACACACACACACACACATATATATATATATATATATATATATATATATACACACACACACACACACACATATATAAACAAGCATGCATAAACACACACACATACATACATTTGGCTCCTGAAAAATTAATTTCGGTTGAGCTCTCTGGTTTGAGGTGTGAGTTTGTAAACAGTGACTATTTAAGCTAATATTGCACGACTCTTCGGCAGAATGGAGTCACTGTCAGTCACTGTGTGTTTATCTAAATCTAAAAATAAACACGCTAAAATTCACCTTCATCCCTGCCATGCGCCGACGGCTTACTGGTAGAATTTCTGACCGATGCCAATTCAGTCGGGTTTCGATCCTAGCTAGAGGCAACCAGCCGTCTAGCCACACTGATGAGCTGTGAAACAGCGAAACAGTCTGTCTGTGGATGACAAAATATATATATATATATATATATATATATATATATATACACACACACACAGATATAAACATGCATGCATACACACATACATATATATATATACATACACGCACATATCTGTATAATAAAGACCAATGTCTGTGTCACACCATTTCAGCTTTGCTCCCAGAGCCCAACATATACCATTTTTGAATCAGGCCGAATCTGTGAGCAAATTAAAAACATTCTGGCCCAGATCCGAACCCGCAATCCTGAAATTTTGGATTCCCAAGTTTTCATTACTGAGACTGTTTATCTTGGCTTCTTCTGATAAAAACAATTAAAGGGACGCAACTCTCTGACTTTCAATAGCTAATGTTCAAATTAAAAAATTACTTTTCTCAAATTACAGTGTTTCAAAATAAAATTGTTTACAACTTTACTCCGAGAGGCCATAGCCCAACATATCATACCATTTTTAGAATCAGGACAACTTCATGAGCAAAATAAAAACATACCGACCTCAAAATCCTAAAATTTTGGATCCCCAGTTTTTCATTCCTGTGATTGTTTTTGGCAATTTTTTTTCGTGATTTCTTGCAAACAATTTTTATAACTTGGAAATAAATTTGGGAACAATTGAAATTAATTGCGAAATCCAGTAAAAGTCAACCATGAAATAAAAATAACTTTGTATGAAAAGTAAGGACCTACGTACATCAAATTTGTTTTTAAATTAATTGGCAGCTTAAAAATGAATGCAATACTTAAATGTGAGCATTTATGCAGCGATCAGTTTTGAGTTCTTCTGTAGTTTATTGTTGCCGATTGCATTTACTCCTCCCTAGCTATTGTGATGAAAGCCCAATCAAGTGCCCTCTACAGGAGCTAGCTTAAAACTGCCTGATAGAGAGTAACATAGAGAGAAAAAATTCCATTATGGATAATTTTTTTCACATTCTAATAAATGCTTGGCACTTTGTCAACTGTTTTGCCTTTAAAAGCATAATGAAAAAAATATTTTAATGGATAACAACACATAACTTTGTATAAATACTTGTACTAATGAACAACATATAGTTTTGTACTACTTGCACCCCTGAAGATGATCTTGGAAGAAGATCGAAAGTACTTGGGCAATGAAAATAAATTTAAACAGCTATAGCACATTTCTCTCATCCTTTAACATCAATACACGGAAGGTTATTCGTGAGTATGAACGGATTTAATTAAAAATTAGCAGACATAATGATGTAGTTTATTCAGTCAAACATATATATATATATATATATATATATATGTGTGTGTGTGTGAGTGAATAAATTACAGACATTTTATATATATATATATATATATATATATATACATAATAATGGACTCTACCGTCAGTTTCAACGTATGAGGATCTGACAACTTAACCAATTGATTCAGTTACAAACTTTTGTGCAATAATCTTAAGTGACACTGAAGACCCGCTAGTGATTTACAAAGGAGGTCACATATGGAGCAAGAATGAGGATTGTGGGATGAGATCACTGTTAGATTGGCTGACCTTTTAGATCTTGCTCTTGCTTCTTGAAGATGATTCAGACAAGCAGACTGAAAACTGCTGAGTCCACTAAAACACGTTGATCTCCATTCTACACGCTCCAAGGCTAAGACCTCAACGGTGTTATGTGGTATATTGACAGCTGACAAGTTGCTCTTCAGCTTGTCTTTGTATCTTAGCCATGGGTGTCCTACATTCCTGTAGCCCTGATCTAACTGGCTGTACATTAGGATCTTGGGTATCTTGTCATCAGACATTCTCAAGACATGACCAGTCCACCGTAACTGAGACTGTATGAGAAAAAATCTTAATTCCTCCAATATTACACCTGTTAAACATGTCTACGTTAGATGTCCTATCTTGAAGATTAACTCCACTTTTATGGAAAACATCCAGCTGGCGTATATGGTACCTGTACGGAGTTCGCATCTCTGAGCCGTATAAAAGGATGGCAAGGACAACAGCTCTGTAAACTCAAATTTATATATATATATATATATATATATATATATATATATATATATATATTAAATGAACAAAGTTCGACACTTATTTTAAGACATCTTTATGTTTATACATTCTTTTTATAGATAAAATATTTAAGTAAATGCTCTGTTTATAATACGCAGATATGAATGTATGTGATGGAATCATGGAAGGTTGTAGTGTAAGGACAGTAATATCGACCTTGCTAACCGAACGCTCCTCTGTGGCCAAATCGGTTAAACAGCGCTATTAGTTAGCTGATAGAAGTGTTCGTCCGAACTGTCAGGTTAAGCTGTGTCCCGACTGCCTGCTTAGGAAGTCTCGCAGGTTAGTATTTATGAAGGAGGAAGAGTTCATTCTAATGTAGATAGTTCACCATAACACAGGCATGGCATGTGAAACTAGAACAATATACCCCAGTGGACGAAATAAAGGATTCAGTTTGAAATTCCAATTACCTGAAGAAGGCCATAGCTTACAACAGCCCAAACATTGTGAATATGACAATAAAGATGAGGACAACAGTCGAAACAATGTAAATAATTACAATACCTCATTTCAGAAATATAGACAGATATTGCTTTTCTGTTTCTTAGTTCAGAAGTAAGTTAGGGTAAGTAATGTTGATTTTCTAAGCATAGCTTAGATGAGGCACAAGGTCGAAAGTGTGGAGCACCCAGTGAGAATCAAACTTACTACACAGTCATAATTGGTCTAGCAACACAAGCTTGCTAGCCATTACACCATGTAGAAGTGAACAAGTCAGGATAAGAATTGATACCGTGTAACCCGGATATAAGAGAGTTGTCGGGACCTGAGAAGAAGTCTCTTATTTCCGGGTTTGGTCTATTTTATATACATTAACACAGGCTCTAATTTGGGACCAGATAAAATCTCTCTTATATCCGTGTTTCTCTTATATCCGGGTTTGGTCTATTTTATATAGATTAACACAGGCTCTAATTTTGGACCAGATAAATCTCTCTTATATCCGGGTTTCTCTTATATCCGGGTTACACTGTAATTATATTGGTCGAGCTCAAGTCAGCTTTGCACTGAGTTGGAGTGACCAAAGTAATGGTTGTAATTAATTCATTGATAGAGATTCTGTAAAACACATCCAAACAATATGCATTGGAATTGGGAAGACTTCTGTCTTTGCCAGAAGTGGAATCTTAAAATTTCACAGATGATCAAAACCAGTTCCTGTTCCTTTATTACTAGAATCATGGGAAAATGTATTTATTTTTTTATTATTTTATTTATTGATTTTCTTTCCTTTTCCCGCGTGTGTTCCTTGCTCTATTTAATGGCAAAAGCAATCAAGTCTTTTTGGACAACCTGATATAAAGAATATCGAGGCCGTGTTTCCAATTGGCAATAACTACTTGATGACTAACATTAAGAATGGTTTGCTTGTGACTAAATTCTTCCTTGTCTGTCTAAACATTTATACTTTGAATAAAACAAGTCCATTCTCTCTTCTCTGTCGTGCTTATCCCCAGAAGTCAAAAAAGAACCACCAAAGAAGTGAATGCACTTTGTCAGCAGTGATCGTTATTAACATCGACTATATCAGAAAGCCAGAGCTAAAAACCAAAAAGAGGTTAAGTGATGATATCATTGTCTATTTATAGGCTTAAAGAGCATCCCCTAGCGAGCGCTTTTGCCGCGGTCAAGTTGTGTAAACCATGACAGATTTAAAATGTCTTCCGGGCATGAGACCTATTAATGGTTTTCTTTTTCTTTTTTTTTTTTAAAACAACACCATAATTCTTTTCCTAGAATTAGACGATGAAAAAAAAATTCCTGTTCTTAGTAACGTTTGTCTTTTTGCTATCCCTCTTGCCTCTTCTTCTGCCATCTGTTTACACACGCTTGTCTGGTTGGCGACCTACAGACTACCTATCAAAAATGAATATCAGAAATAACATCCCACAGTTCCAGCAGAATTTTCAGAGCAAAAAAAAAAAAAATCTCACAATTAAAAGTGGGATATATCTGTAGTGGACCGTGGTATGTGAATGTGAGGATGTATCTCTAAGTTAGGACTTCCGCTGGACGGTCCAGCTACGTAGGAAGAAGAAGTACACAAGACCGATGTACATGTATGCAAACAAATATATATTAATAACAAATAGATTAATACACGAATTACAAATACATTGAAGACATGAATAAAATGTTACAGTGTTTGTGTGGAAAGTTGTGTGAGTGTTGAGTGTCCGTACGAACGCGTATATAGTTTTAAGCGTGTTCCCAGAATATGGGAAACGCTGTTTGTGTGAGAGGTCACGTAGTGGTGTAAGTGAAACAGAGAAATTTTTTTACCTTACCTCACGCGCGAGGTTGCGACCCCAGGCGAGGCAGCTGGCCGCACGTGTGCGAAGCCGTGGAAAAAGAGGAAGAGGCGAAAGGTCAGCCAGTATTTATACTCCCGGGAGAGAGAGACCCCTGTTGAAGGGTTAAGGAAATGAGGAGGAGCTAACTGCGACATATCTTTGTGATTTGTGACACTAGTTTCAGTAACAATTTTTTTTGCTTTCTTCACAATTACAATTTAACAGTTCTTTGACAAAATATAAACACTGAATGGGACCATCAGCCAGTTTTCTACCGGAGAGTCAATGACCATGTTGCAGATGTGGAGACTGTGAAAAAGGTATCAGAAGGTTTGATTGGTCAGAAGGCTTAAAATAAGGTGTGTTCAATAATCTTCCATCCACAACAATTAATACAAGACAGAAAATAATGATTCAAAACATAAAAATTGAATTTATTGGTCTTAGTGTACATGTACACAAGCTAAAGGTTTGACAGAGTTGTGTCTCTTGGATTTGGAAATATTTGTACCTGAGCTCATAAAGGTTGAATTAATTATTAAACTAGTTTAGAAGAATGAGTATGTTAGGAATTGTCTATTGGACAAGTTGGTAAGAGTTAAGAGTTCGTGCTTGTGTGAATGTTGCAATGTTCTTTAACGCCTGACCGCATGGTTAAGACGGGAGTCCTTGAGGGTTACATTTTGGCAGCAAGGAATGAGACACGAGAGTGATAAAGAGAGAGTGAAAAGAGGCAGAGAACCACTCATGTTTTGTTTATATAAGATGATGTATCACGTGACTGGCTCAGAACGTATTGAGTGCGAAAACAGATTTGTCGCATGCAGGCAATTTGATTGGTCGGAATTGACCAATCAGTGAGCTAGTTTTGAGAAGATTAGCCAATGAATGATTGTCATACGATTTCTTCGTATGTATGTTTGATTGTCACGATAATTACAAGAAGAGTACATTTTCTCGCGCAGGCGTGACTGGCAGACGTGGAAGATTCCACAACCACTTCACATTGCTGTGAACAGGAATGAAAAAAGAGTGTGAAACAAAAACTGGAAAAGGAGAGTTTTTTCCTCATCAAGAGTATAACAGAAATTACTTCCTTGATCTCAAGGAAATGCTTATAAACTCAAATGTAAAATAATTAATATTTACTTACCTCCAAAACACAAAAATACTTATAGACTCAAATATAAACAACCAATATTTTCCTATCCCCACAATAAGGAAATCCTAAGAGACTCAAATATAAGCAATCAATATTTTCCTATCTCCAAAACATGGAAATCCTTATAGACTTGAATAAGTGACCAATCTTTACATATCCCTGAACCAAATAAATGCTTATAGACGCAAATGTAAACAATCAATATTTAATTTAATCCTTGGATTGAATAAATGCTGAAAGACTCAAATATAATTGACGAATATTTACATATCCCTGAACCAAATAAATGTTTATGAACTCAAATGTAACTGGTCAATATTTACCTATGCCCAAACTAAGTAAATGCTTCTAGATTCAAATATAATCAACCAGTATTTAACTATCCTTGATGTAAATAAATGCTTATAGACTCAAATATAAATGACCACAACTTATCTATCGTCAAACCAAATAAATGCTCAAACATAAACGTCCTGGGTGCGACGTTAAACTGCATCCAACAGCAAGGCCTCTGATCAGGAGGTTTTGAGGAAGCCTGGAACCACCTCTTAATGTGCTGGTGTTCCCAGGTCCACCCTGAACCGGGGTGGTAGCACCTGTTGGGGTCCCAGCTATGGGCAAATAGTGAACTTCCAGGTCTTTTCCAGCACATTTCTTTTTGTAAAAATATTATTACCAGCTATACGTTTTTGAAACAATGATGTTGCTAACTATACGTTTTTGAAACAATGATGTTGCTAACTATACGTTTTTGAAACAATGATGTTGCCAGCTATACATCCTTGAAACCATGATGTTGCCAACTATACGTTTTTGAAACAATGATGTTGCCAGCTATACGTTTTTGAAACAATGATGTTGCCAACGTTATCCTTAAATTACGTTTACAAAGTATATATATATTTAATAAATATGTGGAAACTGGATCTGACATTAAATAACCCATAGTGGTTGATATGCCATAAAATCCCAACCAACCAATCAAAGATAAAGCTGATTTCGTTCCATTCCTACTACAGATTGGGACCCGAATTATATAAATAAATACACACTGATAATCATTATATGGTTTCATTCTTTCTTCAGTGCTGACCTCAAGTCAAATTGAAATTAGCCAGTCATGATTTAACATTTTGTATTGTAATTGTGATTACACTAATTCTAAATTTAAGAACGTATTGTGGTTAATTTTGTTGTTTTAAGTGGTTAGAAAAGATTTACTGAAGGCCGTCTTTTCTTTCCTTTTCCATTTTGTTTTGTAATTGACTGCTTTCTGTCTGAATAATGAGCTGTGATTTGAGCTTACACTTTAATCTTAGCGGTCGAGAAATAAAATTGCAAATATGCTTAACACTTTCATTGCTGCATTGTTATAGAATTGTGGCCTGGCGGTACTGGCCCATTTTTGGAAAAATAGTAAATTTCAATTTCCTTGAAATAAATAACTGTAAAAATTTATATATTTCTCCTGGATCCTTCCACTTTGGTTTCTATTGCATACTCAGCAGTAAAATTGCCAATTCATCTCATTTTGTTTTTTGTTTTTTTTGTTCTTTTTTTTTTCGGGGTGGGGTGGAGGAGCTAGGTCTAATTCTTTTTCAATGCATTTAGCTCTTGTAAATCAGAATTATGGTTATGAAATAACAAATTTTAACGTTATGTACTGAATATAGTAGCAAGATTAACATGAAAACATCAAAGTAATGCTGATGATGCCAGGGCTGGCTCAAGGTATTGGCAACTTGAGCAGTGGCCCAGGGTGCCATCAAGACAGAGGGTGCCATAATGGTGTCATGTCATGTGTTTGGGATCTTTCAAAATTAACACTTATAAAAAAACATACTGGTGAAAAATGTTGTATATTGTAATAATAAAAAAAAATAATGCTTGTGACGCCAGGGCTGACTCAAGGTAATGCCCACTCAGGCAGTCACCTAGGGTACCATCATGCCACATTGTCATGTGTTTAGGATCTTCCAAAACTAAAGCTTATAAAAATCTACTTGCAGTTGTGCATGACTCAAGACAGATTAAATTCTTTGGCTATTTTGTCAATAGAAAATGATCTTGTAAAGAAGACAGGTGTAGAAGGTGCCATGAAAAGATTTGCAGATCTAAAAGCTAGAAAAATGTTTTAGGTACTAAAATAATGAATATTTTCTTTAGTTTGTATTAAGTTGTTTATTGTAATAAACTCGTTATTCTACATTCTCAGTTTTTCTCCTTTTAAAATTTAAAAAAACTATACTTGTAAAGGTGTCAAAGTTCAGCTTGCCTGGAGTGCAGCAAAACTAATAACAACTGGCCTAAATTGCGAATGGAGGCTTTAATAATAAAAAAGAAAAAGCCAACCCTCAACAATATTAACTACGAACAAAGCCACAACGTGCTAACCGTATTTGGAAATTAAAACACCCCTACTACACACTAAGACATATACATAATGCACACACTCAATTAAGCAGAAAAATCAAATCATCCTTGATAATGGATAAAGGTATAGCCGAAAGCGCTCGGAAAAATAAAACATTTGGACAGTCCTTACACACCCTTTGTCCAGCAAAGAAAGCTCTTGTTCGTACACAAGAAAAATTAAATAAAAAACTTAACCGTAGTACCTTGTCTGTCGTTTT
This sequence comes from Acanthosepion esculentum, assembly GCA_964036315.1. Taxonomy (NCBI): domain Eukaryota; kingdom Metazoa; phylum Mollusca; class Cephalopoda; order Sepiida; family Sepiidae; genus Acanthosepion; species Acanthosepion esculentum. The sequence continues at coordinate 67,493,993 of OZ038516.1, forward strand.
TAATGAAACTTGCATAAAAGAAGGATTGCTGTGTAAATATACAACTAACTAATATATATATATATATATATATATATATATGAACCTTTTTTCAATTACTCATATATTTGAGTACAATCCAACTTCTTTTTTACAATCGTGGATGGTTTATTTTCGTAAAAGGTTTTGTTTTTCTTTAAATTACTCACTTGGTAATATTTCGTTCACACTAGATCAAAATCTACACATTCTAACAGGATGGGTTCCAGTGTAAATTTTAATTATTGCTAATAATTTTTCCTTCAAAAATTATTGCTGGTAATTTTTTTTTTATTATTACAAAGTATTTCTGGTATTAAAGCCTATTTTTACACAAGTTTGTGTGTTAACTATTTGCCCATAGCTGGAACCCTAACAGGTGCTACCACCCCAGGTCAGGGTGGACCTAGGAACACCAGCGATTAAGAGATGGTTCTACGCTCCTCAAAACCTCCTGATCAGAGGCCTTGCTGCTGGACGTAGTTTATCGTCTTACCCAGGATGCACTGAAAATAGATTGGCAGGCTGTATAGGTAGATATAGATATATAGGCATGCTAATAGATATAGATAAGCAGGCTGATAGATATAGGTAGTTAGGCAGGCTGTATGGATAGATATCGATAGGCAGGCTAATTGTTATACTGTATCTATGAACTATAATAGGTATGTTCCAATTCCTATAAATACAATGGTATATACTGTATGTTGTCTTCCACTTGGGAATTCACTTCAAAGTGTGCTGGTCAAACTTTCTGCCTCCGGGCAAAGAGGATCACCAGACGAGGCTATGTCGAAGGGCAGTCTCTCATCTCGGGAGACAGCTACCTGATCCCGTTTTTTACAGAGTCTACATGGAATTTTGGGCCGAGTCTATGGGCACAGATACCCAACAATAAAACTCGGCCTTGTGCCACATTTGATCATGTAGAGTGTCTAGTAGATATCTTCCACTTGGGATTCACCTTGATTCACTTCTGGTTCACCACTGGCAGTTGATTACTTACTACACGCCGTTGGCGAATCTTGTATGCCGTTTCTGTTATAAATATTATCGTTCCATTTCCAACCTTCGTTTTGGTTATTCTTATTCAGTAACCTTTTCCTAGGTTACAACACTAATAGAGATAGATAGTTATAGATAGACAGGTTGATAGATATAAATATCTATGCTGATAGATAGATACAGATAGGCAGGCTGTATGGATAGATATAGATAGATATATAGGCGGGCTAATAGATATAGATAGGCTGAGATAGGTAAATAAATAGATACATACATACATACATACATACATACATATAGATAGATTGTCTATATACCTATCTCATTCAGAGATAGATATAGAGATACTTATTTCAGTCAGTTATATGCCATGCGTGATAGACATTTAGACGACAAAATGTAAGTTTATTTTTAAAGATGTAGAAGTACAAGCAGTGGAAGTGTTAAATTAATTAGTTTTAATGTTTCTTGGTCAAATTCAAGCAAACCTCTTAAGTTTGTTAATTTTATGTTCTTTTACACTGGATTTGGCCCATATCCAACCCCTGACCTCCACAACCACTCAACCAATTTTGAGTGCATAAAATTAACTTAACACACCAGTTTGTTGTAGTAAAACTTAAAATATTAAAAGCATTTACAATATTTGCTTGTGAATCAAATATTGATTAATTAAATATATTTTATTTAGCGTTAATTTTATTAATTTTGTTTAGATTATTTAGGGGAAGAGAAAGAACCAGCAAGTTATCAGATCTCAAATGTTTTTGCTATTTCATATAGAATAGCCCTATTCTCTCAGCAATGCCATCAATTTTGCTGTAGTAAACAAATTATTTTACTATAGAAAAACATTGAAAATCAGAAAAAATATGAGTGTGTGTACATTTCTTGAAGACTAATAGATCATTGATTGATTGAGATTTTTAAATTTAATTATTTTACAGTTCTTACTGTCTCATTTGTTTTTTTGACAATTCTATTATAGAAATACATTGAAAATCAGTAAGAAAGGGATTGTCAGTGGTCAGGAATGAAGGTAAGCATTACTGATAGAATAGGGCTATTAGATGTATAATGTAAATGCATTGCTAATGATTTTACTATAGGAATGCATTGAAAATGAGGAAGAAAGGGATTGTCAGTGGTCAGGAATGAAGGTAAGCATTACTTATAGAATATGTTAAATGTAAATGCATTGCTAATGATTTTAGTAGAGGAATGCATTGAAAATCTTTATGAAAGGGATTGTCAGTAGTCAGGAAATAATACAAGCATTACTGATAGATTGGGGCTTATTATATGTTGAATGTAAATGCATTGCTAATGATTTTACTATTGCAATGCATTGGAAATAAGGAAAAAAGGGATTTTCAGTGGTCATCAAATGTTACTGATGAAAAATATTAATTCTATGTGTAATTTTTTTTAAAATTCGGATATTAAAATGTATAAATTGATTTTTTTTTCAACGTATTTAAATTATTTCATTGATGAACACAAAACTTGCGTGAAATTCCCGTTTCTTTTACGCTTCAGAGTTGCCTCCCTTGCATCTTTCACGGCAAGCCGCATCAGAAAACTGAAAACATCAATTTTTGCGTTTAATTTCTGAATCTCTTTATTGCTTTTTATGTCTACAGTCAGCATTATTTTATTATTTCCGTTCACTAATCATCAAGTTGCTTAGTACTCAGAATTCATTAATCTTTCAATATTGTATTTTCTGAGACACAAATGACTTTGTTGAGCAACATGGCTGGTTGGATTCAACTTGTTTTTTTTTATTATTAACGTTTCTCTATCTTGGATCAATACTTCATAGATTCCTTTTCCTTCTTGTTTTTATATATTCAACATGGCTTCTTTACTTTTTTTTTTTTTCATACTCACATCTACCATCTGTTGGTATCGGTACATTAGCTTCTACAGTCGAACAATTGAAGTGGCAGTGTCTACGTCTGTATTTCAATTTAACAAGTGGCTAGGTTACATCAACCCTGACTCTTGAAAGAGAATTCTTTTAAAAATTAGGCCACCTACATTATTTTCCCAGTGATTAACTCACGTCCACATAAGTTATCTACACGGGTTGGTTGTGATGAGACGTTTGATTTTATTGTGGGTTCTCAATGGGCTCTCATTTTCCAGACAGTCTGCTGAAAAGAATGTAACCGTGCCTTTTCTGCTTGCTAAATTTTCAGGCGAAATGAACCAAACAAATGAAGTAACATCGTAAATATTGTCGGCAATCATTGAAGCAAGATTTTAATTTTCTCACTAATCATTAAAAAAAATTATTCTTGAATAAAATTCTAATCGAGCACAAAAATGCTGGAAAAACTGTAAGCAAAAAATACAATGAAGCCACATGTACATTTGCATGTACATAATTGATGTTGGACAAAAAACACATCACACAATTTTTTCATATTACATACACTACAGTTAAAAAATTTAAGATAACCTCTGGTAATTTTTTAAATTGGCCCCAAAAGTAGTTGTTTTGGACTTTAAATAGGAGAAAATTATTATATTGTACAAGGTTAACAAAGAGTGAGACATAACTTTGTCTTAGAAATTTTATTATAACAAAAAGAAAAAAAAGCATTTGATAATTAAATTTTTCTTTCATCAAAATATCTTCCTTTAGCCTTGGTTTTGATTTGGCTTGTTTCACGGCATATCAACCTCAATCGGTTCTGGTAATATTTTTTTCAAAAATGTATTGCCGGTATTAAAACTTCTTTTTACACTTTCATAGTGTTTTGACCCGAGTTTCGGGGTCAACTATTTGCCCATAGCTGAGACCCTAACAGCTGCTACCAGCAATTAAGAGATGGTTCCACACTCCTCAAAACTAGCTGATCAGAAGCTTGTTGTTGGATGTAGTTTATCGTCTTACCCAGGATGGTTCTTTAGTCTTGATTACTGCAGCATAAATTTTTGGCATTCATTGCAAAAGTTTTTCAACGTTTGATAATTGATTCTATTCTTTTTTCAATTACTCTAAGAGTTATTTTTCACTGTTTTTTTGTTTTTTCACTCTTCTGTCAAATTCACCCCATGCTAATTCTGTGGGTGGCTTCAAACATTTGAACTGTAGTGTGTGTGTAATATATATATATATATATATATATATATATATCCAAATGAGAGAAAGAACAAATGGTGTAAAAATCCACAGTTCGTAGCATTTACTTTTAAAAAAGTGCTCAGAATATTATTATATTTTTATTATAAGAGATTATAATAAAAACATTTTTAAATTGCTACACAAAAACTTTCATGTTTCAATACTGTGATTGTACGTCCTCAGAAGGTGATAGATAACTGGTGATAAAATGATTTTTAAGATTTAAAAACAAATGATTACCTTTTTTCCAAAAGTTAAAGGACGTGGAGGCATAAGGTCAGAATGAAAAATAGACTTCTGATGTCTCTCCTAACCAATTAAATGTCAGATCTACACTAAATAGAAAAATAATGTCAGAGGGTGGAGGTGGGTGAGTTTTTTTCATGTCCCAATAAACCAGCATATAGACTTGGCATTTAAAGATTTCTTTAATTGAAATCGTGTTTCCTAAGTTTACATGAAAAATTACAAATAATCAAATTTGCTGACAAAAAAAGCCCTGTTAAACTAAAGGAATGAATTAACTGTAAACTGCCAACACAGTTTATCTTTTACCTTAAAATATAGTTAAAATTATTCATAATAATTCGCACTAATTTAACTGGATAGTTTCACTCAATAGTCACTCCAGTCAGTAGCCTGACACTGCTATTTATACACCTGTCAGAAAACATATATTCATAAGTCCAGATTGTTATTCTCGAACCTCGGTGTTAGTAGTTACACATTTTCTTCCTATATGTTAAGAGGTATGTTATATTTATGGGCTAAAGAACTCAATATCAGGGATAGAGCATATGTAAATATAAAGGTGGACATTGAGGTCAACACCCATTAGCAACAGTCTGTTGTATGCTGAAATGCAATCTTCAGGCTATGAAGATTGCATTTAAATATGAAACATTGTTGCCACTGGGTATTATATATATATATATATATATATATATATATATATATATATATATATATAGTAAAGGTGATAAATCCATTGGTATATAATCCAAGTGTATCCTAGTAATATAAAATATTAAAACTGATCCCAAATTACCTCATATGGGGAATAGACATATTTCAACCGACGAAAACTTTTTTAGTTTTATTCATCCCCGGTGTACAGACTGAGTTCGTGTCGGAATTAGAAATTTAACTGAGACAGCTGTGAAAAAAGAATAATAATTTATATTAAAATTAAGTAAGATTATATTTAAAAAAATATTAATAAAAAAATTGGTTATATTATAGAATAAAAATATTTAAAAATAAAAAATATAATAAGATACATTATACATTAGAAAAAAAAATTAATTTTAAAGATAAGTTAAATCAAAAGCAAGTTATATTTTTTAAAAAACATAAAAATACAAAGTTATATTTAAAAAAACTTCAAATATATTGATAAAGGAGCTGTAAGTGATAAAAGGAAAGAGAATTCTTATAACATGGGACAATTATAAGATATAATTAATATGGTGTAAAAAAATATAGAAATTAGAATAAGTTATACATTCGACATTTGAAGAGTTGGATTAATATAGCTAATAAAGTAAAATCTGTATTATGGAAATTTGAATTTATTTTTATGTTGACATTTTAAAACTAATTCATTCCTTGGATTCAATAGTTTGCTTTGATTATTGTATTTTATTATGGCTACTTTTGTCGTGATTTTATAACATATTTATGTTGTAATATTCAAATAAATAATTATATATATATAATGTTAAAAATATAGTTTTAATGTATTAAAATATAAAATAGACACTAAGATCAACACCAGGTGGTGACAGCCTGTTTCATTCATGAGTTCTATCTAGTGTTGATCTCAATGTTCACCTGATATATATATATATATATATATATATATATATATATATATATATATATTAGTGGCAATAATAATACAAGTGAAAGATAACTGCTAAACTATGTAAGCATTACTAGAATTTTTAGGCCAATAGAATTTCTGTTTAAAAAAATTTCTCAATCGATAACTCGTGTGATAATATTGAGTAAATCAACAAAGGTTCAATGGACACATTTCACTGAGTGACCTCAGAGCTCATCAAGATCATGGGTTCGATATAAGATTAATCTATGACGCTGATGAGTGCTTTGGCGTGGGAATCTGTGGGTGATCAATGAGGTGGGTCCATTCACATTTATTGATTCATTGTACACAGACACATAATATTTAATGTTTAAACAAATGCAAATTGAAGCTTTATACCAACAAATACTGGAACAAAACAACCATATTACTACAAAGGTAGGTTTAAAAGATGTACTTAAAGCCGAATCTATTAAACACTGTTATCATAAAAATCCGAATGGAATTATAAACTCTCCTTTAACCTTAGAACACTAACCATCAATTAAAGTTACACCACTACTAACCATGAGTATATGATACCCGATTTTGAAAATATCAAAAAGAATCTGTCTATATTTCTAAGATGAGGTATTATGTATATTATTTACATTATTCGGACTATTGTCCTCATCTTTGTCGCCATATTTATTACAACGTTTCGGCCGTTGTACACTCCGGCCTTCTTCAGGTGGTTGGAATGTCGAACTGAACCCTTTATTTTGCTCACTGCGGTAGACTGCCATGTTTTAATGGATTTCAGTTATCAGTTATCTAAAATTTCTCCACTTAGCCGGGTATTGAACTCACACTCTTTGGGTCCTGTTACTGGATCTAATCGTGCCTTTATCCACTGTGCCATGTGTCCTTTAGGACATCTGTGTATGAATTTCTGGGTATTATAAACCTAATGTCTTCAGCAACATTTTTTACCATTGCTCATATTGCAATTTTTACTTTTACTACATATTTTTACCAGAGCTCATATTGCAATTTTTGCTGTTATTATTGCTTTTCTCTGGCACTCCTTATTACTGGTTCCCATATTGTATTCATTTCTATGCTTGGTTGGCTCAAGATATTTAGTGTCCTAGGGTTAATAAAAGCAGCCATACAACTAAAGGAGGACAACAGTATTGTTATCCGATGAGCTGATAAAACTAATACTTTCGTTATTTTAAACAAACATACTCAAAATTCCAGGCCATTTTGGACGATCATAATAAATTTAAAAAGTTAACAAAAACATCACCTCTTAACTTAAAAACCATATCAAGAAACTTATGATATACGCTCTTAAATAGGTGCCGGAGAGAGTCGTCAGTGGTGTAAATTGACTTTGTTCATCAGGGAGTTTCGGGTTTTTCAACGACATACATCACCAAGCCGACCTAATCAGGGGAGATCAATCCTTGATTCGCCAGACTCTGGCCTTTTTAATAAATTGAACAAAAATAGACCACGTTTTCCGCGCACCCGGTTGGATGTAACAACCAATCCACTGCCCAAACTGACTTTTAAACGGAGGGACTGGCTTCTCTTTTCTCTTTTTTTTTCAGGGGATAGCAGCTTCAGTGGATAACCGAGGAAGTAATTTGACGTTCTTAAACTTAACCCTCTACGTTATTTCCCAAACAAGGTTTGGTGCATTACTCTGAAAATTTACGGTTTTGATTTTTTAATTTCTATTATAAAATTCTATAACTTAAAACTACTTCTAAATATTATATCATTTGAAATATCCATTTTTGAACGAATTAGGTCTCTGAGCTCCCGTAGGGGTTGTCTTTCTTCAGGTTTCGCTATTTTATAATGTTTTCGAAGGGATTTTAACTCCGATCTAAATGGTTTAATTTTTAATTCTCTCCTATTTTCTTTGCTAATAACCTTTTTTTTCGTTCGTCATATCCGAATTTTCCTACTGCGTAACTAGTGATGATTTTGGACATTGTTATTAGACGTTTATCCACAGAACCTCTCGATGTTGTTTCAAGGATCTCGCCGATGTCCACGTTGAATTTGTGTCAAGCGTGTTTGTCACTGGGGGTCATTTAATGGAGTATCAGGCTCCTCTTGAATTTCTGCTTGGAGGGACTGTGGTGAGCTTCCCGGCCCTGCACCTCCTGCGTCTCACCAGGAGAAACTCCTGCGCGCTGCTGTTGGTTCAATTGCACCTGACATTTCATTTTGGCTTGATGGATTTATAGGCCACGCATATTCTTGCACGTCTTTCCACAGAGGCATGTCAGTTTTGTTGTCCGTAAATCTGCATCTTGGTTCGTTTGCATTTCATCCATCCTAGTAGGGATGTCATGCTCCCCACTTCTTGGGGTCCCCTGCGGGTATTTATTCGTATGTATTTCTGTGGCGTTTACTGCTGTGTGTAAATCGAGTTGCTAGCCCAGACTTACACTTTTGTGGTCTCTCCACACCGTCAATTGGCTTTCCAATTTGTTAACCTGTCTATTCCTGGATTATCATCCGGTCTCTCCCCGGATGTCACTGTTTGTGCAGTAGAAAGGATACTTCAAATATACGCTGTGTCGCAGTCTGGATTTCTGGGATGGAGAGATATCATTATTTACACTATTTATATTCGGGCTGTTGTCGCCATCATTGTTGTTGTTATCACAATATTTCGGGTGTTGTGCCCACCGGATTTTATCAGGTGCATATCGTTTTGATTGTATCAATTTGGAATTTCCTCTAGGTTACTCAGATCAATATACACCTGATGAAAGCCGAAGGGCACAACGCCCGAAACATTGTGATAACAACAAAGATGTGGACAATTGACTGAATGTAAATAGTGTAAATATATATATATATATATATATATATATATATATATATATATATATATCTGTGTGTGTGTTACTTTTGTGTTTTCACACGTGTATTGGGCACTTTTTAATACTATATATATATATATATATATATATAATACTATCATATAAAATTTTATATATAAAATACTGTTTAAAATAGTTGGAGCGTCTACTCAAATATGGGTTTCCAATGAAAATAACATTTGAATATACATACATATATATGTGTAAAATTTCCGATATAACTAAAAATATACCTGGAAAAGGACAATATGAATAAAGCTGGCATCTCGTCTACAGTCACATTCTCACAGACGTGCTGTGGCTTCCCTCTGTCTTTTCTACAAGTATTTTCACGGTAACTGCTCCAACGAGCTACTTTTTCTGGTTCCCAGACTGCATGAATTTAAGCGTACTACTTAGTCCCACCCTTTCACTATACATTCTTTTTTATAGGATACAGATTCAATTCCTACAGGAGGACGCATATTTTCTATGACAATTTCTCGGACATTCAGGCCGGTAAATGTCGTTAATACTGTTTATTGTAAACAGAGCTTTTACTTACATATTTGTATCTATAAAAAGAATGTATAAACATAAAAATGTCTTAAAATAATTGTCAGACTTTGTCCATTTCATAATGTATGATGTCATTTGTTTACATTTGGATACGCATTGAGCAGATATGAATGAATGAGTGAAAATCATAGAGAATTGTGTTTGAAAACAGTAAAATCGACCTTGCTAACCGAAACGCTCCTCTGTGGCGAAATCGGTTAAAGGCACGTCAGACTATATGACGGTTCCGTATAGGATACAGGTTCGATTCCTGTCGGGGGACGCATATTTTCTATGAAAATTTCTCAGACATTCAGGCCGGTAAATGTTGTTAATACTGTTTATTATAAACAGAGCATTTATCTAAATATTTGTATCTATAAAAAAGAATATATAAACATAAAAAAAGTCTTAAAATATATATATATATATATATATATATATATAGTTCTATCGTGGAGTTTTTTGCCTTCTTTTCAGTTGTTTTATCCATATTATATATATATATATATATATATATATATATATATATATATATATATATATAACCTCACATATTGAGTGTTGGTGTTAATAAAATAGGGCTCGATCTAAAATAATAGAGCTATAAATTATATCTGTCTACATTTCTGAGATGGAATATTGCAGTAATTTATATTTTTTCGGCCCATTGTCTTTATTTTTATTATCATATTCACGACTTTTTGGTTGTTTTAGTCGAGGACACGTGGCCCAGTGGACAAAAGCGTTGGTTGAATCCAGTGACTTGACTCAAGGTGACTTGACTCAATAATTGCAATATGAGCACTGGTAAAAAATTGTTGCTGAAGATATTAGGTTTATAATACCAGAAATTTATACACAGATCAATGGACACGTTGGGACAGTGGATAAAGGCGTTAGTTAGATCCAGTGACAGGACCCAAAGAGTGTGAGTTCAATAGCTGGTTATGGCAGTGGAGAACTTTCAGAGGGGAATTAACAGGAGATAACTGACATCCAATAGACATGGAACTAGAACAGTCTACTCCAGTGAGCGAAATAAAGGGTTCAGTTCGACATTCCAACCACCTGAAGAAGGCCGGAGCGTACAACAGCCAAAACGTTGTAATAAATATGGCGACAATAGTCCGAATAATGTAAATAATGTACCTTACTTTTCATTAGAGAAATAAAACCAGAGATATTGAAAAGTAATTTATAACTAAAAAAAGAGCGGTATCAAAAATTATATATTGGTAATACTGATAATAATGATTAAAAAAATATCCCAGTTAAACTTGTTATCGATCCTTTCTCATTAGAGCAAAATTTGGGGACAAAGACAAAATGCTTGCAGCGACTGAAAAATGTACGATACCCCCCCCCCATTAATCTTATAGTTATTTTCTAAGCATAGCTTAGCTTTGGCACAAGGAGCACCTAACTCACTTTTCAGTCGTAACTGATCTAGCAAGACAAGCTTGCTAACCACTACACCACGCCGAGGTGCCCACCCCCATATCTTATATGCAAACAGCAGAATATAACATTAAAGGCTAATTTCCTGAAAATTCATTACAAATAATTTTTTTATTGTAGATGAATCATTTTCTAGTGATATTGAAGTAAGTCATGCCTCATTTACATATAAGTACCTAGACTTGCATGTATTGTCCTTTTAGTACTGAAGAAGGATTATTCAAGTAGGAAACCTTGAAACGCACACTTCATATGTTCTTTAAGAAACTGTAGGAACATTATTATTATAAATGAACAAAAATAAAATATAAAATAATAATAATAATGAAAATTATAAATAAAAACAATAACATAAAAACGTTGTATAAAATAAATAAAAATTAAAACTAATAAAATCTCTCCCAGCATGCAACAAATACTATTCCTGCCGGAAATACGGACACCCTGCCAAAAGACATTAAATTCAATCTCTTCACTACGAACCCTGGTACGGGCAACACGTGTTCAACTTCTCTCAGTGATATGGCTTGTAATACTACGGAGTAATTTTTCCCTTTTTTCACATGTAATATAAAACAATTTGTAACATAGAATCGGGTCAGCCCTGTAAGCAGCACGAGTTGCGTCTCCTTCCACAATGGGCTGTTGAGAGAAAACCTTCTACTTAAAGTAGGTAGCGTTGACTATTTGCATATTAACGATACTGGGCAGGTATTAGCCAATAGTCAGTGTGGGTCTGGGACTGGGAGAGCTATATAACACCAGTGATTTTCTCAATCGAGAGAAGGTGCTCTCGACGTACGAACGTGCGAAAACTAGACCAGACCAAAGAAGACGAACACATAATTGTAATTTAAAAAATACATACACCAATACACACGAAAAATATAAATAAATTGTATGAAATTAACATACAATTTACCATGTTTTCCTGTTATTTCTGTACGTTTTATTTTCTGTCAAGTATGCTTTTATCTCCGTGAACACGAAGCTGATTTCTGCTGCTATGATGCAAGTGAAACCTCACAGCATTTTGGTGACCGCCGACGTGCATAAGGAAAACAATCTGTTCACCTTTAAAGCCATGGTCATACGCATAAATGTTTCTTGTGACTTGCTTAGTCGGAGATTCGTCTCCAGCTAAGCTAGTCGAACTCTCTGCCCTCGGGCGGAGAGGAACCCAGACGAGGCTATACGGAAGGGCAGAGTCTCGTCTGAGGTGGTAGACAGTTACCAGACCCCGTTTTTACGGGGTATACGGGGAATTTTTGCCCGAGCCTACAGGCTCGGATACCCCACGTTAAATTCGGCCTTGTGCCACATCTGACCGCGTGGGGCGGTTGGCAAATATCCTTCTGAATAAGGTTTAGTTTTTTTGTTTTTTTTTAAATTGTTTGAAGATTTTTAGAAAGTTTCTAAAAATCTTCAAACAATTTTAAAAAAAACAAAAAACTAAACCTTATTCACAAGGATATTTGCCAACCGCCCCACGCGGTCAGATGTGGCACAAGGCCGAATTTAACGTGGGGTATCCGAGCCTGTAGGCTCGGGCAAAAATTCCCTGTAGACCCCGTAAAAACGGGGTCGGGTAAATGTCTGCCACCCCAGATATATATTAAGATAAAACAACTAATAATTAACAGATTCACTTCTAATTTAGAAACACAATTTAAAATCTAAACTCTCAGAACTCACATAACGCCATATTCACATAACACAGGCATTTAAATGAAGAAAAAAATGTTCACATGACACTGAATATATTTTTAAAAAAATTAAAAATAACAAATGCGTCATGTCAGAATTCTAAAACGAATGGATTTTATTTTAATTCTTATCATTGACTAAGAGTATCTCGGAAGCTCGAAATACTTTATAAACAGTCTGTTCATAATTTCATATATATTTCTATCAGTGTAAGAGAGATATTTTAAAAGAAGGCAAAATTTATAAATTTTATTTAACAAAACAAATGCGTCATATTCAAAATAGACGTACAAAGTCATGTCAGGATTCTAAAACAAATGACTTTTAATTCTCATCATTGACCAAGAGTCGCTCGGAAGCTGCAATTCTTCATCTTAGTTGTTATAGTCACCTTTCGACTATTATGCCCTCCAGCCTTCTTCAGATGCCTGTCACATTTGATAATATTCTTGAAATTTTGAACCAAACACTTTATTCAATCCAGTAGAGTAGACTGTTTTCCAAATGGGGTGAGGAACGTTTGTCATTTTCTTTTATTAATTCCTCCTGCTTGTTCGTCTGAACCAAGGAATATGGATTCCACTACCTGACCCAGTGATTGAACTCAAAACTACCAGATGAACTGCAACACTTAACCAACATTTATATCTGCTAGACCAGATGTTCCCAACCTTTTTTACGTCATCGCCCACTTGGAAAAAATTTCTACCGTCCATCTGTATAGTAAATATTCAAAAGCATAGCAAAATTGTTTGGTAGATGTTTGTTACTGGTTCGTAAACTGACTGTATGATGTAGTGAAAGAAACCAAAGAGAGGTAACAAATAACGCTGACTTATGCGCCAGTGGCTGTTGCTTATCACCCACTCAACAGTTGAAATCACCCACCGGTGGACGATATAGCCCAGGTTGGTAAAACTTGCACCTCGCTATTGTCCTGTAGTACAGTCAGGTGGTATAATGGCGGGGGGGGGGGTCTTAAACCTCATGTGAAAGTGCATTACTTGAATAACTTAATAACTATATATGCTTAAAAGCTGAAAATTAATAATTTGATGTATGCTTTAACTACTGTGTAATTTCATCAGATCCGCGGTTGAGCCGGGGTCCGTCGCCCGAGACGCAGAGATAAAAAAAAATAGCTAAATATTCTTCTCTTGCTGATAGATTTTTTTTTACTCCTGTGGCAGTGGAGACTTCAGGGGTTATTGGCCCTCGTTCGATGGTGTTCCTTCGGAGGATTGGCGCGATTGCTTCTCGATTAAGGAACGAGCCTCGCGAAACGGAGTGTCTCTTGCAGCGTGTCTCACTGGCGACGGTTCGAGGTAATGCTTTCTCCATCATAGCGGCTGGCAGAGGATAGAAAAAAATGTTTATAGTTACGTTGTTCTGGAATTGTCATCATTGGTCGACTGAACTTGCTTTGTTTCAGTGACTTTTGTTTTGTTATTATTAGTTACTTTGTTCAATAAATAGTAACAGATAATATTCAATTATGTGTGAGAAACATTCTGGACACTAATGTTTGAAAAAGTTATTTAATTTATTTCTGACGAAAGATCGGGGCAGATCTGAAATATCAAATATATATTTTTTTTCGTCTTTCTTCATAAATTATCAGTTAATTAAATTTTATTTTACGATATTCCTACTGGGTGGATATAAATGTATGTCAAGGGCCGGCAACCTTTTGCTAACTATGTGCCGACTTAGGGTTTTAAAATCCTTCAGTGTACCAACAGCATACGTATTTTTATACAAGTCAAGGTCAGTATATCTGTTCTACAATATAATTTATATAGTAAGATATACGATAATATGTACGCCACATAAATAGAAATAAACTGTTTTTAAAAGTTTTTATTATTTGGTTTGGGTTGTTTTGTTTTCAATGGGTTATTTAATGCCGACAACTTTTTTTTTCCTGGTAATATTTTTGTTTTGTCAAAAATTCATTTCTATTAATATTTTTTTCTCAAAAATGTATAGCTGGTAATATTATTTTTATTTCAAAAACGTACCGCTGGCAACATTTTTTTTTTCAAAAAACGTATTATCAGAGACATTGCTGTTGGACGTAGTTTATCGTCTTACCCAGGACGCTGATGTAGTTTATCGTCTTACCCAGGACGCGGATGTAGTTTATCGTCATACCCAGGACGCTTTTTATTATTAATGGGAGCCTTTAGTATATGTTAAAATTGAAAAAGGTAAATATCTTTGCGTTGTAGTAGTTATTGGTTCGGACTTCGTGATGTCATTTGCAGCTGCGTGCCATTGGAAGTTGTTTGGCGTGCCACGTGTGGCCCGCGTGCCGTAGGTCGCCGACCCCTGTCGTATATTATCAATAATCTTTAATAAAAAGAGGTTTTATTTTGTTTGAAACTGATTAATAGAATATGTACAAGTAATGTGTTGACTACAGTTTTAATTTATTTAATTTATTCATTTTACAAAATTTTAATTTATACATATTTTAAAATTTTTCTTCTCAAACGTTAAAGTATCATCAACAATAACAAAAATTCGCTTCGCTTTGGTTTGGTTTGGTTTGTTTTACGGTATACCAACCTCAATGGGTTATTTCATGCCGACAAGATTTTTATTGCTGGTAATACATTTTTCCCAAAAGTTTTTCTGGTAATATTTTTTCTTCAAAAATGCATTGCTAGTAATTTTTTTTTTTCAAAAATGTTTTTGCTGGTAATAATTTTTTACAAAAATGTATTGCTGGTATTAAAACTTATTTTTACACTTTCATAGTGTTTTGACACCTGTTTGGGTGTTAAGTATTTGCCCATAGCCGGGACCCTAACAGGTGCTACCACCCCGGTTTAGGGTGGACCTGGGAACATCAGCAATTAAGAGGTGGTTCCACGCTCCTGAAAACCTCCCCATCGGAGACTTGCTGTCGGATGTAGTTTATCGTCATACCCAGGACGGCAAACATTCAGCAAAACTCAACATTCATACCAGTAAAAAAAAAAAAAAATGTCAGAAGAGCGTTTTTTTCTTCTCTTCATACAGGAATACATGCAAATATGTAATAGCAAAATGCTCAGCTTTATTTGAATGTGTTTTTTGTTTTGTTTTTTTACCCTGTACAAGGCCTGGGGGCACTCGAGGTAGAGGGTTACGTTAAGGAGTAGTTTATATATATATGGATAGGAGTGGAAGATAACGAT
Source organism: Acanthosepion esculentum (assembly GCA_964036315.1). Classification (NCBI taxonomy): domain Eukaryota; kingdom Metazoa; phylum Mollusca; class Cephalopoda; order Sepiida; family Sepiidae; genus Acanthosepion; species Acanthosepion esculentum. Next base: position 67,509,761 of record OZ038516.1, read on the forward strand.
TAACTCTAGACTTGACCAGGTTGAGAGTGTAGCGATCAGGGGAAAATGGTTTTGGGAGTGTGTTTCATAGGGCAACGGGTCGAGGGAAGAAGTTGTGGAACTTTCTTCTCGCCGATGGAATACGGAGGGAATGTGGGTGATTTGCTACGATGTAAGTGGCATGGCGTGTCCTAGCCGTCAAGACTAGACCTGGTGGAACTAAGAAATGCAATTCATCCGAGATCTTTCCATGGTAGTATCGATAGAGATGTGAGAGGCTCGCCACACTAAGCCTGAGAGAGAGAGGTTGAAGTGTGGAAAATAATTATTTTCCAACAAGAACTCGCAGACAATTTGAACTCTATCAAGGCTGGAAAGTGAGGCCTGGGCAGCTCTCGACTTGAAGAATATAAAAATTCTCATCTATATAATACTAAAAGTCTGTGATTGCTTGTCTGTCCAGTGCATAATGATTTAAGTTAATCTGATTTAAAAATACGAGTTGTTTATACAGTAAGTATTTTTATTTTAACTTCCTTCAAACAGACAATTTTTTATTAAAGACAGACACAAAGAGATCCCGCTTTGCTGTTTCGTCCAGTTGTTTGTAGAGTAATTATTTATATTTCAACTTTCTTTAAATAAACAATATTTTAAATATTTAAAAAATATTTTTTGCTATATTTAAAAATATTTTCAAGTGAATATGATTTTAAAATATTTTTGGCGTATTAAAAAATATTTTTAAGTTAATCTGATTTCAAGTTCAAGTTTATCCCGGAAATTCTATTCCTATTAAATGCTGTAAACAATCAGTAAAATGTTAAACATGAACTTGTAAACTAGACCAATGATGACATAAACGAATTGAAATATTTAAATGAATCATAATAAAATTAACTTCCATTTCAATGGAATGTTGAAATCAACTTCAATGTTTTATAACCTGAAACATCAGTGACCCAACACGTCACGGGTAATCTCGTAAATGAATAACGATACATGCTTAACCTTTACCTCGCTCATTTCTTTCTAGAGTTGTCTCCCCTGCCACTTCATTTTTTTTTTTTTAGGGTGCAAAAATATGAACACCTACTGTTTTAAAATTGCTATAACTTTCTTTGTATTGTGCGTATAGATTTCAATTTTTGTTCACTAATAAAAGAATGAATGAGTAATATTTTGATGCAATGCATTACGTTTTGTATGCATCTTTTGACGTTGAAAACCAAAAAGAATTGAAACGCGAAGTAAAAATATCAAAAGGAGAGAATTCTACGGCGACAGTTTTCACGTGCAATATAGTAACGGTTTACTGTATCATGCTAGATAGTTTTTCTAGCCAGTATCTATCTTAGCCATTTCATAAGCCTACCGTTCATCCATACATTTGATATTACTACAACATCTGGCCTGCTGCTTCTGCTATAGATTTAGAGATTCTTGCTAAAATCCAAAGAAAAATCTGTAACGTTATTGGTTCTGACCTAGCATCTCAGCTTCAGTCACTTTCCCATCGTCGGCCGTAATGTATCTTCCCTATGCCTTTTCTAGGAAAACTTTCATAATACTTGTTCTTTCCTCTTTGGTATCTAGATTTTATAAATTTAAGCCCAGTACTAATAAATGAAATCTACATTTGTGTGGATATACCGGGAGATCTGAGCAGATCTATTTTCATAGCACTGCCTAAGAAACCAGGCGCAAACGAATGGGAACTCCACCGAACAATCAGCCTAATGAGCCACATAACAAAACTCATCATCCGAATTCTGATGAATAAAGCGCGCAGCAGAATCAGACCAGAGATAGGATAAGAACAGTGCGGGTTCGTTAAAGATACCGGAACAAGGGACGCGATATTCATGCTCAGAATCAGAAAGAGCAATACAAATGCAGAAGGGCGTGCACCGATGTTTTATAGACTACGCAAGGGCGTTTGACAAAATACGCCACAGAGATCTGTTGGACCTGCTTGGCAACCCTGATATATTTGGGAAAGTTATTAGAATAATCAAGAACCTATACTGGCAGCAAACGGCTTGCATGAGTATAGAGAATGAGTTCAGCGGATATACAAAAATAGCAAGGGGCTTAAGGCAAGGATGAGTCTTCTCACCGGACTTATTCAACCTATACAGCGAGGCAATTTTGAGAGAACTGAAAAACTGTAATTACATGTTAGGTTCTGTAATTCAATAATCAGGTACTTGTTCTCTTGTAAACCGTGAATGATGACATTTATTAAAATGTATGAACTTTTCTCTGTATCGGACACATGTCGAGTCTTATGACGTTTCAAATAACGTGACTTTTCACTCTGAAAAGATACATTCACAAAAATCTATTTTTTTTTATCATTTCTCTCCAAGCAAGACAATAAAGCCGCTAAGACGCAAGGGGTTTATAATTGTGAAAGAAAATAAGAAAAAGAAAAACATTATTAAGGAGAGAGAACAATACGTGAACAAGACGATAAAAGATAAGAACTGACATTGCATTTACAGTTTTGAAGATCAAAGTTGATTGGAAATCAAAATCCCCAAAAAAGAGTTCCACAAGCGAGAAGTACGAGAGAAGAAACTGTTGGCATAGAACTTACGGTTGCATCTTGCCATTTCGACTATAAAATTATGAGTGCTTGCCACAAATCTAGTACTTCACTTAATTTCATAAAGTCTAAGTGCCATAGAGGAAAGTGATATTTATTCTGCGAAAATACAGAAATGTGGCACAAGGCCGAAGGGGGGATTTGAGAAAAAAGGACGGTCTTCTTCTGTCTTAAAGATAACTTAGCTAGCCGCAAACACTGACCCAATCGTACGAACAATATTCCTTACACCAAAACACCACATTCATACGTACCGTTCTTACTACAACCACCATAATACCTCACTGTCTCTATGAAAATACTGACTAGTCCCCATATTTACAATTCAGTGTCTGTGGGGGGAGGGGAATAAAATAACAATTATAAAAAAATAACCCCAATAGAGGAAAGTTTATCAGAACAGTTACCATGAAAGTATTTATAGAAAAGGCACAGTACTGCGCTTTGATTAATAAAGTCTTGTTACCATAGAGTAAAGTAATATTTATTTTGAGAATACAAAAATATGACACATATCCAAAATGGTGGCACAAGGAGGCGCTGGTCTTCAATTTGTCTTATCTTAAATTTATCTCGCCAAAATTACTGACCCAAACATACCACAGTATTCCTTACACCAAACCAACACATTCTTACTTACCATTCTTACTACAGACACCATAATACCTCAAAGTCTCTATGAAATTCTAACAAGTTTATATATGTATCATTTGTCTGAGGGGTGGGGAATAAAAATGACCATAGAGGAAAGTAATATTTATTTTGATATAATATAAAAAATGTGACACAAGGCCAAAAGTGGGGATAGGGAAAAGCTTGTCTTCACTCTGTCTTATTTTAAATCTATCTAGCCACAATTACTGACCGAAACATACCCCATTCTTACGTGCCATTTTTACTACAGCCACCATAATACCTCAAGTCTCTATGAAGTCCTAACTCGTTCCCATATGTACAATTGGTCTGTGGGGGTAGAGAAGAAAAATAAATCTTTTAAAAATGAAACCCCAAAGTAAATAATTTCCATGAAACTATTTATAGAAAGAGGACAGGGAAACAACATTAGGGGGATATTGCAGATTTAATTTTTGTAACAATTATTGGAAGTTTAATTATTATATTAATTGTGATAATGATTTATTAACAACACCACTAACTAAATAAATTCACTTCTCTTGCACTGGTTCTATTTTTTGCATGAGCAATCTAGTACAGTAGAATCCCTAACAACCAGACTAAGAAGGCCTTCCGGATATGAGGAATTGGTTACAAAGTCTGGATATTAGGGATTCCGGATATGAGGGATTGGTTACAAAGTCCGGATATGAGGGACTCCGTATATTAGGGATTCCGGATATGAGGGATTGGTTACAAAGTCCGGATATTAGGGATTCCGGATATGAGGGATTGGTTACAAAGTCCGGATATTAGGGATTCCGGATATGAGGGATTGGTTACAAAGTCCGGATATTAGGGATTCCTGATATGAGGGATTCCGGATATGAGGGATTGGCTACAAAGTCCGGATATTAGGGATTCCGGATATGAGGGATTGGTTACAAAGTCCGGATATGAGGGCTTATATTGAGATTAAAATAAAAGAACTGAAATCAGGTTCAACATTTATTTTCAATATTCTATAGAAAACAAAATAAGCTAATGGTGAGTGAAATATAACGGAATTGATTTTAAGGAAAAAGAAATAAATTATGAAAATTCATTAAATTAAGTCTGCCACGTATGCAAAACAAATAACGTAACGAGGATTTTTTTAATCGCTGTTGCATGATGATTCTTTTTCTCTTCTAATGTCATTCTCAACTTTTTCGGCATTTCGTTTTGCTTTTGTTCTTGAAATTTTTTAAACGAAATATACTTTTTAACTCTGCGTGCCTTATTGCAATCGTCACAGGTGAATGCTGGCTTTCTTTCCATAAAACTGACAGCCTTTACAATAGCTTTTTTAAATTCAGTCCAGGTTTCATCACACGTTTTTTTATTTCCTTGTTCATGGTGACAGTGTGAACGCTGGAGAATAGTTTCTTTGGGAGATTTTATATCATACAATGTTGACTTTCCTATGTTGAACTCAGCCATTGGTTACAATGAACTTTCACCAGCGTCTAGTCTGTTTAAAATTTTTTTTTTTTTTTTTTTCCGATAATTCCAAAGTTGTTTTTTCCTCTTATTCCCATCATCTTTTGCACCGATACAAGCCGTTAGGGTGAAATAAGAATAAGCAATTATCCAAAATAAATTTCCTGAAAAACAGAAATTTCAAACCAGTTACATGTCACACAAATAGTTCAAATATACACATAAAAATCATGTCCGGATATGCGGGATTCTATTGTCTTTTTATATCTACAACTGACTCTGCTGTCAGATGTAAGAAAGAGTTTTGCTATTTAAATCATGAAAAGTAGAAATGCCCGCTAAGAGTTCACACAAAATAAAGGAAACCACAGCTGACTTCGTGGTCACCAAACCGTTATTGTTAGGCCAGGGATTGTGTGCTGAACAAAAACTAAGTGTTAAGAAAATAGACAAACAAAAGGCTGAAACGAAACAAGATAGAATATTTATTCTACCGGGAACATCTTTCGTGTAGAGAAAATTTAAAGGAACGTTCTTAAGAGTCTCTGTAAATATTGAAGGAAGTGTTTAAGTTACTCTGCTACTGACTTAGCGTGAACAGTACATAGTACCTACTATGTGCATCTATTACACGAAGCACTATCTTTAACGTCCTTTTTTTACCTTGGCCCGAAATGAAAGAAAACTAGCCTCTTCCGGTTCACAGCAAGCATCTTTCACACTTTTCTTTTTACATATGCTGAAGGTGTTACTTCCGCTGATAGGGTTTTTACACGCATGTATGTCTGGCAAAAGAGTTTAGCATCCGTTACATGCAGGTATGTCTTGCAAAAGGGTTTAGCATCTGTTACATTCCAAAGTTAATACAAAGCTAAACTGTCACAAAATGGCGGCCATATTTAAGTAATTTTCAGATTGCATTGGTCATATTTTTTGTATGAGTCGTCTAGGATTTTTTATCTCTGTACCGAACACTGTCGTCGTGTGTAAGAAAGAATTCTGTCTTTTAAATCGTCAGATGGTAAAATTTCCAAAGAAAGCTTGTGGGGCGCTAATGAGGTTTGGTAAGAAATGTATCAGAAGGTTTTTGATGAAGATTGCGTTTTGAAATTAGCACACCACATTTAATTTGTAAAGAAACACGAAAAAGAATGACAAGAGATCATTGAATGTCAACAAGAAAAACATGTATTGAAAACAAGTAAATATACAATTGTGTTAGTGACAATAAAGTTTAAGATGTAAAAAGTAGTTCCCCTTGTATTGTGTGGGACTACAAATGTGTGTTGTAAGAACTTTCCTTGTTTAAATTTATTTGGAGTTCAAGAATATTTGATATATGAGTTTGAAAGTGAGAATGTTGTGCAAGAGGATGATAAAGTCTTGAATAGTTCACTTGGCTTTTGAAACAGACAATTCACAGTGTTGTGTGTATGTAATTTATGTCTCTGTGTGTGTGTGTGTGTGTGTGTGTGTGTGTGTGTGTGTGTGTGTGTGTGTGTGTGTGAGTAGAAGATTGAGAATACACGTACGTGGTTAAGGCTCTGAAATTTAATAGTCTACTAATGTTCTTTCTTTAATTTCTGCTATATATACATATAACATAGGCTCCAGGGACGAGAGCGGGAAAAATATTGAAAGAAATGTCAATTTATGTGATTGGTCAAAAATCGACCAATCGCTAATTTTTTTCTATAACAAGTTTGGTAAGGTAAAACATGAGAAAATTTTATGTGGCTCGTGCGATGCGTAAATTGTCTTTAAAAAAAATAGTGTTTATTTTCTGTCCAATGACTGTTGAGTGATTTGTGGGCGTGGTATATGTAAACGGCCACGACAAGCTAACAGGACCTGAACTCTCACAAATTGGCAGCCATATTTAAGTAATTTTGAGATTACAATATCCAAAGAAAGTTAGCAAAAACCAGAAGTTCCCTATAGTTACTTAATATTAATTTACTAAGCATAGCTTAGATGTGCCACAAGACCATAAGCCTGGGACACCTAGTGAGTATCAAACTCACAACTCAGTCGTAATTGATTGTTAGAACTTTACACCACGTCGATGTGCAGTTACCTAATAATAGAGGTATTTAGAAAGCTGCTTGACTAATGATGAAAAATTGACTTGTCTGTCACTTGATAAATATTAAGAAAAACATTTTGTGGTTTGTTCAAACACTCCACAATTCTAATGGAGTGTTAAAGTATGGCGAACCTGAACCTTCGTACCCGAAAAACATCGACTGTCAAAAGGACGGTTTTTCCATCGACACCGCTATTATTTTAACTATCTTTACTCCTCGGCAATGTTTTTTCTTTTGTCAAAAATACATTAGAGCCTGAGAGAATTGCGTATTGAAAGTTTCTTGATCTCGTTAATCTAAAAATACTTATAAAATGTGTAGAAATTTAAATTTTGTAATTTTAAGATTATAAGTATTTACATTTCAAAATGTATTTTATTGTAAACATTGAAATTGCTGGTGGGGATAACATCTGTAGGATATCCAGCTGCCTATCGTTTTTTTTATATTAAACATCTGAACGTTCAAATTCCAAACAATAATAAACATAAAGAAAACGTTGTTATGCCCGTTAAATAAATTATTTGTATCTACAAACATATGTGCATAGATTCAAAAGAATAAAACGGAATAAAAATATATTTTAGTTGTGTTAAAATCTTTGGGTAGTTGGTTCACCAAAAAAATCTGTCGTTTAGAAAAGACTTTGATCGTCAGCGAAGATTCACTGACTGTCCTTGCTGCTGTTGTTGCTGGAGATGATTCACCGGCACATTCTTCTTTCAGCACGCACAGACAGGAAGGAAAAAAGCTATGCAGCCACGTCTCCTTTGTGTTTGAACGGCTTGGAGACAGACGCATCTCTGCTCTTGAAAGTCGAAATCTGTGAGTCTTTGTAATAATTTTTACAAGAAAGTAAGCTCGAGAAAAATAGTTTTCTTTTCTTTTTTTTGTTTTTCTCTGACTGGTCAAATATTTCACACGGTGATGTTAATCTCGAATCAGTAGACACTTTGATTTAAACGGTGTGTGTTGTATTGTAGAGTCTTTTTGGCATGTTTGTAAATATTGTCTGTTATTGAGTAGAAAATAAAGTTTGAGCGTGTTTTAATATTATATCTATGTCCAGGGCCGGTGCAAGGGTCTCGTGACCCCCCTCCCCACCCACAGTGAATATCCCCCTCTACTACACTTCATCAGTATTCATATAAAATACAATTTTTTTTTCATTGTAACCTAATTGTGCGCAATAGAGAATCACAATTAGAAAAAATGAAAAAAAATTACAATTTATCTAAATACAAATTAGAGACATGTCATAATAGATCATTCCATCTTAAATAATTAGAGACATGTCATAATAGATCATTCCATCTTAAATAATTAGAGACATGTCATAAAAGATCATTCCATCTTAAATAATTAGAGCCATGTCATAATAGATCATTCCATCTTAAATAATTAGAGACATGTCATAAAAGATCATTCCATCTTAAATAATTAGAGACATGTCATAATAGATCATTCCATCTTAAATAATTAGAGACATGTCATAAAAGATCATTCCATCTTAAATAATTAGAGACATGTCATAAAAGATCATTCCATCTTAAATAATTAGAGACATGTCATAATAGATCATTCCATCTTAAATAAATCAACAGTATTTTGCGGCAATTTTTAACATCAACTTGAGATTTTTCTTGTTAAAAAGTTGAATAATTTTAACACATCCAACATTGTGGATAAAAAAAAAAATAATGAATTTTATGTCGTGTTTTTTCACGACTTAGCACGAACAAAAAGAAATTAACGTCATTTTTAAGTCATTCTGGGGTCTTTTTCTGTCCAAAAAAAGGCCCCAGAATGACTTAAAACTCAGCACAAAAAGCAGCCATCACTCTACAGTTATGCCTCTAGAACGGAGATATTTACTTTTATATGTAGTATAGGCCAGGGGTCGGCATCATTCAGTGTGCCAACAGCATACGTATTTTCATACTAGTCAAGGCCAGTATCTGTCTATATTTCTGAGATGAGGTATTATGTACACTATTTACATAATACCTCATCTCAGAAATATAGACAGATACTGACCTTAACAAAGATGAGGACAATAATCCGAATAATGTACACTATTTACATTATTCGGATTATTGTCCTCATCTTTGTTGCCATATTTATCACAACTTCAGGTGTTTGGAACGCCGAACTGAACCCTTTATTTCGCTCGCTGTGGTAAACTGTTCAAATGGATGTCAGTTATCTCTCCAAATTCTCCACTGCCTTAACCAGCTATTGAACTCACACTCTTTGGGTCCTGTCACTGGATCTAACTAACGCCTTTATCCACTGTGCCATGTGTCCTATGAATTTCTGGGTATTATAAATCTAATGTCTTCAGCAACCATTTTTTACGAGTGCAATGATAACAGCAAAAATTGCAATTTGAGCACTGGTAAAAAAATGTGCCGAAGACAAAGATGAGGAGAATAGTCCAATTAATATAAATAGAAGTCAAGGTCAATATACCTGTTCTACAATATATTTTATATAATAATATATAGTATATAGACTTTAGTATATATTAAAATTGAAGCAGGTAAATATTTTCTTTGTGTTGTAGTAGTTATTGGTTCGGACTTCGTGTTGTCATGTACGGCTGCGTGCCATAGGTTGTTGCTTGGCGTGTCACGTGTAGCACGCGTGCCGTAGGTTACCGATCCCTCGTATAGGCTAACCTCCTTCAATTAGACTAGGAGAAAAGTGCTTCAAGCCGGGATATGCAATCACTTTGTAATATGTTGTATTTTGGGGGGGGGAGGAGAGCAACAAACTCAAGGGCTGTCCCAGGCGGCACACACTCTAGCCCCACCACTGCCTATATTTGTGGCCTTCCCAAAAGCCCGTTAGGTTTATAAAATAAAATAAAAGTTCTGTTTAAGTTTATAAAAACTCTTCCTCTTTCTTCCAGGTGTAGTAGAGCGTGGGTGAGGACATCCCTGCTGGGACACGTTCGTTTCCCCTAGCCACTGACGACTGAACTCTCACACAAACAAACAAACACATTCTTAATAGCTAAGTTTTTAATGTCTTTTCCTTTCAGCTGAGTACACATTAATGTAATTTCTTTTTGTTATTTCCATCCTTAATCGTTTCCTTACATTCCACATTTTTGTGTCTTAGATATTTTGCTCGGACTCACATTAGTCCGCCAAATGTACCAGGAGCCATTAAAAATATTCACTGAAAAATGTCCACACCTCGCAACAAAGGGAATAGGACGTTCCGGCATAGCTCATTTGGCGCCGCTGATTCGACGTGGCCCATTCGACATAGGAATTTTTCGGCGGATGCACGATTTGGAGTCAGAATACTACTTCGTAGTTATAGTCAAATTTGTTCTCTCTCTCATTTAGTAGACAAATTAGTACTTCGTAGTTACATGCTCGAATAGTCCAGTTTAAGAAAAAGAGTAGTCGGAGGCATTTTTATATTTAAGAAAAAGAGTAGTCGGAGGCGTTTAAGAAAAAGAGTAGTAGGAGGCGTTTAAGAAAAAGAGTAGTCGGAGGCGTTTAAGAAAAAGTGTAGTCGGAGGCGTTTCAGAAAAAGAGTAGTCGGAGGCATTTAAGAAAAAGAGTAGTCGGAGGCGTTTAAGAAAAAGAGTAGTCGGAGGCGTTTAAGAAAAAGAGTAGTCGGAGGCGTTTAAGAAAAAGAGTAGTCGGAGGCATTTAAGAAAAAGAGTAGTCGGAGGCGTTTCAGAAAAAGAGTAGTCGGAGGCGTTTAAGAAAAAGTGTAGTCGGAGGCGTTTCAGAAAAAGAGTAGTAGGAGGCATTTAAGAAAAAGAGTAGTCGGAGGCATTTAAGAAAAAGAGTAGTAGGAGGCGTTTAAGAAAAAGAGTAGTCGGAGGCATTTAAGAAAAAGAGTAGTCGGAGGCGTTTAAGAAAAAGAGTAGTCGGAGGCGTTTCAGAAAAAGAGTAGTCGGAGGCGTTTCAGAAAAAGAGTAGTCGGAGGCGTTTCAGAAAAAGAGTAGTCGGAGGCGTTTAAGAAAAAGAGTAGTCGGAGGCGTTTAAGAAAAAGAGTAGTAGGAGGCGTTTAAGAAAAAGAGTAGTAGGAGGCGTTTAAGAAAAAGAGTAGTCGGAGGCATTTAAGAAAAAGAGTAGTCGGAGGCGTTTAAGAAAAAGAGTAGTAGGAGGCGTTTAAGAAAAAGAGTAGTCGGAGGCGTTTCAGAAAAAGAGTAGTCGGAGGCGTTTAAGAAAAAGAGTAGTCGGAGGCATTTAAGAAAAAGAGTAGTCGGAGGCGTTTCAGAAAAAGAGTAGTAGGAGGCGTTTAAGAAAAAGAGTAGTCGGAGGCGTTTCAGAAAAAGAGTAGTCGGAGGCGTTTCAGAAAAAGAGTAGTCGGAGGCGTTTAAGAAAAAGAGTAGTCGGAGGCATTTAAGAAAAAGAGTAGTCGGAGGCGTTTCAGAAAAAGAGTAGTAGGAGGCGTTTAAGAAAAAGAGTAGTCGGAGGCGTTTCAGAAAAAGAGTAGTCGGAGGCGTTTAAGAAAAAGTGTAGTCGGAGGCGTTTAAGAAAAAGAGTAGTCGGAGGCGTTTCAGAAAAAGAGTAGTAGGAGGCGTTTAAGAAAAAGAGTAGTAGGAGGCGTTTAAGAAAAAGAGTAGTAGGAGGCGTTTAAGAAAAAGAGTAGTCGGAGGCATTTAAGAAAAAGAGTAGTCGGAGGCGTTTCAGAAAAAGAGTAGTCGGAGGCGTTTAAGAAAAAGAGTAGTCGGAGGCGTTTCAGAAAAAGAGTAGTCGGAGGCGTTTAAGAAAAAGAGTAGTCGGAGGCGTTTCAGAAAAAGAGTAGTCGGAGGCGTTTCAGAAAAAGTGTAGTCGGAGGCGTTTCAGAAAAAGAGTTTGTCGGAGACATTTTTAAATTTCAGAAAAAGAATAGTTGGAGGTATTTTATATTATATTTCCTTCAGAGCAGCTTCATATTTTTCAGACGTCAAAGCCCTTTTATTCCAAATGGAAGCAAATAAATATGTTATGAAAACGTGAAAGAAACAAAGTGATAGACAATAATGGATACCTTTTTATTTTTGACGCAACGAGCCAGACGGATCCTGAATTAAAGTTTTTTCGATGTGAACAGGAAGATCGATGTAAAGTGAGATTACATCGATCCTGTTGATTTTCCTGAAGGGTGTTGCTCATAATTACTAAATGAAGAAGTCATTCCTCAGATTAAATAGCTTTACGAATTTCTTTTTTTAATTTTTTGAAATACAATATTTATATTAATATAATATTAAGTTTTAAATTTACATTATTCTATTAGTGTTTTAATAGGATCCTTAACTCCCCAAATGAATAAAAAGTCATATTGAAAGTTAGATGTATTCAATGCTTTTATCCTGTTCTTGGCTCCGGTTAAAGACGGTTACTTTGAAACAGTCTGACGTCTAAACGACTGAGCCGAATAGTTCAATTATTTTTCTGACGCCGAATCAGCCACGCCAAATGAGCTACGACGAAAACGTACCGAACTTCGCAACAAAAGAGGCGTGGCACGCAACAACCTTATGCCAAACCAAGCTAAGCTTATTAAACAACAACTTAATGCAGTTGAACTGGTTTTTTTTTTTTTTTTTTTGCGTGGTTATTCAGTCGAAGCCTTTTAAAATATCAAAACAGGAATGCCGACATATGAAAACAACGAAAATGTATGTCGTCTGTTTCATTTCATACACCGAATAGCGAATCCAATAACGGTGACAAGATGTAATTATTCTGATATTTGCTACGGTATGTCGTATTAAGCGTGTCAATTGACGACTTGTTTAATTTTGCTCATGATCAGCCATAATTTGACAGCATAATTTCATTGAGGTATTTTTTAAGCATAAATATTTGGAGCAACCTCCAAAGATTCGCTAAAAAGGAGCATGATGCCCTTAACTTAATAACAAGGAGAAAGACGAAAGGGTTTTTTTTTTTTATTATTAAATTATACTTTTAGATCCTTTTTAGAACATTTGATATTTTTGTTCCGGACATAGACGGTCATGGCCCTCCACAACTTTCTATCTCGCGTGACTCTTAGCAGTTTTTCTACCTTTGCTGAGGCCCCGCCACCCATTCACACAAGTTCATCAGATGGCTCGCTACTTTCCCCAATTTTTTTTTTGCCCTTAATATGACTGTTATTGGACCTACCTTTATGGACTAAATGGACTCGTCCTATTACTATATATACGGGGAGATTATGCCTGTCAGAAGAGAGGACAGCAAGACGGTCGAACTCTCTGCCTCCGAGCAGAGAGGAACCCGGACGAGGCTCCGCCAAAGGGCAGAGTCTCGTTCGGGACCAACCCGATTCTGTTTTTACAGTTTCTACGGGCATTTTTTTGGCCGAGCCTACGGGCTCGGAATACCCACGTTAAACTCGGCCTTGTATCACATCTTTCCCTCGTGGTGGGGAGGGGCAAATAAATATCGCTGTCTACAGTTGACGAGTTGACCACTGTACTTTGCCGTCAGTCGGACGTGCAAAACTTTTGTATTTGTTCTTTTGTTTAATAATATGTTTTCACTAAATTGCTGAGTTCGAGTTTTCTTTCGGACCTATGCGACTGCCACCACGGCAGCGGCGTCCGACGTCCACAGCAGACAGGCACCCCGACAACCACCACAATGACCCATGAGGATTAAGTTTTCCAAGCCCCACCTTCTTCATTATATGCCCATGATTTTTCTGTTGTCTTCTCCAGATTCTGAGTAGAAGTGTTCTTCCTGTTGCTATTTTCTTTAAGACTTCCCTGTTGCTTACTCGCTCCATTCATGGAATTTTCAGAATTCTTCTGGAGAACCACATTTCTGCTGCCTCTAGTTTTCTCCTCGTCCCTGGGGAGATTGTCCAACATTCAATTCCATATAAGAGGGTGGATGTCACACAGCAATCCAGCGTTCTTTGTTTCTTATGAATTTTTTTTTTCTCAGCACTTTGCTTGGCTTTTGGAAGACAGCTTTCGCTCGTCCAATTCGAACTTCGGATCTCGGTGTCACATTTTCCCCCCTCTGTTAAAACACTTTCCAAATATTTGAACTTCTGCACCTGCTTAATGTTTATATATGCAGGTTCGATTCCTGTTGGAGAGCGCATATTTTTTACGAAATTTCTCGAACATTCAGGCCGATAAATAAATGTAATTTATACTGTTTAATTAAAGGACAAAGCATTTACTTAAATAAGTGCATCCATAAAAAATAACGTGTGTGTATATATATATATATATATATATATATATATATATATATATATATATATATATATATATGCATGCAGCATATCTTCATTCAAGCATGTTTTGTTTGGTTGAATAATCTAGGCATATTATATCTATTTATTTCTTATATAATAAAAACAAAATTGTCGTACATTTTTTCTCAACTGCGTATATATATATATATATATATATATATATATATATATAATCTTATATATATATATATATATATAATCTTATATATATATATATATATATAATCTTATATATATATATATATATATAATCTTATATATATATATATATATATAATCTTATATATATATATATATATATATATATATATATAATCTTATATATATATATATATATAATATATATAATCTTATATATATATATATATAATATATATAATCTTATATATATATATATATAATATATATAATCTTATATATATATATATATAATATATATAATCTTATATATATATATATATAATATATATAATCTTATATATAATATATATAATCTTATATATATATATATATAATATATATAATCTTATATATAATATATATAATCTTATATATATATATATATAATATATATAATCTTATATATATATATATATAATATATATAATCTTATATATATATATATATAATATATATAATCTTATATATATATATATAATATATATAATCTTATATAATATATATATATAATACATATAATCTTATATAATATATATATATAATATATATAATCTTATATAATATATATATATAATATATATAATCTTATATAATATATATATATAATATATATAATCTTATATAATATATATATATAATATATATAATCTTATATAATATATATATATAATATATATAATCATATATATATAATATATATATATATATATAATATATATAATCTTATATATATAATATATATATATATAATATATATAATCTTATATATATAATATATATAATATATATAATCTTATATATATAATATATATAATCTTATATATATAATATATATAATATATATAATCTTATATATATAATATATATATATAATATATATAATCTTATATATATAATATATATATATAATATATATAATCTTATATATATAATATATATATATAATATATATAATCTTATATATATAATATATATATATAATATATATAATCTTATATATATAATATATATAATCTTATATATATAATATATATATATAATATATATAATCTTATATATATAATATATATATATAATATATATATATATAATATATATAATCTTATATATATAATATATATATATAATCTTATATATATAATATATATATATAATATATATAATCTTATATAATATATATATATAATCTTATATATATAATATATATATATAATCTTATATATATAATATATATATATAATCTTATATATATAATCTTATATAATATATATGTAATCTTATATATATAATATATATATATAATCTTATATATATAATATATATATATAATCTTATATATATAATCTTATATAATATATATGTAATCTTATATATATAATCTTATATAATATATATATAATCTTATATATATATATATATATATAATCTTATATATATAATATATATATATATAATCTTATATATATAATATATATATATAATCTTATATATATAATATATATAATCTTTATATATATATATATATAATCTTTATATATATATATATATATAATCTTATATATATAATATATAATCTTTATATATTTATATATACAATATATAATCTTTATATATATATATATATAATATATAATCTTTATATATATATATAT
>OZ038516.1:67528102-67605602 GCA_964036315.1 Acanthosepion esculentum
CGTATATATATTTTATATACAAATTATTAAAACAGGTGGTGAAAACGTATTTGGACAGTTCCGAAATTATGTTTAAAATTAATGTTTTGAGTATATTTCATGCTCGAATGTATTAGAATTTTATGGAATAGTCAAGAATGTGCATTACTTAAAGGTGTTAGCTATCTTGATGGTCAGTTCATCCCAAGACGTCGCACTAACAGTACTGCAGGATGACAAAGCAAAGAGAGCTGTCGAAAGATCTTAAAGATCGAATCATTTCTGCACATAAAGAAAAAGAAAAGCTATCGTAAGATTTCTAAAGACCTATGTATACCTGTGAGCACTGTTAGGTTCATAATTAAGAAATGGAAAGCCTTCGGTACTCATGAAAATATGCCAAGAACAGGTGCACCGTGCAAAATATCACAAAAATGATCACGGAAAATAATACGGTGAGTAAAAAATGACCCTTTTGTGACTAGGAGAGAACTTCAAAAAGATCTCAGCAATGCAGGAACTCACGTAAAGAAGAGGACCATAAGTTCTGAACTTCACCGACAACAATTAAAATCTCGCTCTCCTCGCAAAACCCCATTGCTAAAAAAAGACGTCATTTAAAATCCAGACTTGAATTTGCCAAAACTAATTTACAAAAGCATGATGACTATTATAAGCAAATTTTATAGTCTGATGAAAGCAAGATTGAACTTTATGGCCACAACGATGCTACCCATGTTTGGAGAAAGGATGGAACAGCCTTCAATCAAAAGAACACCATCCCCACTGTGAAGCACGGAGGCGGTAGCATTATGGTTTGGGGATGCTTTGCATATAAGGGTACGGGACAACTGAAAATTATTGAGGGCACAATGAATGCAGCTAAATATATTCAGATTTTAGAAGATTGCTTGCAGTCATCAGTTGAGAAATTAGAACTTGGACCAGATTGTGTTTTTCAACAGGACAATGATGCGAAACATACAGCCAAAGCAACACGTGCATGGCTTCAAAACAATAACATCAACGTGTTGACATGGCCCAGCCAATCGCCGGACATAAATCCAATAGAGAATCTTTGGAGAACACTGAAGAATCAGATTCGTGAAATGCGATCAAAGAACTCCAGAGAATGGAAAGTTTTTGCAGAAGAAGAGTGGGCTAAAATTCCCACCAAATCATACCAGGCGCTTGTAGAGAGCTACAGGAACAGACTGAGAGCTGTGGTTGCAAATGAAGGAGGACCAAGTAAATATTAAGCACATTTAAAGCATAATTTATATTCTGTCCAAATACTTTTTTCACCACCTGTTTTAATAATTTGTATATAAAATATATATACGTGAAAATAATTTATTTTTGCTGTTTATTTGCATTTATAATTGTTTTACGAATATATTGTGAGCTTTAGACAATGCTTTTCTTTCAATATATGATTCTAAATCCATTTTTTTTTACTGTCCAAATACTTGTTTCACCTCACTGTATATATTCCTCCCTGATTAGTTTTATTTCATTTTTATTTTTTTTATTTTTTATTTTTTTTATGAGAGTTTTATAGCTGGTCGTAAGCCCGGGGGAGTCGTTAAACAGGGAGTTATGTAACATGAAAGATCGAATTTTAAAGAAACACATACATTCAATAAAAAGACTCGTCAGGAGATATCAGCAATTGACTGTTTATTTTTCGTTTTTCGACATTTTTATATTGAGTTAAAAAATAATTCATGCACTTTTCATTGGTACAAGTTTGATTTTTTTTTCTCTTCTTTCATGATGTGTGTGTGCGCATGCGCGTACGTGTATAATGTTGGGGTCATTGCTCCTTTTCATCGTTCTTTATACTCTCTCCTTATTGATTTTTTTTTACCTTTTTCTCTCTTTTAACTTTGAGTGTCAAAAGCTAATCTAGTAATCCGCTTTAGAAGGCAGTCTCTGCTCTTAGTAATTTTTTAGCGAAATAAATTAAAACTTCGGCTTTCTTGAGTTTAAAAATTGTAGGTGTAAGCTTCTTTTTTATTTAAATAATTTTTTGTTATTAATGTTTAAATACTTAGTTAAATATTTATATGTCTTCACTTTGCCATTAATTCATTTCTTTTATTTGATTTGGTAGTATCTTAAATATTAGGGTATTAATTACAGCAGGCTAGGTTTATAATTAAATTTTATTGTTGTCTTATTGTTGGTTGCTTTTGTTTAGAGGCATATCAACACCTCTTTAGGATATTTAATGCCGAAATCTAAATAATTTATACGCTTTTTTTTAGCCAATAATGGTTTTAGTGATACAAATATTACTAATTAACCCATATCTGGAGGAGAAGGAGAGATGGAGTCATACCTTACCCAAGAGTATTTGCGTGTAAGTGAATATAACGAATCCAACTGAAATTGGAACTCGGTACTCCGATTAACAATTCCAAGCCATTATCCATTACACCACCCACACATCTGTGGAATCGTCCATATTTTCCACTCACCCCCGTTAAAAATAGACTATTCCATAAGAACTAGTTTCAACCAATCAACACAACACATTGTGAAACTCGGCTTATTATTGGTCGAGACAACCCCAGAATGTGTATCCATGGCCAAAAATCTGTTTTCTCGCTAATTTCGCCGGAGCCTACTTTGACTTCCGAAAGTAAATAAAAGGACGAATTTCATTCCATTTCACCAGTCAGTAATTCGCCTTCAGATAGATTCCACACAGATCCACGCGTGTCTACATTTTGACTTACGAACTTTTCGCGCGTCAACACTTGACTCAACTTTCAACCTCTTTCTGTCTCTCTCTAAATTCATTACACTTTCTAAAAAAGTGTTAACTACACTACTAAACAGAAATTGTAATTCTAGCATAAGACAAAAGAAAATTAGAGTCCAGGGTGAACAACTCTGTCAGAACAAGAACAAAACAAAACCAACTTAAATCTCACATACATTACTTTCTAATTTATCTCTCAATAAATTTTCCTTAATATTACATGTGAACATTTTCTCAACAAAAGAACATTGCTGAACTTTAATGCACTTAATTCACTTGATGCAAGCTTCGTCAACTTGCATATAACCAAAACACAATCTTTTCTCTGATTGTAAAAATTGTATATAAATGTTCGATATTTTCTAGTTGAATGCACATCCGCCGTTGTTTCTTGTTCATTTTGCATTGAGTTTTATTCGACTTGTACGTCGATGCTTTTATTTGTTGTGATTAATGTGAAGAACATGCTTTCAAATTCATCACTCTAGTAACAGAAACCTTCTGATTTCACACTCAATTCATAGCAATCCCAACACATCCATGATTACTTCACCTAGTATTCCCAAGCGGTCACCCATCTAGGTACCGACTTAGTTGCTTAACTTCAGTGATCGTACGGAAACCTGTTTCAACGTAATGTGGCCGTAATCATTGTTTTCTGAATCTGTAAGCATATAACTACATTCGCGCGCGCGCACACACACACACACACACACACACACACACACACACACATATATATATATATATATATATATATATATATATATATATATATAGGTAATAATCCGTTGGTATATAATCCAAGTGTATCCTATTAATACAATATAAAATATTAAAACTAATTCACACATAGAACTCAATTTTTTAATTAAACAGACCATATTTTAAACAATAGGAATTAAGATTACATTAGATTAATGGTCATTTTCACCTTGTAAATTAAAATAAAATTTACAAGAATTTTTCAAACCAGTCAATGGATGAAAATTATTGAAAAAATAATAAAATAATGAAAGTGAAAATGATCATTAACCTAATGTAATTTTAATTCCTATTGTTCGAGATATATTAACTGATTTAAAATGTTTTTTTCGCTATACAGTAATAACCATGTTTCAAAAATGGAAGCTAAAAGCTTCGAATTTAATTTTATTAAATTAAAGACATTAGTTCCATTTCCTACTCCAAAATTTCGCTTGACGAGGAAATGGAACTAATGTCTTTAATTTAATAACAAAATTAAATTCGAAGCTTTTAGCTTCCATTTTTGAAACATGTTTATTACTGTGTAACGAAAAAAACATATTTTAAATCAGTTAATTTATAATATTAATGCTCTGTAAATTTACATTGAGCACTATTGTGTAAAAATAAAAATATCTATAAGAACACCGGATCTTACTGTTCTTTCTTTATTTATATATATATATATATATATAGTTTTAAGGTAAGCTAATGCAATTTTATATATATATTATTTATATATTATATATGCGCGGTACTTATTGGAAAGCGCTCAATCTCTGTGATATAAATTAATCATTTTGTCTAACGATCGCAAATACCGTGAAACCCAGGATCACAAACACACACCAATCCAACTATATATATATATATATATATATATATATATATATATATATATATATACGGTTGATTAAATATGTAAGGCTATTTTCTTTTATTATATAAGAAATAAATAGACATAATATGTTTAGATTATTCAACCAAGCAAAACATGCTTGAATGAAAATATGCTGCTTATATATATATATATATATATATATATATATATATATATATATATATATATATATATATATATATATATACTGTACATATTGTTTATACGTTATTATTGTGGATACACATATTTCAGTAAATGTTCTGCTCTTTAATTAAATAGTCTCAATTTCATTTACCGACCTGAATGTTCGAGAAATTTTGTAGGAAACTTGCGTTTTCCACAGGAATCGAATCTGCATTCTGTGAAGAACCACCATTAAGCCAAGCGTGCTGTAACCGCTCAGCCACATATAATAGGATGCAGGTTCGATTCCTGTCGGAGAACACATATTTTTTACGAAATTTCTCGAACATTCAGGCCGGTAAATATAATTTATACTGTTTAATTAAAGAACAGAGCATTTACTTAAATAAGTGCATCTTACATATATATATATATATATATATATATATATATATATATATATAATCTTATATAATATATATATATAATCTTATATAATATATATATATATAATCTTATATAATATATATATATATAATCTTATATAATATATATATATATAATCTTATATAATATATATATATATAATCTTATATAATATATATATATATATAATCTTATATAATATATATATATAATCTTATATAATATATATATAATCTTATATAATATATATATATAATCTTATATAATATATATATAATCTTATATAATATATATATATAATCTTATATAATATATATATATATACAATCTTATATATATACAATATATATACAATCTTATATATATACAATACAATCTTATATATATATATACAATATAATCTTATATACATACAATATATATATATAATCTTATATAATATATATATAATCTTATATAATATACAATATATATATATAATCTTATATATATATAATCTATATAATTTTATATAATACATATAATCTTATATATATATATATATCTATATCTATATATATATATATATATATATATATATATATAATCTTATATATAATATTATATTTATTTATATTTTAATCCCCTCCAGTTCACGGATCGCTTTCAAAACTTATTTAGAAAGACGTTTTAATTATTCTCATAGCTTTTTATTTGTACTTTCAACCTCTTCCAAAATCATCTTCAGAGGTGAATTGCTAAGACAAAGAATTAATGTATTTGACACAGTTATGAATGTTGTGCGTACAGATGAACGCACCAGCTTAATTCAAAAAATGTTTACCGCCATGTAAGGGTGGTAACTTAATTTATATTGTAAAAATCTTTATTAAAAATTGTAATTACATGTTTTAAAACATTCTGTTACAACTGTAGTTTTTTAACAATTACAATTTAGATATATTTTAAAACTTTCTTGTTATAAAGATTTTAGGATTTTGTTGCTATACTCATAATTAATTTTATTTATTCTTGGCCGTATTTTATTTTATATAAAGGCCTTTTAAAATTTAAAGTTTTTGTTTTTTATTTTCGTGGTGGAGTATACTTGTATTGTCGATTAATATTTCTCTGAATCGTGAATGTGGACATGAATGTTCCTTTAAATGGTGTGCGATCAAACTAGAATCTGGCATATGAAATGTAATTCTCCTCGATAAGGTCGTTGTTGTAAACCCAAGACATATATTTTCTTTTTTGTCAGAGAGACAATCTCCCAAAGGGCACTTAACTTGATATACAATGTTGGTCTTTTGTAAAACACTGGTTGACGGAGAAGAGATATTGCGGATGATTAAGTTGGTTGTTTAAAATTCAGTGTAGTATATACCGTATTTTCCGGCTTATAAGTCCTGCGCCTTGGAAGACGCACCCTAATATTGGAAAGAAATTTCTAAAAAAAAAAATCATTCTCATACAACACATTCACCATGCGTCCCTCACATACTGGCGCCACGTCTTTCCATTAATCACTCGTCCGATTTTGTTTGAATGGTAATGGAATACTAGTCAAGAGCAGAAAGGCTCCTGCTGCTGCTAGTAAACAAAGCATGTTTAAGCTTATGGCTCGGTTCCAGGAAGGTTTATAGTATTGGAAATACTTGTAACAACTAAGTACTGAGGTTACATCATATAAAAGGCTAGATTAGATAGCTAGCTAACATTATAGTGTAATGAGTCAGCATACAAATCCACGTCCCTCTCAGTTAAGCCAATTAGGTGACCGTCCCAGCTTACTTTAACCTGGGCGTTGCCTTACATTTGTTTTGGAAGACGCACACGTATTTTTCAGGGAAAGAAGTGCGTCTTGTAAGCCGGAAAATACAGTAATTGTTTTTTTTTTTTTTTACTGAAATCAGTGGGGGATATATTAGTACTTACGAGTTTTTCTTTTTAGGATTTTTTTTCATCTTGTTTGTAGCTAGAATGTATTTGATTACGGTATGATATGTTCTTTTTTTTATTTCTGTTTATATTTCTGAGATGAGGTATTATGTACATTATTCGGATTATTGTCCTCATCTTTGTCGCCATATTTATTACAACGTTTCGGCCGTTGTACCCTCCGGCCTTCTTCAGGTGGTTGGAATGTCGAACTGAACCCTTTATTTCGCTCTCTGGGGTAGACTGTTCTTGTTCCACGTGCCATGTTTAATGGATGTCAGTTGTCAGTTATTTCCTGTTAATTTCCCTCTGAAAGTTTTCCACTGCCTTAACCGGGTATTGAACTCACACTCTTTGGGTTCTGTCACTAGCTCTAACCAACGCCTTTATCCACTGTGGCATGTGTCTTTTTTTATTTATGTTGCTATTCCTAATAGATCATCTAATTTGTTCATCAACAATGTAATTAAGAAAGTCGTTATTAAATGAGGGTTTGTTCAATGTTTTTTTTAATTCAGTGTAGAAAATCTTTTTCGTTGAATAGTTAGATTTTGCATGGTTTATTATATTTTGTATAATCGCTATTTTGTAATAATGGACTCTCCTGTCGGTTTTGACGTATGAGGATTTGACAGCTGAATTGATTCAGTTATGAAATTTTGTGCGATAATCTTAAGTGGCTCTTAAGATCGGCTAGTGATGTACAAAGGAGGCCGCATATGGAGCAAGTGAGGATTGTTAGATGACATCACTGTTAGATTGGCTGACCTTTCAGATCTTGCTCTCAATTCTTGAAGATGATTTAGACAAGCAGATTGAAAACTGCTGAGTCCACTAAAACATGTTGATCTCCATTCTACCCGCCCCAAGGTTAAGCTCTCAAGAGGTAAACTGCCAGAAAACCCACACAAGTGATTTGATAAAAGTGGTGAAGGCTTGTGCAGAACCATCCACACTTTTAGGAACTACTGATATACTCAATCGGTGCAAATAAGTGCCACGGACGAAGCAGACAATATACCTCATATTCTGTAATATATATATATATATATATATATATATATATATATATATATATATACACACACACACACACATTATATTATATTAGGCAGCATATATTTTTTATAAAATATATGCTGCCTAATATATATATATATATATATATATAAAATGAAGAGGTTATAATGGTTCCAACGAGAGAAAAGTGTGTATATTAAAAAGAAGAGAGGTACCGCAAACTTTTTTGGTTGTAATGTGGGTTTTTAAAAAAATATTATTCTTTCTTTTTCATAGTTTTACAACACGTGTTTCTGGTCTCACGACCGTCTTCAGGTAAAGGGTGGAGAAAAGGAAAAAAAATTAATTATTTTTAATAATATGTGGAAATCTCCACCCTTTACCTGAAGACGGTCGTGAGACCAGAAACACGTGTTGTAAAACTATGAAAAATAAAGAATAATATTTTTTTTAATATATATATATATATATATATATATATATATATATATATATATATATATACACACACACACACACACACATATTATATTAGGTAGCATATATTTTTATAAAATATATGCTGCCTAATATAATACGTTTATGGAAAACTGATCCGTTGTACAAAATTCAGGAAAAAATCTACTAAAACATATCCCTCTATTAATTGAACTCTATACTTCATGTCACGTTAACTGGAAAACACAACAAAAGAATTTGTTGATTTACCACATAACAAAATTCATACAAAAAAAAAATGATCACTTGAAATATTTGAACTCTAGCGTTGCGACTTGCACGTTCCAATATTATATAACCGTTAATAAATAATTTTCTTTTTTGTGGCTCTCACCAGGTTTTGTGTTTCTGCCAACTCCCGCAGAGAATACTCCGCCACCCACCTGCCCAAGCCCGCCACGTATGTCATGCGCTGTTTTCCCTTGTCACTTTTTCCCTCTATCCGCCTTGTGAGTATCAGATTCTCCAGGCCCTCCTTTCTCATTACGTGTCCCAGAATTTCATCTGCCTCTTCCTTATGTTAAGTATAAGCTTCCTCCTTGTTTGCATCCTTTCCAAAACCTCATCGTTGCTCACATGATCGGTTCATGATATCCTCAGCATCCTTCTCTAGATCCACATCTCCGCCACCTCAAGCCTCTTCTTCATCCTTGAGGATACCGTCCAACATTCGCTGCCGTGTAGGAGGGCAGATGTCACGTAGTGTGTGTGTGGGGGGGATGAACTGAGGCTGGTCGTCACTTACTATCTTATACCAAGCTTATCCGATTCACGACCCAGTCAATTGTTACAGTTTGCATATTCCCTACAAGAACTCATCCATCAATTACTATCGTAGAGGACCGGGGGTTGCATTTTGTTGAATTAGAAACACGTGGTGTTTATTTCCTGCTAGAAGTAGGTCCAACTACAAGAATATGGCGGACTCAAGTTGAGTCCAACCGAAGATGTAAAGAAAAGAAACAAGACCGATATATATATATCAACAAATATATGTATTAAACAACAATTTTACAAGTGACAAAGACATTAAAATTTGTGTTTGTGTGTGAACGTAAAGAGTTTGTATTTTGGTGAATGTTCGTACGTACGTACGTGTATGTGTGTATAATGTTCATGGCGTCTCCCACAAATGGGAAGACGCTATATTCAGCGAGAGCTTACATTGTAGATGTGTTCGCTGAAAATGCAGAAATGAAAAAGAGAACTAGGCAAGAAATCGCCTAGTATTTATAGTGTAAGGAGAGCGTCCCCTAGTGAACAATTAGGAAATGAAGGAGGAGTTAACTCCGACACTATCCTATATAAGGAGAGATGGTGCAACACCGCCCCCACCACGTCTGAACAAAATCTCAGAATTTTTTTAAAAATCGGGCGAAGCCATTTCAAACATGCGACTTTCCGGAAACATATCCTTAGCTTCAAATATGGTGTCTCCGGTTCAATTATGACACAAGGCTGAAAAGGGGAATGGATTGGGACTGGTTTTCACTATCTTATACCTAGCTAATCCGATTCACGACCCATTCGCTCATTACAATTTGTACATTAACCACAAGAACTCACCCGTCACTAATCAATCCTCCATATACCATAATACCGCATACTCACAGGGAACCTAAAAAACGCACCCCGTGACACAAAAATTTGATGATTATAAAAATTTATACATAAAAATCGGATGATTTACAATGAGAGGGGAGGGGATGAACCCAAAAACAAAACTAAAATATCAAAACAAACAAAATAAAGATAACTAGTGTTAATTGGACCCGTCCAACTCTCAAAGGAGAGGCCGCTGTATTCTGCTTTTAGCCTGGATTAAGAAACTCTCTCGCGAAGAGAGAAGGAGAGGGTAAAATAAATACGGCCATGAAGAAAGCTGACCCAGACGTGATGAAAACGGGGGCCAAAAACAAACTGGGGGAGGCTGGCAATCTCAACTGATATTTATTGTATTTAGAATACAAATTGCGGCACAAGGCCAAAAATGGGGAGGGGTTGAGGCTGGTCATCACTATCTTACACTTAACTAATCCGATTCACGACCCATTCACCACAAGAACTCGTCCGTCACCAATCAATCCTCCATACACCATAATACGACATTCTCTCAAGAGAGACTTACAAAACGCGCCCCCTGCCATAAAAATTTAATGATAATAAATTATAATACATAAAAATCTAATAATGAAGAATGAGAGGGGAGGGAGATGAACCCAATAACAAACTAAAATATTATCACAAGGCAAACTAAACATAACTGATGTTAGTAGGGCCCGTCCAACCCTCAAAACAGAGAGGTCGCTGTATTCTGCCATGGGGACAAAATCAAGAAGCTCTCTCGCTAAGGGAGTGGGAAAGGAGAAAAAATTATACGGACATGGGAATTATAAAAGCTGACCCAGCCAAGATGAAAAGGGGGGGCCAAAACAAAACTGGGGAGGTTGGTAATCTCGACTTGGATCATAACTAACGATGTGGCGAAGGCACGACATTTACTAGCATTGACCAGGTGCGACAGCAATCGCACTTCTGTCTCTCGCCTCTTTAAGCACGTTTTATAGATTAAGTGACAGTTCAAATTTGCATATGTTAAAAGAGATTCTCGCGAGGTTCTATACAACACCGAGATCTACCTGTTTTTTTTAAATATACGACTCATAAAGTCGCCATTTTTCTTTTACATGCAAGATACATCCGTTTTCGTCCACGTGGTAAGCCATTTTCGCTAGTATTAAAAATATTTTCTGCCTTTAATCCCTTACTGGTGATAGACAAACAGGAGCTGCTCGGCCTGGAGGCCAGGATCAGAGCGTAGTATCTGTTTGCAGATCGCTCGCTTGGTCGGCCTTCTGGCTGAGAGCTTCACTCGATACTTACCTGGTGTAGGGATTCGTCCCTGCGCTGGTGGTATCGTGGCTACGACTAGCGTGGACCGGCTCCGGCCTGGACCAGCTATGACAAGCCAAGAC
Organism: Acanthosepion esculentum; assembly: GCA_964036315.1. NCBI lineage: Eukaryota > Metazoa > Mollusca > Cephalopoda > Sepiida > Sepiidae > Acanthosepion > Acanthosepion esculentum. Next base: position 67,539,447 of record OZ038516.1, read on the forward strand.
TAGCTTGGACAAGCTAAGACCAGCTATGACTAGCTTAGGCCAGCCAAGACCAGCGGCCCGGGTGAAAACACTCGGGTCCCCACGTTAAAAACCGACCTTGTGTCACAACCTGACTCAGTATAAAGTAAATACCTGGTGATAGACAAACATGACTTAATGCCCAGCCACCGGTTGAACAGTGGGTAAACACTTGTAACTATTTTTCTATCTACCGTGAAACATTATATACCAATTATTTGCGAATCTTGAGCCAGGAGCTCAGGCAGAAGGGTTAAAATTGTTCAGGGATGACCTGTAATGTGTTGCTAAGCCATTGTTGCGCGTAAGTTTACCCATAGTGGAACGCAGTCATGACGGCCAGGCTGTACCCGGGACCTAACTATGATTGTCCCTATTTCCTCAACGGTAGAGTTTCCACAATAATTGTTAATGCTATTTTAGAATAATAATTTGTACGGCTCCTGCCATGAAAGTTACTAATATTACTAAATGCGGTTCCAAAATCTCTTACAATGGATTCAGGTATACCAAAATCTCTTACAATGGATTCAGGTATACCAAAATCTCTTACAATGGATTCAGGTATACCAAAATCTCTTACAATGGATTCAGGTATACCAAAATCTCTTACAATGGATTCAGGTATACCAAAATCTCTTACAATGGATTCAGGTATACCAAAATCTCTTACAATGGATTCAGGTATACCAAAATCTCTTACAATGGATTCGGGTATATTAGGTACCTCCATGAGATCGCTAAAAAAGAGCATAGCATGATGAAAATGATGCCAAACTTGGCGAAAACAAAATTTTAACATCTAAATGTTCATGTTATTATTAAGAGGAAAGATCAAAGTATTTTTGGGATATTTTGTTTTACATTTTTGAATCGTTCCTAGCACGTCCAAAATTTTCGTTAATTTTTTTTTTTTTTTTTTGAGTTAGCAAAATTGACAGATAATCAATCATGGCAATAATTTTTTTTTTCCATTTTATAAAAAAATGAAGATCTCAGTTTGAAATTCTTTTAAAAATCAATTATCATTTTTTCAAAACTAATTTTAAGAAAATCAGAAATTATAATATTTATTTAAAATATTTTGAACCAATGTTAACTTAGCTTCTGCGCCAAAAAGATGTAATTTGAAAATAAAACAAAGCAGGTCATAACCTTGCGCGTCACTTGACAGGCGTTGAATGACTTATTGACGGATTATGTGAGGACAATTTGTTCTACGGAAGGAGAAAAGTGAAGTTATTTAGATTTAAGTGAACAAATTATTTACCTCGTTATTTTTAAGGAAAACTTTCAGCGCTCTAATTTTTTGTTGTACGTAGCTTTCACCTTTACGATGCTTTATAGAAAATATATTATAAAGAAATTAAAATAAGACTGTTAAGAGTGAGATTAAATTTCATAAGAAAGATATCTAATTAATTTATAGGTACCTTTTATGAAATTTTTATCAGAAATGTACATAAAATACTATAATTTTATGTACATTTATTACATTTTACTGTGTTATTTGTATTTCCATTCATTTTATTATTAATTTTGATATTTCATTTATGGAAAAATGTCATAACTGAGATTAATATAAAAATAAGTTCATATAAATTTCATAAGATGATACTGATACTTTTAGGTACCCTTCTCAGTTGAAATTGAAAAATCAAATTAACTTCTTCACACGTGTTTCGCAAAAGTAAAGGCCTTAACAGCGGAGAACAATGCTTAACTCAAATAACGCAACTTAATTGTATTCTGGTTGGTCTTCCGTACTTTATAATTACAGCCCGATTATAAACACAAAATTACATTTCTTAATTACTGCGGATCTTCTGATTAGTCAAAACTATACAATTTACAACGCGCTAAAAAAAGATCTATCTCATAAGGACACTTACGAAAGTGGATGCGGCTTTTAACTAATTTTATAATATTTTAACAACTTAAATGTAAAAATCTATTATAATTAAAGAAATAACAAATAATTGTATTAAAAATTGATTTTTTTATCGAAAAAATTTTTTGCTTTCAGAAAATATTGTCCATATTCAAAAAAACAACTAAAAGCAAATAAAAGCATTTGAAATTAAATAATATCTTTGTTTTATTGAGTTTTGTATGTTACAATCCAGAGTTGATTTTTCAGGGAGTGGGGGGGGGTTTAAAATAATAATAAAAAAAAACATGATTTGCATTCCTCAAAGCCTTGTGCTTTTAACTATTGTAATCACTAAACTGGATTCGATCGAATTTCTAGAGTTTTCATAAAATTAGTATGGATATTTGCGCCAAAGTGAACGTAACGATATCGATTAGAATTTGAACTCGGGGCTCGGGTCGAGAAAATCAGCGATCTAACACCACGTGCACTTCCTAGACAAATGGCGCCAGTCGGAAATAAATACACAACGCCATGAAGTAGCCCACTAGATATTTATTTACTTAGCTTAGCCTGGCACAAGAGTGCAGTGGCCAGAGGACATCAAGTTCATGACATGCAATTATTTGTCAAAGTAGCTTAAACGTATTGTTCTTTGACAGACGCCATAAATATTTTTTTATTTAGCTTTAAAAATAAAACCTGTTAAACAGGTTTAACTTGGTCCATCGACTGGTAATTCAAGTGTGGACATCTTTCTTTGTATCAGAATTGAAAACACACAGTGACAATATTCAATAAATAAATAATCTTGTTTAAAATAATAATTTCTAACTTTTTTTGGCCGGCGCGCATTAAGTGCTATTTATTTATTTATTTATATTTTGAAAATTGTATTTTTCGAGCCGGGGGAGGGGGAAAAGTGAAATAGCAAATACGCCTACGACAAATAAAAAGAACTATTTTTTTTGTGAAAGATCAACTAATTCCTTTCATAGCGTTTCATAAAAAATTACCAGAAAAAAAAATGAGAGAGACTGGTTAAGTCTCGATAAATAAATCGAGTGGGAAATCTACCTTTTAGTTTTTAGTTTAGTGTCCAAAGGTACAGTCTGTGAAACCCTGGATATTCAAATGTTGGAAATCTACACGAGAAACGGATTTGGGATTTTTAATTAAGGTAGGCTTGTTAAAATGAAAAAGAAACAAAAATAAAATAGAGACTTGAGTTTTTAAATTTTTATTTATTGTAAAATATAAATTATAGAAATTATTTTCCCAGGTAAACATTTTTTTCTGTGTGACTTTTCTCGCTTTTGTTCTCTCTCTCTCTCTCTTTCTCTCTCTGAAAGAGAGAAAGAATATATTCACCTCTCTCTTTCTTCCCGTTTTAATTTTTCGTTCTCTTTCTCCCTCCGTCTTAATTTTACGCTCTCTTTCTCCCCCCCCCCGTTTTAATTTTTCGCTCTCTTTCCCCCTCTCTCTCTCTCTCTTAGCCTTTTCACTCTCTTTCTCCCTCTCTCTCTTTCTCCCCTCTCTCTCTCTCTTTCTCCCCTCTCTCTCTTAGCCTTTTCGCTCTCTTTCTCCTCTCTCTCTCTCAGCCTTTTCGCTCACTTTCTCCCCTCTCTCTCTCTTAGCCTTTTCGCTCTCTTTCTCCCCCATCTCTCTCTCTCTCTCTTAGCCTTTTCGCTCTCTTTCTCCCCTCTCTCTCTCTTAGCCTTTTCGCTCTCTTTCTCCCCCTCTCTCTTAGTCTTTTCGTTATCTTTCTCTCTCGCGCTCTTTCTCTCTCTTTTAACCTTTTCGCTCTTTTTATCCCTTTCTCAGCTTTTTTTCTCCGTGCCCTCGTCTTTGTATCTCCAGCTTTCTTACGTTTTGTCTTTTTGTGTATCTCTGTCTGTCTGTATCACTCTCTTTTTTAGCTCTCTCTCTCTCCGTTTGCCTCTCTCCGTCTCTCGTTTCAAATAGTATATACGTTTGATGAAAGTCAATCACGCCTGGTAAAATCCTGGAATAAAAATGGTTACAATTCATATACGTAGAAATGAAAAGCAGAAAATTTGCTTCAACTTTTTAACGTTTTGAAAGAAAACAAATTAATTGCCGAACAAAGAACTTTTGACGATTGTTGCTGCAATATGACCTTGGCATCTTGAAGTCGTTCTGATGGATGTATTTAGAGAAATGTCCTATGAAAAAACAGCCCTAGGAAAGAATATATTTCAGAAAAGACTCATTTTCTTCATAGGCAAACAATAGAGAAAAGCTGGCTTCATACACGGAAGCGTTTTCTCGAAGAACAAAAAGAACCAACAAACATCCACAGGAATGGGAATATATTTCGGAATATCTACTTCGAAAAAAAAAAAAAAGCAACCTACTTTATATACTCGCGTATTATGCGATTTTTGAAGACCTAATTTTGAAGCTAATTTTAAGAGGGTCGCATCATACACGAGATATAAAATTGGCGTATGTACTGCTGGTCCTGGCTACGTCGTTGACCAAAATATCCATTTACTGTAGTCAAATTAGCTTCAAAATTAGGTTTTCAAAAGTCGCATGATACGTGAGTATATACGGTGACTGAAAAATATTTATAATCAAAGGAAGGGATGGTAAAAATAGGGGATCATTTTTTTATTGTTATTAATATTAAACACATCCCCCATTTCTTGTCCATAGTAGATTCATAGATTAAATTCCAAAACATCCTAATAGGTAATCAAAAGAAAGGATGACAGAAAGTGAGGGATCAATTTTGTATTGTTCTTAGTATTAAACTCATCCCTCATTTCTTGTCCATAGTGGATTCATAGGTGAAATTCTAAAACATCCTAGTAGGTAATCAAATGAAAGGATGACAGAAAGTGAGGGATCAATTTTGTATTGTTCTTAGTATTAAACTCATCCCCCATTTCTTGGCCATAGTAGATTCATAGATGAAATTCTAAAACATCTTTATAGGTAATCAGATGAAAGGATGATAGAAAGTGAGGGATTAGTTTTTTTAGTTTTTTATTGTTCTTTAGTATTGAATTCATCCCCCATTTCTTGGCCACTGTATATGCTATCCATTTCTATAATCTCGACAGGATTTAAGTAACTTCCAAAAAATATTCTTATAGGTTGGTTTGCTATATATACCATATATACTCAGGTATTATGCGACTTTTGAAGACCTAACTTTGAAGCTAACGTTAAGGGGGGTCGCATCATACACGAGATATAAAATTAGCGTGTGTACTGCTGGTCCTAGCTACGCCGGTGACCAAACTATATATCCATTTACTGTAGTTAAAAAGTACAGTTGTATGTAAAATAAACATGTTTTTTATTTTTTTTTTATTAAACTGATGTTTTGCGGAACTGTATCCAATAATAGGAACGATGGAGTAATGGAAAGCGGCTCGGATTGAGGAATCGGAGAGCCGAGTTCAAATTCCAGTCGGATCCATTGCATTTACTTACGTGAAAGGTATGAATACTCTTCTCTTCCCCCCAGCTATGGGTAAATAGCAGGACAGACCGGGTTCTATAACGTGTAGCAATCGGTCTAGGAAAAGGAAAAACTCTGAATTCAAAACTGGCATGGAGAGGGTTGGGCTCCGTCACCACTTCTACTGCGGCTCCAGTGCACATGGTGCCCCTACGGGTCACAGGAGAAAAAAAATCCAACAATAATGCATGTAATATTCACATATTAATATCGTATTATAAAACACAAACAAGGCGAATATGCGTCTTTTTCCATGGTTTACGCCTATTAGATGTTTAGCTGTTTCTCGTTCGGTTGTTTATGGCTGGACGCATTTATACAACGAGTATAGCGTTACTAACGATACTTTTATCCGTCCTTTTTTTTACGTTTTTAACTTATTTAACTAGAAGATTGGAAAAGAGGTCAGTTGGTTCTACTATACTATGATATCTACCGAGGCATTTGCGACCTGCCGTAAATGAAGATACACTCATTATTGTTGGAAAATGCTCAGGGAAAAAGGTGACCTGTTTACTGTTATTCTTAAAAAGACATCAAATCAGTTTACAAACATTAAAACTACTATCTGCCTATATTTCATGAGGTATTATGTACAGTATTTACATTATTCGGACTATTGTCTTCATCTTTGTCGCCATATTTATTACAACGTTTCGGCCATTGTACGCTCCGGCCTTCTTCAGGTGGTTGGAATCTCCTGAGCCGACCAAGCATAGAAATGAATACAATATGGGAACCAGTAATAAGGAGTACCAGAGAAAAGCGATAATAACAACAAAAATTGCAATATGAGCTCTGGTAAAAACATTTAATGATAACAACAAAAATTGCAATATGAGCACTGGTAAAAAACGATGCTGAAGACATTAGGTTTATAATACCCAGAAATTCATAAACAGATGTCCTCAAGGACATATGGCACAGTGGATAAAGGCGTTGGTTAGATCCAGAGACAGGACCCAAAGAGTGTGTGATTCAATACCTGATTACGGCGGTGGAGAACTTGGAGAGGGGAATTAACGTGAGATAACTGATAACAGACATCCATTAGACATGGCACGTGGAACTAGAACAGTCTACCCCAGTGAGCGAAATAAAGGGTTCAGTTAGACATTCCAACCACCTGAAGAAGGCCGGAGCGTACAACGATCGAAACATTTTAATATGGCGACAAAGATGAGGACAATAGTCCGAATAATGTAAATAGTGTATTAAAAACACTATTTGATCATATTTTTAAGATTTTTTTTATATAAAAAATTGTTAATGATTTTTAATACATAACCATATCGCAGTTAGCTCCTCCTCAGTTCCTTAATCCTTCAACAGGGGTCTCTCTCCCCTGGCTATAAATACTAGCTGACCCTTCTCTTTCTCTTTTTTTTTCCGACTTAGGCCTCGGGCCGCTACCTCGCGCGGAGACGAGGTAAAATCTTTCTTTTTCCACTTACACCAAGATGCGACCTCTCACAGATACATCGTTTCCCAAATTCCGGGAACGCGCTAAGAACAATACACGTACGTACGAACACTCACAACACACACACACATAATTTCTCCATACAAACTCTATGTAACAGTCCATGTCTTTGTTTAACTTGTTTTGTTATTAATTTATATTTGTTTACCCATGTATATCGGTCTTGTTTGTTTGCTTTGTCTTCTTTGGACTTAATTAAAGTCCGACATCGTCATGTAGCTGGACCCGCCAGCAGGAAAGTTTAACCTTCTGATATCTCTTCACATCTTCACCCCCACGGTCCGCTACAACCAGTTCACTGCCTTTAACTCTAATTCCTAACCCTAGTTGGTAAATATACAGTAGTAGAAAATAAATAGGAGATCCCATACTATAGTAGAAAATGTACGGTAACTGATTAATCTATTGTAATTTGGTCTCTCAACAAAGGAATTCGCAGTATACGTAAAATAATCATTTTTTCTAAGTGAAAATTTGGGGATTGTGCGATACGCGAGATCGCGCGTTACACAAGTATATACGGTATTTGAAAATACATGTATATTAAAAACAAACGATTTATATAAATCTTATTCTTAACGCACCATTTCGCTCATGCGAATTATGGACCCGGTGCTCGACTCTTATCGCGTGCCTTCATAAACTTTTTTCTTTTAAACTTGTCAACTTTTAATCAGTGTTCGTTTTTTTGGTTTCTTGGGTGAAATTTTTAATAACAATTAAAACATAAACGTAGAAAGTTAAGTTTGAAATGTTTCTTTAATCAGTACTTTTATTATTTTATCTATGTATATTGCGCACTCAACTGGCTTTGAGAAATTTCAACGCGTTGGAAGAAACTTTATTTACCGTCTTTTAAAAAACCCTGCTTTATCAACTTAACTTTGGAAACCGCCAAAGATTCGATAAAAAATGAACATATATTATGAAAAAATGCCCCAAATTTAACAAACAAAGTTTTCTCGTCAAAACCTTTGTTAAGAGGAAAGAAAGACAAACGGATTTTTTTTTATAATTAAATTATTTTTTGATCCTTTTTAGAACCTTAGAAATTTTGGTTAAAATTTATTTTTCTTGTGTCAATGGATGACCATAATTTAGTATTGGAAATTTTGGCGTCTTTTTGCGGTGAAAAACAATGATTTGGAAATTCTTGCAAAAATCAGATAATTGTTGGATTTCAGTTAAACTTTCAGGACTTGCACACATATGAATTAAATTATTTTAGAAACATTTCTTTCTTGTTTTTTTTTTAAATCTTGGTAATTTTTTTTTTTTTTTTGACATCTGTTACATCTGCTTATTAAATTTTATTTTTATCACTAAACGTTATTTTTGGATACCCATATTTTTATGATTAAAATTATTATTATTTTACTTTATATTATTATTATTATTATTTTAGAAAATTTCTTTTTTTTTTAAATCATGGTAATTTTTTTTTTCACATCTGTTACATTCGCTTATTTAATATTATTTTTATCACTTTTAAAGTAAACGTTATTTTTAGTGGATAACCATATTTGAGTAAACGCAGCGTTTATTTTCAACAGTGTTTTCTTTCATCTGCCAGCCTGAATAATTGAGAAATCTTAATGAAAAATGTCCCACCCCCAAGACAAGATTCAAACCTGCGTCCTCCTTTTCAGGGGAAACCGTCCTTAGATTCGATGTGCTTTAACCAACTCGGCTACGAAAAGTTCGATATTGCATCTTAAGCACATTTTTATCGTTTGGATTCCTGAACGTTCATAACTGCTAAGTTTAGGCCTGTAGTCGAAATACCGCTTAAAATAAACAGAGTATCAAGTTTTCCAAACCCTCTTTCCTCATTATTTGACCTAGAAATTTCAACTCTCTTCCTGGTGTTAAATATTAGTTTACTTTTTGTTTCAATTTTCTCTAAAACTTCGTCGTTGCTCACATGTTCGGTCCATGGTATCCTCAGTATCCTCCTGTAGAACTACATTTCTACTGCCTCAAGTTTCTTCTTCATTTGAGGAGATTGTCCAGCATTCACTGATATATAGGAAGACTGATATTACGTAACAGTTCAGTACTCTTTCCTTTGTTTCTAATGAATTTTTCCCGTTTCTTAATACTTAGCTTTTGGAAGGCATCTTTCGCTATCACGATATGCGTTCGGATTTCAGTGTCGCACTTTCCGTCCTCTGTTAAAACACTACCCAGACGTTTATTTTTTTTTGGATTAGTTTGATTTTGTCATCTCCAATTTGTAATTTGCATGTTGGACTGTCCCTTTTACTAACAACCATGCATTTTGTCTTTTTGCATTTGATGCTTAGTCCTTTCTTCTCTCTTTCCTTCACTACTTTCTGTAGAAGCGTTGGTAGTTTCTTTTCCGTGTCTGCTATCAACACTGTGTCATCTGCATATCTTTTAAGATCGTGGCCACCAATAATGAATTCTGGCAGGACTTCTATAATACAGTTTAATCTATAAACTCGTCACAACTCGAGAATACCCACAATAACTAATAATAAAATAGAATCATTTTAATATTAGGTGTCTCAAAGAATCCGAGCCCCCGCCTATCCGCGTTTCAGAATTCGCTGCTTCACACATCCGCGGATTTTTCTTTAGGACATATGTACTTGTTATTCGCGGAAACCCCAAATATTCGCGTGTTTTTCTGAAGAACATATGTACAAATTATTCGCTGAGAACTCCCTCGATTCGTGTTTTTTTTTTCGATAGAACATATTTAAAATAGTCTTGTATTATTTTCCTGGTATTTAAGTGGCTTAAAATATATAACAGTCCATTTTTGTGGTAAAATTGGGCCTGGTCGATATCCTCACTTCACAGGGCTTGGTCGATATCTTCATTTCACAGGGCTTGGTCGATATCTTCACTTCACAGGGCTTGGTCAATATCCACACTTCACTTCACAGTGCTTGGTCGATATCTTCACTTCACAGGGCTTAGTCGATATCCTCAACTTCACTTCACAGGGCTTGGTCGATATCCTCACTTCACTTCACAGGGCTTGGTCGAAATCAACACTTCACTTCACAGGGCTTGGTCGATATCCTCACTTCACTTCACAGGGCTTGGTCGAAATCAACACTTCACTTCACAGGGCTTGGTCGATATCTTCACTTCACAGGGCTTAGTCGATATCCTCAACTTCACTTCACAGGGCTTAGTCGATATCCTCACTTCACTTCACAGGGCTTAGTCGATATCCTCAACTTCACTTCACAGGGCTTAGTCGATATCCTCAACTTCACTTCACAGGGCTTAGTCGATATCCTCACTTCACTTCACAGGGCTTAGTCGATATCCTCAACTTCACTTCACAGGGCTTGGTCGATATCCTCACTTCACTTCACAGGGCTTGGTCGATATCCTCACTTCACTTCACAGGGCTTAGTCGATATCCTCAACTTAACTTCACAGTGCTTGTTCGATATCCTCACTTCACAGGGCTTGGTCGATATCTTCTCTTCACAGGGCTTGGTCGATATCTTCACTTCACTTCACAGTGCTTGGTCGATATCTTCTCTTCACAGGGCTTGGTCGATATCCTCACTTCACTTCACAGGGCTTGGTCGATATCCTCACTTCACTTCACAGTGCTTGGTCGATATCCTCACTTCAAGTCACAGGGCGTGGTCAATATCCATATTCTTCCGGGATGGTTCTTGTGTGCATTGTCATCAGCTTCAACCTTATCTCTTATTCTTGAGATTGTAAGCTGCGTGTGTAGATTGGAATGAAACTCTCTTCAATACAGTGACGTGCAGAAACCTGGTGGTGTTTGGTGATACCTGCGATCAACTCCTTGATTGTATGTCCCTAAATACGGGGTCTATAGGGCTTACTATTGAGAGACAGAAAGACATTTTAAATATATAAAAACAGATGAAACAGGAAATAAACACTTTATTCAAATTAATATAAACTAAATTTTTATTTCACTCTTTCACTGGATGCCCCCACCTCCGATATGGATGTCTGGGGCCGTTGCATCCTCTGCCCCCAATTCATCACGCTACTGATTCGATACCACCTTTGAAGTTGAACTGCATTTTCGTACTTCCAGTAGCATTTCAGGATGAATTTTCTTTGTTCAAAGCTGAGCTTGAATGACATCTATATCTATATCAGTATGAATGGCCATAATTTATCTATATCTATAATTCTCAAAATGTGTGTGTCTGTGTGTGATCGGATGCTGTTTATGCGTTTCCATGGTTTCCATCTGATTTCGATTAATTTTTTTTTTGTTTGATAATTCTTCAGTGCCGGTTTTGAGTCCAAATTGACTGGAAAACATTACATTAATAGTTTATGAATAACTTTTGTTGGATTTTGCAATTAATTTCGATTATTCCTGAATTTATTTCCTAGTTACAAAAATTGTTATCGTACAAAAAATTCGTCGCAGAAAATGACGTAAAAAAATCGCCGAAAACAATCGGTCAACAAAGGAGAGGGCGTGATGCATGTCGCTGGAAGAGCCCATGTTTTGTCGGCCAATCAGCGCGTGTGGACATTCAGTTGACTAACAGTCATTTTATGATGAGCTCAAATTTCATTTTGCATTATTATTTCATGATTAAATGATCAAAGTATATTACAGAATAAGCTTTTATTCAAATATCTTATTTTTATGCCGTTTAGTTTTCTATTATGTTTTGAAACTATATATTTAACTGTCTTGTTTTTGTTTTTTTCTCTCTCTTTTTCATGGACACTATGGTCTTCAGAGGCTTGCTTAGAGACCAAGTTAATGACCTTTTAAGCTTCCTTCACGTGACTTGCAGTAAAATTTTGAATATGCAAGAATTAAATATTACAGGCGGGTACTAGAATTTTAGAAATACCAAAGTGGAGCAAGGCTCTCAAAAATCGGTTGTAAACCACTGGTGTAGATATTTTTTCTTGTAACAAGCCAACGTAGATATTTTTTTCTTGTAACAAGCCAACGTAGATATTTGTAACTTGTAGATAACACACCAAAATATTACCGAAAAAAATTTCACTTAAAACAGGTTTTCCCAACTTTTTTACGTCATTACCCACTTTCACATGGAAAAATTTTCCATCTGTATAGTAAATAGTCGAAAGCAAATCAAAAATGTTTGATAAAAGTTTGCTCAGTCAGTCAGAACTTAAATTCCTGGCGTGATACACGCTTGGGCGATCATGTCTCTTTCGATTCACGACTGACTAGGCAGAAGATTTTTCCCTAAATAGGATACCGTTCCCTTTCTATGGTAGACTGGTTTCAAACCAAGGCTATAGAGTCCAGTATGTCCTGCTCTTCAACCCATGGTTGAAGGGAGAAGATTTAAATGTCATTCAAGTGTCATACGAGATACACGCTTAGGCGATCATGTCTCTTTCGATTCATGACTGACTAGGCAGAAGATTTTTCCCTCAGTAGGATACCGTTTCCTTCTGTGGTAGACTGGTTTCAAACCAAGGCTATAGGGTCCAGTCTGTCCTGCTCTTCAACCCATAGCTGAAGGGAGAAGAGTTAATGTCATTCAAGTGTCATACGTGATAAACGCTTAGCCGATCATGTCTCTTTCGATTCATGACTGACTCGGCAGAAGATTTTTCCCTCAGTAGGATACCGTTTCCTTCTCTGGTAGATTGGTTACAAACCAATAGGATCCAGTCTGTCCGTCTATTCAACCCATAGCTGATGGGTGAAAATATGGATCTGTAGCGGACCGTGGGGGTGAAGATGTGAAGAGATATCAGAAGGTTAAACTTTCCTGCTGGCGGGTCCAGCTACATAAGAATGTCGGACTTTAATTAAGTCCAAAGAAGACAAAGAAAACAAACAAGACTGATATACATGGGTAAACAAATATATATTAATACACAAAGACATGAAAAGTTACATAGTGTTTGTATGGAGAAATTATGTGCGTGTGTTATAAGTGTTCGTACGTACGTGTATTGTTCTTAGTGCGTTCCCGGAATATGGGAAACGCTGTATCTGAGAGAGGTCACATATTGGCCTAAGTGGAAAAAGAGAGATTTTACCTCGCCTCCGCGCGAGGTAGCGGCCCAAGGCCTAAGTGGAAAAAGAGAGAGAAAGAGAAGGGTCAGCCAGTATTTATAATCCGGGGAGAGAGACCCCTGTTGAAGGATTAAAGAACTGAGGAGGAGCTAACTCCGACAGATCCATACCTTTCCCAAGGGTATTTGCACGTAAAAGAATGTAACGAACCCGACTGGAATTTTCAAAAAAAAAACAACATGGGAAAATATTTTTTGATCTATATTCCAACACCCTTTTCAATATCGCGTGTATACGTTTTAATTTAGAGATGTTCATCCAATTTTTTAGTTAGATAAAAAGAAATCCCTGAAGATATTGCTGTAGAAAAATTATTGTAGTGAAAGAGATAGTCACCTCGGAAAAAAGTTCGTGTTTTGTGTGCGATCTGCCGAAGAATAATTACCAAAAAGTCGTTAGCAAAAATCTACTTCAATGACTAGAATCTATGCTAATTTTCTTCCCGCCTCTGAATGGCGTGACCAATCAGAAAAAATCTCTTGGTGAAGAGAAGCCGTTGTTTTTCGCTGATAAAAGCAGAATATTTTCTGAGCTAATGTGAGGAACACGCGTTTTTGCTAGTGAGAAGTTAAGGTTGGACGTGTAACCCAATTTTGTCGTTTCTACTTTTCTTGTTGGACTGTTACGACAAACTATCGTTTGAACTGTGATTTGGCTACAAGTGTTGCGGTCGAAAGACAGAAGAAATCTGTTGCAGACGTTTGTTGCTGCTTTAAGTCGACAGTTTTATTTTATTTTCTCTCACTACTACATTATGCAATAATATTGAGTATGAACACATAGTAAACTCTGGCCGCATTTTGCCAAAAGCAATTCAATAAAACCCTGAAAATTGATATTTTTGAGAATTGGTGCTTGCATAAAAACACGTTATTTTCATTCAGTTTCGATAGAAAAAATCTAAACTTAATATTTGTCTTAAAAAATTTACTTGTAATTTTTCAGTGTAGTTTTAAAATTAATCTTGTTGCTTTTATTTACAAGCGTTTATTTTATTAGATAAAGACATGTTTGAAGATTTTAAAAATGTAAAGTTTGATATCGTTTTTGAGTGCGAACCTTTTTTAAAAGAATTATTTTTCTTTCAGCAATTGTTAGATTATTTTTGGTATAGATGTACAAAAGGGAAATGAAACTAGGTCCGTGTTCTGGGTATGACGATAAACTACGTCCGACAGCAAGGCCTCTGATCAGGATGTTTTGAAAATCGTGGAACCATTTCTTTATTGCTGTTTTTCCCAGGTCCACCCTGACCCGGGATGGTAGCAGCTGTTAGAGTCCCAGTTATGGGCAAATAGTTAACCCCGAAACTGGGGTCAAAACACAATGAAAGTATAAAAATAGGTTTTAATACCAGCAATATATTTTTGTAAAAAAAATTATTACCAGCAATAAAAATCTTGTCGGTATTAAATAACCCATTGAGGTCGATATACCGTAAAACAAACCAAACCAAATCAAAAAGGAAATAGTTCTGATATCGCGCGTTGACTGGCTCGTTCAATATCGAAAGAATATTATATTAGGTGGTGTAGTGGATAGCGGCTGGGATTGAGGAATCGGGGAGCCGAGTTCGAATTCCAGTCGGATCCATTGCATTCACTAACGGGTTAATACTCTTGGGAAAGGTATGAATCATATTCTTCTCCCCTCAGCTATGGGTAAATAGGACAGACTCGATTCTATAGCATTTGGATGCAACCGGTCTAGGAGAAGGACAACTCTGAATTTAAAATGGGTTGTTTGAGGTCCTTGTGACACATTGTATTCGGCTCCTTCAACAAGTGTGGTTGGTTCTGCACAAGCCTTCATCAGCATAATCAACTGACTTGAGCAGGTCATCTGGCTGTCACTTCCTACAGAGTACCTTGATTCTCATAATCGTCATGCTGAAGAGTCCAACATTATGATATTAATCTAATATCATTATATTAATCTATTATATCATATATTAATCTAATTATATCATTATGATATCATTATATTAATCTAATATCATTATATTAATCATATTATATCATTATGATATTATATTAATCAATATCATTATGATATCATTAATATATTATATATATTAATCTAATATAATTATATCATTGACATCATTATATTAATCTAATATCATTATGATATTATATTAATCTATTATAATTATATCATTGACATCATTATATTAATCTAATATCATTATGATATTATATTAATCTATTATAATTATATCATTGACATCATTATATTAATCTAATATCATTATGATATTATATTAATCTATTATAATTATATCATTGACATTATATTAATCTAATATCATTATGATATTATATTAATCTATTATAATTATATCATTGACATCATTATATTAATCTAATATCATTATGATATTATATTAATCTATTATAATTATATCATTGACATCATTATATTAATCTAATATCATTATGATATTATATTAATCTATTATAATTATATCATTGACATCATTATATTAATCTAATATCATTATGATATTATATTAATCAAATATGATATATTAATCTAATATCATTATGATATCTAATATTATACCATATTAATCTAATATCATTATATCATATTAATCTAATATCATAATATCCTATTAATCTAATATCATTATAATATCATATTAATATAATATCATTGATATCATATTAATCTAATATCATTATAATATCATATTAATCTAATATCATTATGATATCATATTAATCTAATATCATTATGATATCATGTCTTCCATTCAGTCAATAGGAAAAACATTATTCATAATACTAGGTTTAATAAAAGCATATAGAATTTTTTAAAAAAGGGTGCCGCCTTAGCGTGTGATCTACGGACGAGTTTCTACATCAGTCTGTATCCTACAACCCTATTTGGTATTGTCCATTATTAAGGCATGGTGCCGACTTTTTTTGGGGGGGTGGGGTATGTTAAGGCATTCAGAATATTTTTATTTGAAAGAATTGGTTTTACTAGTGTACATAGCTTAGTACAATAAATTGTCATTAATTGTTTTGGAAAAATCAAAAGTTTTATTATTTAACATACAAAATACTCCCACTATTTAAAATAAAAACAATTTAATTTAAAAACAGTACTAAATATTGTGAGGATTTCAACACGCTGCTGACGCGTTTTGAAAAAAAAATTCTAGTAACTTAAAAGAAAACACACACACACACACACACACACACACACACATATCCCCCCACCTGTAATAATTCTGTCCACACAAACATGTATATACACAACAGCGGAGTATCATCTACCATGTATTCAAATGTGAAAGCCCGTCCTGGTTATGACGATAAACTACATCCGTGTCCTGAGTAAGACGATAAACTACGTCCAGCAGCAAGGCCTCTGATCAGGAGGTTTTGAGGAACATAGAACCACCTCTTAATTGCTGGTGTTCCCAGGTCCGTCCTGACCCGGGGTGGTAGCACTTGTTAGGGTCTCTGTTATGGGCAAATAGTTAACCCCGAAACTGGGGTCAAAACACAATGTAAGTTTAAAAATAGGTTTTAATATCAGAAATACTTTAAAAAGTTATTACCAGCAATAAGTTTTTGAAGAAAAAAAAAATTATTACCAGCAATACATTTTTGAAAAAACAATATTACCAACAATGTTTTTAAAAAATAAAAAAATATATATTACTAGCAAAACATTTTTTTTAAAAAAATGTTAACAGAAATAGATTTTTGAAGGAAAAATATTACCAGAAATAGATTTTTGCCAAAACAAAATATTATCAGCAATAAAAATTTTGTCAGCATAAAATAACCCATTGAGATGTTGATATGCCGTAAAACAAGAACCAAAACCAAACCAACTGTGAAAGTAGAATAATATTTTTATTACTTCAAAGCTCCATAGAAAATTAAATTTCTGAATTAAATAACCCATACGGAGTTGACATGCCGTTAAACATCAACTAACTATAACACCCCCCAGTTCGGTTATAAAACTGGATTTTTTATTCTCTTAGAGACCCATCATCATTGTCTAGTTAAAAACTCAATTTTTCTTAAGCTACGATTTTCCTTGTTAATTATAGACTATCCAAATCCAACCCATATTTAACTGTGAAATAAATAATTGACTTATCGTCAAGTACACAGCAGTGTGTACAACAGACAAAATGAAAAAAAAAATAGATCGAAAATAAATTAGTCTCCCAATTTTGTTGAACCTATTGGTCGTGGGGTTTAAAAAGCCGAGAAACATTTATCCACCCTCAAACTATTTAATTTTTTTTCTTCTCTCTTCTCAGCTAGATTTTCATTGAAGCTTAGCTTAATGACAGAAGACCTAAAAAAAGATAAAAACAAATCAGTGTTGGGAAGACTTTGTAGCGCCAGTCTTATCGAGTGGCGGGTATTTTTGGCATGTGATCCCAGATGGAGAATGTGCTGACGTTACACAATAACGCATCACTTGACCGTTTTCTTTTGTTTTTTTGTTTTGTTTTTTTTTGGGGTTTTTTTGTTATTTTTTGTTTGTTTGTTTGTTTGTTTGTTTGTTTTTTTGTTTGTTTGTTTGTTTTGTTTGTTTGTTTTTTGCTTTTGTTTTTTGTTTTTTTGTGGCGGGTGCATTTTTTACCTAAACGATAATCATTTTTTTTTAAATAGTTTTTTTTTGTCTTTCTTAGTGTAAAATGGAAAAAAAAATGAGTTACTTTGAAATTGAAAATAAAATAAATCATTTGTAAATCTGAAGTTGGCATTCAGAATTTTTTAAATTTATTTTTGCTTTGATTCACTGTCGACCTGAAAAGAAGCATGAAAATAAATGGCTTTGTGATCCTTTTTTCTTTTATTTTTTTCTTTTAAATCTAAATACGATTTCCAGCCAAGATGTCACAAAATAAAAAAAAATGTCTGGGGGACTAAAAATCAAATGTTAAAATTTAAAACTAAAGCGTCTTGGGGGCTACGTCAGATTTTAAGTTTTACAAATTCCTGATATATATATATATATATATATATATATATATATATATGAAAATTCCCAAGAGGATAGAATCCAGGTAGAACTCAATGTCCAGGACAGAGTAAGAATAAAAGGCTCTAATACTAATATCCCATGGTTACATTGGAATCGCAATTACGATCCAATTCATCAGACCTGGTCTGATGAATTGGATCGTGATTACGATTTCAATGTAATAAATTATAACCATGGAATATTAGTGTTTGAGCCTTATATTTCTTAGTTCTTGATCTGTCACAATTTTTTACCGTTCATATCTGATCTTTTATAAAGTTAAATATGGTATTACTAATTACTTTCTTTTGCAAACTGTTAAAAATGAGTCTGGGATAGTATATTTTTCACATCTGTATTTATGAAAAAGTTGGAAAATTAATTTAGAAAGTAGCGAGAATCGTTTTTTCTTTATTTAACTCTCTCATAAAACTGAATATTTCATTTTTTACATCTTTGTTATTTTATTTTAATTACGCATTATTTTAATTTACGTCTATTTTCTGGAATTACTTTTTATCTGCATAAAAGATTTACAATAAAAAATAAAAAAAGATTTTATGGATGGTAGAGAAACAAATGATAATATTTATTTCAAATCAGATTAATTTAACTTTAAATTTGCTAATTTTACTCAAATAACGCGTCACAAATATGTATTTTATTTTTGGAAGATTTTTAAAACCGATAATTTTGTCTTGTCTAGAAATTTCTTAAAATTAAGAAAATGGCTGATTTTTAAAATTTTCTGAAATCGATCAAAAAGTTGAAATTCCGATCTATAATTTCTATTTGAAACTCGCCAAAATATTTTACTTACTGGAAATAGTAAATTTAATCATTTAGCATTCAATTAAAAAGCTAAAATGAAATCTTCAAGAATGCTTTTCATTTTAAAAAATTCATTTTAAATCTTCTTAGCCTATGGAAAATTCCGTGGACGTACTTAAATAGCTCAGCTCAATAGCATTGCCATATATTAAATTTGGGCACCTCCACAAAAATCGTGATATCTAAGGTTTAAAATTAAAAATTTAAAATATTAAAAAGATTTCATTTTAGCTTTATTTCAAAGCTAAAGGATTTTTAATTTTTTAGCTATTACCAGTTCAACAAATTTTTTACACTAACACAAGTTAGTTCAGTTTTAAAAATCTTGCAAATTATGTTAAAGGAATAAAAACTTATTTAGTTCTTCAAGTAAAAAGTGAGCTTTACCTGCCACCATCGCACTGTGAATGCCTACGTGCGAAAAGTGATCTTTCTCGATGTAGTAACTGTCCTTGTTTAACGTCATTACATTACATTACATATGCTACCAAATTCCTGTTTGGGACCACAACTTTTAAAAAGTACCTGCCTGTCTGCCTTACGTGAAAATCAAAAACTCGAAATCGTATGTGAAAAAAGAACAAACCGGCTACTAGTGCCAAATTAATAACATGCAACTATCCGACTCTCCAAACTGGTCACTCTGTAGCTATGTCTGGTACAAGGCCATAGTAGTGGAGCAATTAATGACGGTCTAACTGATCAACGGAACGAGCGCTTAACTAACCTAACCGTCACACAACAGTCCGCCTACAGTTGTAGCTAAAGTGGTCACGCCCTATAGAACAGCCATTTGTCGGTTAATAATAATGATTCTTAATCTTCTATGTGTTGCGTCTCTCCATGACGTTGGTGATCATGGCTCTCCACAATTTCCTGTCCTTTGTAGCTCTTAATAAATTTTGTCTTTTTGTTATCTCTTCTAAACCCCGTTCTGCCATTCATTTACTCAACATAGTTCTTCATCATTTATGTGTAGCGTCTCTTCATGACGTTGGCGATCATGGCTCTCCACAATTTCCTGTCCTTTGTAGCTCTTAATAAATTTTGTCTTTTTGTTATCTCTTCTAAACCCCGTTCTGCCATTCATTCATTTACTCAACATAGTTCTTCACCATTTATGTGTAGCGTCTCTTCATGACGTTGGCGATCATGGCTCTCCACAATTTCCTGTCCTTTGTAGCTATTATATTATGTCCTTTGTTGTCTCTCCTAAACACTGTTCCACCATTCATTTACTCAGCCTAGTTCTTCATCTTTTATCTCCCGTTTCCCTTCAGAACGTTGACGATCATGGCTCTCCACAATTTCCTGTCCTTTGTAGCTCTTAGTAAATTATCTATTTTTGTTATCTCCCTTAAACCCTATTTTTCTGACATTCATTTTTTATACAAACATAAGTAGGTTATATATACAGTGTAACCCGGATATAAGAGAAACCCGGATATAAGAGATTTTATCTGGTCCCAAATTAGAGCCTGTATTAATGTAGACCAAACCCGGATATAAGAGACTTCTTCTCCGGTCCCGACAACTCTCTTATATCGGTGTTACACTGTCTGTACCATGTTTTCGTAAGTTTAAGGAAGCCCTTGTAATCTACTGAATATGCTGAATTAAAATGTCTTTGTAATAGAAACTTGGTAAAATGATGTAAATTACCATATAATAGTATTATGACAATTATAATAATAGTGATATCAATTAGGAGATCCTCCACATAAAAAAGAAATTGTTTTTTTATACTTCTCAGGTCTCAAGCAGTTGTTGAGTTATCTCTTGTAGTTAGTAGCCGTACGACTACAACTCCATACAGGCATATCAGTTTTACTTTTAAATTGAAGGATTTTCTGTTATCAAATTTGTATTCAAAGTAAAAACTAAAAAAAAGTATATTTGAACTAGCTTGTTCTTGTTTCTTTAAGTTCTTATAGTTGGGTATTTTCCGCTTGTACTGGTCAGTACTCGAACCCATATAAAAATTAGGTTTTGACACGCAGTACTCTGTTTTTTTTAAAACAGTTTCTACCCACAAATAATCTTATGTTGAGTTGACTCGGCTAAGTAACCATGTTTTAAATCTGGGCTAACTTTGAGGAGGTGAAAACCACAAAAAAAAAAGAAGACAAGAAAAAAGCTTCAATTTTACAAATTGTTTGTTTGTTTCGGACCACCCTGAACTGGGTTTTAAATAGCTGTTGTTAATCGGCTTGACAAATAAATAGACACGTTTAGTTTTATTTTTACTAAAACAGAATGATAGGGAGGATAAATAATTCAGATTTCTTTCTATCACTAATGTTCAGCCCCCACTACGACGACTCATAAAAACATTTTCGAAAAATAGAAACCAAACAAAACAACATTGAATTGAATAGTTAAGGATAAAAAAACAACATTCGACTTGAGCTGACGATATGGATTGAAAGGTGTTCTTGTAATCTTGGAGGAGAAAAATTACTATGTCGATCAAATTTTCTTTTTATTAATTTTTCTGAAAAGAGAAAATAAAATGTTTTACAATTGATTTAAATGAGAGGAAAGAATTTTTTTTTATACTATTTTTTACTTTTATCCAAAGTTTATATAGCAGCCCAATACATCAAAATTCACCCTGTGAATTTTTTATACATGATCTGAACTCATAAAATGAAAAAAAAAAAAATCTTTTCTTTGTAACCACAGATATCCGCTTTCACCGTGTTCTGTGTCATTCTTGAAAACTTTTCTATCACATTTTTCCCAGTAAGAGAAAAGGTGAAAAATACTCCACAACTTGTTGGTGTACCCTGAAAAACTAATCAGTACATGGTTTAAAAAAAAAAAAAAAAAAAGTTTCCCAAAAAATGAAACATTGAGTTAAAAACAAAATAGTTTAAATAAAATAATTTATATTGTATGCAAAAGTATTTTAGTGACTAACATTTAAATTAATTAAACCATTTTTTTTATTTATTTGCAATGAATTGTTAAAAATTGTATTAAGGTAGTAAGTGCAAGTTTTAAAATTTTAACTAACAAGACGGTGGTCATTATTGGTAAAAAAAATAAAACTGAAATAAATTACTTTCTCAATAAAAAAATAAAATAAATTACTTTCTTAACCGTTAATAACTTAATATTATTTTTTTTTTTCGTCCGTCCTTTCGAGTTCTTTTTTTCTTTGTACTTTTTTTTCACTCTCTTCTTTGTCTTGGACCTTTCTTTTCTTCACATTGTATTCAATATTGTAGTTTTTTATCAACTCGTTCTTTTCTCTTCTTTAGCCTTTCTTTTTTTTCTCGCTCTTTTTCCTTTCTTTCTTCGTCTTTATTCTTTCTTTTCTTTTCTTTGACACTTTTCCTCGTTCCTTTTTCTTTCTCTTCTTGCTTTTCTTCACCCTTTCTCTTCTTGCTTTTCTTCACTCTTTCTCTTTTTGCTTTTCTTCACTCTTTCTCTTTTTGCTTTTCTTCACTCTTTCTCTTCTTGCTTTCTTCACCCTTTCTCTTCTTGCTTTTCTTCACTCTTTCTCTTCTTGCTTTTCTTCACTCTTTCGCTTCTTGCTTTCTTCACTCTTTCGCTTCTTGCTTTCTTCACTCTTTCGCTTCTTGCTTTTCTTCACTCTTTCTCTTCTTGCTTTTCTTCACTCTTTCTCTTCTTGCTTTCTTCACTCTTTCTCTTCTTGCTTTCTTCACTCTTTCGCTTCTTGCTTTCTTCACTCTTTCTCTTCTTGCTTTTCTTCACTCTTTCTCTTCTTGCTTTCTTCACTCTTTCGCTTCTTGCTTTCTTCACTCTTTCGCTTCTTGCTTTCTTCACTCTTTCGCTTCTTGCTTTTCTTCACTCTTTCTCTTCTTGCTTTCTTCACTCTTTCGCTTCTTGCTTTCTTCACTCTTTCTCTTCTTGCTTTTCTTCACTCTTTCTCTTCTTGCTTTCTTCACTCTTTCGCTTCTTGCTTTCTTCACTCTTTCTCTTCTTGCTTTTCTTCACTCTTTCTCTTCTTGCTTTCTTCACTCTTTCGCTTCTTGCTTTTCTTCACTCTTTCTCTTCTTGCTTTCTTCACTCTTTCGCTTCTTGCTTTTCTTCACTCTTTCTCTTCTTGCTTTTCTTCACTCTTTCTCTTCTTGCTTTTCTTCACCCTTTCTCTTCTTGCTTTTCTTCACTCTTTCTCTTCTTGCTTTTCTTCACTCTTTCGCTTCTTGCTTTCTTCACTCTTTCGCTTCTTGCTTTCTTCACTCTTTCTCTTCTTGCTTTTCTTCACTCTTTCTTTCTTTACAATCCTTTATTTTACACTCCTATCCTCCCTTCCTTTTCTCTTCTTTTTCCCTCCCTTTCTTGTCGCTTCTTTTCCCCCCTCTCTCTTTCTTGTCGTTTCCTTTCTTTTTTTCCCTTTCTTGTCGCTTCTTTCTTTTCCCCTCCCTTTCTTGTCGCTTCTTTCTTTTCCCCCTCCCTTTCTTGTCGCTTCTTTCTTTTCCCCTCCCTTTCTTTTTCCTCCCTTTCTTGTCGCTTCTTTTTTTCCCTCCTTTTCTTCTTCTACCTTTTGAGTTTTCTTTTCTCTCTATCTTGTCTTCCGTCTTGAATCTATTCATGCGTTAAAAAGAGAAAAGAAAAGACAGTTGTCCTGTTAGAGGAAGAAAAAGAAAGAAAGAAAGAAAGAAAGAAATCTATTAGACACTTACTTTTATCTTTTCCTACCCACAGTTTTCTACGCACGTGTATAAGTAGGTACGGGCTGGGGAAGGATTAGACAAACCTGTTGTGGGTTGTTTGTTGCGTTGGTAGCTCTCCCACCCCACCGTCAGTCTCTTGATCAGTGTTGTGCCCGCGCCCACCCAATCAAGCAACTGCCTCGATCAACTCCGTCACTGCCTAGAGGACCTTACCCCAGACCAAGAGAAAGATACACACACACACTTTGCTGACATTTTTGACTGGCGAAAAGGATGGTGGACGGCGTTAATGTCAACATAACAACAGTTGTCACCGGCAAAGTGTAGTAGCCCACCAAGAAAAAAACTACATAAATGCCTGCTCGCAACACATGAGAGAGAGAGTAACCTCTCGCAAACCTAGTTAAGGACAAAATTGTTATTTGAAACAGCAAACGAGGAGGGACGGCCTTTTAAAAAAATTAGATAAAAGCCCAATTTGATATTTACAACTTTTTCATTGGGATTTAGATCTCTCAGAGTGTTGTTGGCTTGCTTACTTTTCTTCGCTTTCATCCAGGCCGGAAGATTTTATGAAGAACTTAAAGAAAAAAGTATTTAAGAAAGAAAGAAAGAAAACAAAAACAACTACTGGTGCATATAAAGTTGGAAAACAAAAAAGGATCTTTAAGAAAATTACCTGGACTGAAAAAAAAACAAAAACTTACGGAGTTTCTTGAAGAAAAATAATCATTCTAAAAAGCAAAACAAATGACTGATGAAAAAAAAAAAAAACCCCGTCAGTCTTACGAGGTTACTCGGTAAATTGAAGTATAAGGTATGTTTACACAGTTTATATATACTTTTTTTTATAATTTAATTTACTTTATTTTTCTTTGACACAAACATTTCTCTTCCTCTTTTTTTTTCATTTCATAAATTTATAAAATTAAGAAAAATTGTTCGAATGAACTGTTAAATTTAAAAGTATTTTCTGAACGTTTTTTATTACTTTATTTTTGTTTATAAAAAAAAAAACGCACGCACACACACACAAAAAAAGTGATTTTTGTTCAGAGAGGTTTTACAAAAAAAAATTGACAAAATGAGTTATTACCCCAACCCAAACAGACATGTTTACATACCCTCGTCATCTCATACAAGGGTCAGCGTGCGACCCAACCTCTCCTGGTCTACAATTCAGGAGGAATCAAGTTCCGATTTATTAACGCCGGAACTCAACGAGAAGCAAGAAAGAATAAATCGTTTAAAGAAACTTGAAAGACTCAAAGAACGAAGATATATGGACTATCAGAGTCTGAAACGACGTGGTAGCTCTAAAGAATACAGTGAAAGATTTCAGCGAGATTGTGAAGAATTTAATAAGCTAAAATACCGACAGGTACATCACAAAAGGACTTCTTTGCATGTGCCCCCATCTAAACACAGGTCCATCTCTGTCAGCGACGTTACAAACAGACATTATTTTACCAGCAGTCGGTATGGCCGCAGCCATCTTCGCGGTAACCAAGATGATGGACAAACGCTATCCCCTACAGGTAGCATCAGTTCAATTGTAACTTTAGATGATGACTACATGTATGGGTCTCGTTACTCAGCTGAAGATCACTGGGCCTCTTGGCAACCCCGAAGCCGTACAAGCTCTTTTTCAACATCTATGGCCAGGGATAGACTGAGTTATTATGGGCTCTCCTCACATGAAATGTTAGATGATAATCTTTTTGATGATGCCTCTTCTGAATATAGTTTTTCTGGTTATATGCCTCAAAGGCGAGCCTTTTCAAGTTCTGTCACGCCTCGGAGGTACACTGGTCTTATGACCCCGACTGCTCAAAGTGCTGATGCCGTAGCCACAGAAGAAAGAATGAACCAGCTTTCAGAAAGACTCAGAACCCTTCAAAATGAACGGTTACAGCTGGAAAGACGTAGGTCTGTTGATCTCAGCAGCTCTCACATGAGAAGCCACCTCCCAAGTTCTGACCATACAGAAATGGCCAGTGCATCAGTTTATAGCAGGTTTAACCAGAATAATCAAACCAACATTTTACCCCAAAGCCCAACTGACCACTCTGTCCCTGCATGGTCACAAAGGGTCAATCTTTTACTCTCACCCCACCCAGATGTGCCTGACTTATCATCCGATGTGGAATACAGCGGTAGCCATTTTGAATATGGTTCTCGCTATCTAAATGACAGAATTTCCAGAACCAGTTCTGAGTTACCAGATTCCGCCAGCCAGAGCTTTCATTCAACAGATGTAAATGAGTCACGAGACCGCAACTATAATAGCCCAACGAAAAGCAGCACATTGTCCAGATCCTTCATCTATCAAAAACCAGAAATCTCTAGCACACCATTATCAACTTCAACATTTGAAACAAGACAAGAAAGAATCTCAATGCATTTTCCAAGCCATCTTTCCATGACAACAGCAGACACACACCAAGAGTCCATTCCATTTGGTGCCAGCCACGGTGATGAAAATACTCCGTTTAGACATGCTAATGTTCGACGTGTGTTCAATGCAAACCTACAGCAGCCTACAAACGGTTCACCTACCCATGTGTTGAGAGACGGTCAGTTAACTGGTGCCGATTCAAATCGTAACTTCCAGAGAACTTCTGAAAAATCTAGTTATATTACTGACATGCCACATAGTCCACTTAGTCCAGAGTCCCGTAAGAGCTTTATGGCCTTTGAAAAAAAATCAGTTCTAACACAACCCGGTCAGCAGTGGTCTCAGCCAGTCAGTCAAGATGAAATCAACGACTCTGGTGCAGAAAGCACAAGTGATGTTGGTCGGGGATCAAGCCGTGTCAGCAGTGATTCAGTTTCAAAATTTCTTGTGAGTGCGTCGAAGCCATCAGAATCCAGAGGAGTTACAAAGTTCGAGATGGGACTTGAGTCACCTGATCAACGAGCATACGGTTCCAGATTCTCACCTGGTGGTGCAACTTATCAGTCAGTCCAAGAAGGAACTGCCAGAGACAACCAAGATTCAATTAGCTATTCTTCTCCAAGAACAAGCAGTGACGCTGCTTACTCTTTGGAATCTCAGCATCTACAGGACAGTAAAATGGATATTCAAGCGACTAAACAGAATGATACTGATGAAGGTCGGCACGATTCTGTCGAAGCAGATAAAGCTATTTCTGGTGGAGTTGGTATTGTTACTCACAAAGAAAGAATAGTTGAATTTGAACATCCTGCCTCAACAAAATTGGTAACAGTGAATGTTGGAATGGAGGTTTCACAAGACAAACTCGGTGATAGCAGTCATCAGCCCGATGACCAAATTCAAGACATAAGCCAACCGCAGAGGACAAAAACGATGGTTCTTCCTCAAACAAAAGAATTGGCTCAGAAGAAGCAAGTTTCTTCAGAAGTTGAATATACTGAAAACAAACTTGGTACCACAGCCACTCTAAAAATGGCCACTCGTAGACGTGAAGAATTTGCTGAAGAGCCATCTGCTCAGTTGGAACAAAGCCAATCCTTTGTTTGGACTGGCCAGAAACAACCAGAAGAGACAACACATGACATCAAGAAAACCTTTGCTGATTCTCCGGATGCGTTGAGAAAAGGTGTAAAAGCTGCCATGCCAATAGATAATTCTTCAATATTTCAGCCTCATACAACAGCTTCTGAAACCAGAAGAATGGAAAACACCACCACCACTAGCACTGTTGTTGAAATGGTTGATAATTATTCTAGAGAACAGATCCCTGGAATTAATGTACCATATAATCAAAATTCCAGCCAGTCAATAAAATCCAATGGCCTCAAAGATACAATGTTTCAAGGAACTGTTACCACCAGTGAAGTTTCAGTGACCATGCCTCCAGTCAGAAAGACTGAAAGAAGTGAAATTCATGCTAAAAGTCCTGATGACATGGATTTTGATAATCTGTCTAAAAGTCTGGCATCATCAAACCAGGCTGAAATGTCGCAGATTGTCTACAAGACCGTTTCTGATAAACTTGAATCAGGTGATGTTTATGTGCAAAAGAGCATAGATGAATCAAGTCCCAATGTTACTGAAAATATACAAGAAATTTATACTTCTAAGGTAATAGAATCTAAATTTCCTGAAGAACAGAATGTTTCCGAGTTGAATGTAATCACTCCTAAAAAGAAAAAATCCAAGAAGAAGAAATCTCTTAAGGGAGTAGAAAACAATGGTCTTGATTCCAGCCCAAAACCGGAAGAACCCATGAAGACAACGGTAAATCTGGAATTTTGTCCTTCTGTAACCGATAGTGACAAAATTCAACCAAAAACGAATGTTTCCAGTCCAGAAATAATCCGTGTGGCAGCTGACAATATTCCAAAGACAGATGAGTCACAAGAGAAAAATTTCTCTACTACAGCCTACATGTCTTCTACTGGAATGGCTACCACAAAAGTAGATTCTCTTCAAGAAATTTACCAGAATGGCACCAAGGAAAGCTTGGGTGGTACTTTTTCCATTTCCAACAGAGATTTGCCACCCAAACCGAACCTGGCAGACAAGAAACGTATGGAAAAACAACAGAGTGAAAAAGACATGTCTTCAATTGTCGATACTGATGACAAAATTTCTGAAGCCATTCTTCAGTCAGATGTAAAAGTTGTTAAATCGAAACTTGATGAGAGTTTGGATACAGGTTCACAGAATCAAGCAGCATTTACCGCAAAAAAGCAGCCAGTAACAGGGGACGAAAATGAGAGTGAAGTTAAGACCTTTACACTGAAATCACCCCAACAAGCTGATCAGAGAGTTCAGTATCCTTCTGAAACGAGTAAGGCAGAACAATTTAAATCTGGCACTGATGTTACAGTGTCCAAAAAACAATTTCAGACACCGTCGACAGATAGAACAGCAACTGTGACGATTGTCGAAACAAAAGAATTAATGGATGCTACTCGTGAATCATTCGACCAGTTACAGTTCATTGATCAAAAGTCCAGCATTGATGTTGTTAAGAATAAGACACCGAGCCCTATTTCATCAAAATTAAAAACCACTAGCTATAAAATGACCGCTTCCGTTGATAACGTTTATATTCAAGAACCGGGAAGAAGTTCCAAAGAAAGACCCGCAGTTATCAGTGAGAGCATGTATAAAAAACTAGAAGAAAAACATCCGAGTCTGGAAACGGCCAAGCCGAAATATTTAATCCAAGATATTCCAGGCAAAGTACCATCTGAGGAAAAGGAGAGAACAACTAAAGAAAAGTCTAAGAAGAAAAAGAAAAATTCATCAAAGACCCCATCCAAAGAGAAGGAAAACGAACAATCCGGAACTTTCCCTGGAGAATCGGCTCAGATTAAAACAACAAAACAGAATGAAGTTTCTCCAAAAATACCCAGTCTGGAGAAAGATGCTAACCTAAGAGAATTGACAGAACACATTGACTCACCTGAAAAAGTTATCATTACCTCTACAACCGTCACCAAAATTTCCGAAACACCTGAAAGTTATAGCATTCAGTCAGCATCTGGAGAATTCCCTAACCAGGGCACCTTACAGACAGAATTCACTCAAGGTAACATGGCTGATAAAAATGCAGCCGCAATCAAAATGGCTGGCTACAAAATGGATCCAGGAATGTTGGATAAGTCTGTAGAATATAAGTTGAAATCAGTATCTGCTGAATTTCCTGGACAACAGGCAGAATTGGGAAAAGATGAGGAACTCATTACAAAGGTGGTCACTACAGCTGAACGCACTTCATATGATATGAACTCTGGAATGCAGAGTGGACCCGAGGTATATAATATCCAATCAGTTAGTGGAAAACTTCCAGAAAATATCAAAGATCCTAAACTGGCTGGATTCCAAGAACAAGGTGATATGTTTGGCAAGGTGACCACCACCACTAAGACTATTGCTTATAAAACATCAGAGATGCCTGAAGAAGAATACAATGTTCAGAAGATGTCTGCAGAATTTCCAGGACAAGTAGAAGGCCCGAAACAGATGGAATTTACACAAGGTAACTTGGTTGATAAGGTAGCAACAATTACCAAGACACCTGTATACAAAATCTCTCCAGGAATGTCTGAGAGACCTGAAGAATATCATGTTCAGTCCATTTCAGCTGAGTTCCCTGACCAAATAAAATCCCCTATGCAGACAGACTTTACCCAGGGTAACATTGTTGATAAAGCAGCCCCCACTATCAATATGGGTACCTACAAAATGTCTCCAGGAATGTCTGAGAGACCTGAAGAATACAATGTTCAGTCCGTCTCAGCTCAGTTCCCTGGTCAAATAAAATCACCCATGCAGACAAACTTTAGCCAGGGTAACATCGTTGATAAATCAGCCCCCACTATCCAGATGGCTACCTACAAAATGGCTCCAGGAATGCCTGAAAGACCTGAAGAATACAGTGTTCAGACCATCTCAGCTGAGTTCCCTGAACAAATAAAATCATCCATGCAAACAGACTTTACCCAGGGTAATATTGCTGATAAAGCAACCCCTACTTTCAATACCAGTGCTTACAAAATGGCCCCAGGAATGTCTGATAACCCAGAGGTATATAAATTAAAATCATTATCTGCTGAATTGCCTGCACAGCAGGCCGAACTGGGAAAAGATGGTGAACTCATTACAAAAGTAACTACCACAACTGAAACAATTTCCTATGAGGTTGTCCCAGGAAGTGGTTTAAGCATGGGTTTAACTTCAAACAATTCACAAAAGTCTGGATTCAACAATCAATACAATATATCTACTGAAGAGACACTTACTACAAAACCTATCACCATGAAGACATCTGAGAGACCAGAAGAACTTCAGGTCCCATCTGTTTCTACAGAACTGCCTGAAAGTTCAGAAGATCTGCATAAAACAGGTGATGCAAAAACTAGTTTCTTTGATAGAGTTGCCTCCACTCTGAAGAGCACTTTCTCCAAAATATCTCCTGGGGTACCTGACAATCATGAATTACCAACTTCCTCCATCTCTGGTGTTTCTGCAAAACATTCAACTTCCGTAGACCCAGTTGAAGATACCGAAGACCAAACTTCTGATAACAGAAAGGCTTCCATTGAATTGGAGGAAAACAATGGTCTAGCATCACCAACAATAAAAGAAGTTACTTCAACAGCCATCAGAAATGTTACCACTAAAGCACTGGATTCAGACAAAGTGGAATTGCCTCAAGTAACAGAACAAGGTGACATACCCACAAAACTGATAAACTTAGCCATGACAAAAAGCACAACCCACAAAGAACCTGACGGTAACAAAGATTACACTGTGCAGTCTAGTTCAGTTGAATTTCCTGGTCAAGGACCACAGCAGAGTGAATGCTTGCAAGGAAACATAATCGACAAGGTAGCCACTACAATTAACACTGTGGCTTATAAAACATTAGATAAACCTGAGGATTATGAAGGAGAATCTATATCGGTTAAATTTCCTGGACAAAAAGTAGAATTGAAAAAAGATGAAGAAATGACAACAAAAGTGGTCACTACAACAGAAACAACATCTTATGAGGTTGACCTAGGAATGAAAGGTCAACCTGTCCATTCAATGACAGAAAAATTTCCAGAAAAAAACAAAGATCACAAACAAACTAGACACCAAGAACAAGGTGACATGTTTGGCAAGGTGACCACCACCACTAAGACTATTGCTTATAAAACATCAGAGATGCCTGAAGAAGAATTCAATGTTCAGAAGATGTCTGCAGAATTTCCAGGACAAGTAGAAGGTCCGAAACAGATGGAGTTTACGCAAGGTAACATGGTTGATAAGGTAGCAACAATTACCAAGACACCTGTATACAAAATCTCTCCAGGAATGTCTGAGAGACCTGAAGAATATCATGTTCAGTCCATCTCAGCTGAGTTCCCTGAACAAATAAAATCTCCCATGCAGACAGACTTTACCCAGGGTAACATTGTTGATAAAGCAGCCCCCACTGTCAATATGGGTACCTACAAAATGTCTCCAGGAATGTCTGAGAGACCTGAAGATTATCATTTTGAGTCCATTTCTGCCGAGTTCCCTGGTCAGATAAAATCACCCATGCAGACAGAATTTAGCCAGGGTAACATCGTTGATAAATCAGCCCCCACTATCCAGATGGCTACCTACAAAATGGCTCCAGGGATGTCAGAGAGACCTGAAGAATACAGTGTTCAGACCATCTCAGCTGAGTTCCCTGGTGAAATAAAATCACCGATGCAAACAGAATTTAGCCAGGGTAACATTGTTGATAAAGCAGCCCCTACTATCCAGATGGCTACCTACCAAATGGCTCCAGGGATGTCTGAGAGACCCATAGAATACAATGTTCAGTCCATTTCTGCTCAATTACCTAAGCAAATAAAATCGCCCACACAGACAGACTTTACACAGGGTTATCATGTTGACAAACTAGTCACCACAACAGTGTCAACTGACATCGAAATGGTTCCTCAGGTGTCTGATGACTTTTCTGATAATGCTTCTGGCACCCGACAGCCTGGAATTAAAGATCAAGTTCGCATCTCAAATGTCAGTACAACTGAAACATTTTCTGAGAATACAGTTCCTGAAATCCTCCAAAATGTACACCAAGCCAAGGTTTCACCAACATCTAAATTATTTAAAGAAGCATCATTGATTGAGCAGGGGGATATGTTTGGTAAAGTGGGGACACTTTCAGAGGATGTAGTCTACAAAAGGGATGAAAGAATTTCTGAGAAGCCAGTGGCACTCAAAGCCCAGACAGTGTCAGCAGAATTTCCAGGAGTGCAGGAAAAAACTGGAATGATCACTGAAGTGGATACCACTGGCAAACCCTCTGCTAATAAAACAGAAGAAATACCTGCAGAATTAGCAAAAAAGAAATCTAAGTCTCATGGTAAAACAGGTGCTGCCACAAAGAAAGGCACAAAGAAAATGTCTGAGATGCCTGAGGAATCAAATACTGACACTGTTCCAATAGCAACATCTCAACAACCAAAAGAAAAGCAGAAAAAAGAAAAACCAGGATTCCTTGGAAAAGTCGCCACATCTCTCAAGAGCACTTTCTCAAAAAAATCTCCTGTGTCAACAATTAAGTCTGAGGAATTTCCAGAATTAGTCAAAGATACAGTTACTGTAGACTCAAATGCTCCTAATGTACCATCTGATAGTCAAAAGGTTTCTTATAAATCTGTTGTTGAAAGTGGTACTGTCTCCCCTACAGTCAAAACTAAAGAACAGAAAACTGCAGACAACAAGCAAGATACTAACCTTGGAAAAGACAGCGTAGATGGTAAAGTGACTGCCACTGATAAAATGACTGACAAGGTAATCACCGAGATAACCGGTCAGTACAACATTCAATGTACCTTGCCTGAATCCCCTCAACAGTTCAAGGGTGCACAAGATACAAACATACCTGAAGAAAATAATTACCAGTCTCTTTTGGCAGAGATTCCTGGTCAAAGGAAAGATGCTAAGCAAAGAAAGTCAAAAAAACAAGCTGATTTACCTGAAAAAAATATCACTACAACAACCATCACCAAAATTTCCGAAACACCTGAAAGTTATAGCATTCAGTCAGCATCTGGAGAATTCCCTAACCAGGGCACCTTACAGACAGAATTCACTCAAGGTAACATGGCTGATAAAAATGCAGCCGCAATCAAAATGGCTGGCTACAAAATGGATCCAGGAATGTTGGATAAGTCTGTAGAATATAAGTTGAAATCAGTATCTGCTGAATTTCCTGGACAACAAGCAGAATTGGGAAAAGATGAGGAACTCATTACAAAGGTGGTCACTACAGCTGAACGCACTTCATATGATATGAACTCTGGAATGCAGAGTGGACCCGAGGTATATAATATCCAATCAGTTAGTGGAAAACTTCCAGAAAATATCAAAGATCCTAAACTGGCTGGATTCCAAGAACAAGGTGATATGTTTGGCAAGGTGACCACCACCACTAAGACTATTGCTTATAAAACATCAGAGATGCCTGAAGAACAATACAATGTTCAGAAGATGTCTGCAGAATTTCCAGGACAAGTAGAAGGCCCGAAACAGATGGAATTTACACAAGGTAACTTGGTTGATAAGGTAGCAACAATTACCAAGACATCTGCATATAAAATCTCTCCAGGAATGTCTGAGAGACCTGAAAAATATCATGTTCAGTCCATTTCAGCTGAGTTCCCTGACCAAATAAAATCCCCTATGCAGACAGACTTTACCCAGGGTAACATTGTTGATAAAGCAGCCCCCACTATCAATATGGGTACCTACAAAATGTCTCCAGGAATGTCTGAGAGACCTGAAGAATACAATGTTCAGTCCGTCTCAGCTCAGTTCCCTGGTCAAATAAAATCACCCATGCAGACAAACTTTAGCCAGGGTAACATTGTTGATAAATCAGCCCCCACTATCCAGATGGCTACCTACAAAATGTCTCCAGGAATGTCTGAGAGACCTGTAGATTACCATGTTGAGTCCATTTCTGCTGAGTTCCCTGGTCAAATAAAATCACCCATGCAGACAGAATTTAACCAGGGTTATGGTGTTGACAAAGTAGCCACTACGCCAGCATCTGCTGGTCACCAAATGGTTCCAGAAATGTCTAACAAAAGAGAACTGAAAGTTTCATCTATGCCTGAAGAATTTCCCAACCTTTTGGAAGGCCGAAAATATGATGAACCATCAAGTTTAGTTGGAACACCTTACATGTCCCAAGTCTCTTACAAATCTGTTTTGGAAAGAGGTATTAAACCAATGGAACATGTTGTTCCTCCAACAACACAAAGTACAGATATTTCAGTCACTACCAAAACATCACAGCCAAATATTTCATACACTCTAAAAGGAGAGCAACCTGACGAAAAAAGCGAATCTCTAGAAACATTGCATTTCACTTTGGAGAAACCTGTCACCACTGTCAAACCCTTCACCCACACAGGGACCACCGATCTGACTGATTTTTCTGTTGACAAATCAACAGACTTTTCAGTTAAAAGTGGCATCACCCAGATACAAGAACCTACAAGCACTTTGTCTCAATATGACCCAAGATATGTTGTTCCTTCAATTTCCACAGAACTTCCAGAAAAGTTGAAGAGTTCTGACATTGATGCTTCTGTTAGCTATAGCACTGATTTTTCACCAATGTCAGCAGGACTGGCACCAAAGACCCAACCAAAAACTTGGTCGGATGTTGTAAAAAAAGGAAAAACAGTTGATGTCAGTTTAGAAAGAAGCCAACCGAATATCTCCCCTTCAGTTTCGATTGACAAAGTGGAAAAATCTGGTGACAGGAGCCCTCACATACTGCAGACAGAAAATGAAGATCGAACAATGAGTGGAGCATCTGAAACTTTTGCAATAACTACACCGAAAGGTACTTCTTTACCTGGACATGCTGATATTTCATCAGGAGATGTTGTTGCACCCTTGAAGGGCAAACCTCTGCCTTCAGCTAGACCCTTGCTGAGAAAACTCTCTGGGCAAGATTTTAGTGTAACCGATATACAGAAAACAGCAAAACCTGCTCTGAAATTAGTGGCACCTGACTGCACACTGTTGCAAACAAAGTTCGAAACAGACGGATGGAAACCAAAAGTCAAATCACCAACTATAACCAGGACGATGACCGCTACCATTGTCCAGAGTGAAGTAATCAGTCCGTCACTAGATGGGGATGTCAAAACCCAGACTCCTGATTTGGAACATTCCTCTGTTTTGGCACCTGTAGCTCCTAAGCGTAGGTCCCGAGAATTTCGAAGCATGTCTGAAGAGAGTACAGATGGTGAATCTACAAGCCCAACTACCACTCTTCATTTTAAAACTCAGGTTGATATCCCAGTCTCATCTCCACAGAGTCACCCACCTCAAGCACCAAAACGCAGACCAAAAAAAGGTTCCAAAAGTAATAGCGGTTCCATGTCTCCAGATGTTTCTGGATCAAAGAACTTAAATCTTGATGATTCCAAGCATGTTTCGCAACCTGAATTTCGTATGTCTGATCAGGATGTTTTCAGAGATTCACTTCCTGGTTCGATATTTTCTCTTGAGAGTGAGACAAAGCAAAACTTAATGACTGAAAAGGTAATCTCTCTGAACAAATCACCTCATGTTTCAATCACTTCTGATTCTGTTAATGTTGAAAACTTAGAAATCAAAATGGAACCACATAAGGTCACACCAAAACCTCATTTAACAGAAATGCCACAATCTTATTTTGTCTTGGATGACTCACCCACGGAAAAGAATCCACCATTTGAGAGGAGTTACTCGGCTGATAAGTCACGGACTTTGCCTTTACACCGAAAGAAAATAGGCAGCAATTCTAACAACAGCGACAGTGATAGCGAAGAAAAGAAGCAGCAGCCATTATCGCCAAATTCTAACCAAAAGCGATGGAAGTCAGTCGAGTTTTTCAAAGACAACCAAATAAAACCAGACGTCACTCCTAAGAACACAGGCCTCAACCGTGTGAAGAGCACTTCCATAAAACTGCTGTCTAAATTACAACCCAAGTCGAAGAAAGTAAAAAGCCCCAGGCCTGACAAGGACGAGGAAGATTACAGTCCTGGCCCTCATGTCAAGACAGGACATGGAACAACGAAAGAGTACCCAACCCTTGAAAAATATCCAGGTAACGCTAGACCCTCTTTATCATTTCTCCCTAATGAAACTTCTGCTTCTAATGTAGGTTCATTGAAGAATAATATTTTTATTCAGAATGATAAGCTGTTGAGGCAGTCAGAGAGCGAATGCAGTCTTTATGAGAAACAAGATTTACAAACACAAGAGAAACAGTCTCGACCTGTGAAAAGTAAAAAAGTACGGATGGCCCACAAGCGGCTCCTAGGTCTAACAGGGGAAGAATTGTAAATAGTCAATGAACATTTTTTTTTTTTTTAATTTACTAATTTTAAAAAATTTTTTTTTTTATTTTTTTTTAGAGAGAGCCCAAGAAAAAAAAAAGTTAAATATCTAAATATTTATTTTATTAAATATTATTGATTAACGATAATATTAATTATTTTTTTAAATTTTAATATAGATCAGTGGTTTTAAGATTCCAAGGCCTCATCTCTCTCTTTACAATCCCACATTCCTTTGCTTCTTTCCCCATTGTCTAATCGTGATTTTTTTATTTTGTTATTACTTGTATTCCTATGATTGCTCCCCCCATAACATTTTTCCCTTTTTAATTAAAAAAAAATTCCTCCCTTTGGTTGGAGCTAAGTATCCCCCCCCCCTCTGAGAAACACTGGTATTGATAATAATACAAATAAAAATAAGGAAAAAAAGAAAACTTAATTCTTTTGCACAAATGAAAAATTAGTCAAAAAAAATCTCCATTGCTAACAACTAAACCCGAGGAATTTCCAAAATTAATCAAAGATACAGCTACTGTAGACTCGAATGCTCCTAATGTACCATCTGATAGTCAAAAGCTTCTTACAAATTTGTTTTTGAAAGTGGTACTGTTTTCCCTAACCTCAAAACTACAGCACAGAAAACACACAGACGGCTTAGGCAGCAACAAGCAAGACAATGTGAAAAGCAAAGTGACTGCCACTGATAAAACAAGGTAATCTCCAAGATAACTGATCAGTACAGTGTCCAATGTAACAGGTTCCTTAGCTTCTTCCCCTTGTCAAATCATAATTTTTTTATTTCAACGTTACACGTATTCCTAAGACTGCTCTCATTTTAAAATGTCTCCCTTTAGTTTTGAGACTCCTCCCCTTGGAGTTAAGTATCCCTTTTATGAGAATCACCAGTATAGATAATATGACAGTTGATTCTTTTATACATATTACATTGAAACACCAGTTCTCATACAATCACCAAATTTAAGCAATGTTGAGCCTGGTTAGTACTTAGATGGGTGACTGCTTAGAAATATCAAGTGCTGTAAGATTGGATGTGCAGTTGGTGTAATGGATTTACAGCTCAGAATTGTAAATCAGAGGGTAGAGTTTGAACTCCAGTTGGGTTTGTTACATTCACTTATTCACAAATAATCTTAGGGAAAATTATGAATCCACCTTTTCTCCCCCTCAGCTATGGGTTAATTAGTAGGACTTATATCAATAAATCATTATCATCTCCCAAAAAAAAGTAAGTTCTTACAATCTAAAAATATTTTCTGGCTTTAAATAACCTGCAAAGGCTGATCAGCCATAAAAAGCAAATTGATCAAATTTAATCCTTTATCGCTAGAACCACACCTGCAAATTGCACAAATTTACAGTCTGAGGGTGCCTGAATGTGCCCGCAATTGGGTAGCGTTGTATTGCACATGATCAAATAGAGATGTTTTGGGCATTCACATCTTTATCAAAAGTTGTAAATTTCCAGAACTATATCTCATAACCAGTTATCCCCAAGGAGGCTAACCTTGGTATTATTAGAAAGAGAAATCAATTTACTTTCATATAAAATCAGCTTGTAATTTCAACAGCCTTTGAGATATATCGATTGCACCAACATCATATTTTTAAGAAATTCGGTCAAGATTTAACAATTGAAATCACTTAATTGTTGATTGGGTTAAGCAATCTTAATTTGGAATGTTCCCTTTAACAATCCCATAGGATCCTAATAACAAGCCCGTAGGATCCTAATAACAATCCTGTAGGATCCTAATAACAATCCCGTAGGATCCTAATAACAATCCCGTAGGATCCTAATAACAATCCCATAGGATCCTAATAACAATCCCGTAGGATCCTAATAACAATCCTATAACAAAATAACTTCTATATGCTTTGTTTTTATTATCCTTTTGTTTTCAATATCACAATAGCAAACCTTAAACAGCTACTCAATTTCCAAACTTATTCTTTTTTAAATCTAAAAATATTTGGCAAACTTGGACCGTCATTCCAACAAAAAAAAAAGAAAGATTTTCCATTGACACCCACCGTTATTAACTATCTTCACTCCATTACAATGTTTATTCTTTTAAAAAATGATTAGAATTTTAATAAAACCCAAACATGAAAGTGAATTTATACATTATTTTTGTTCTTGAGAATTTACATCAAAAATATTAAATACTATTTATTAGATTGTTTATTTTCAAGAATAATTTTATATTTACAATATTCTAAAAACTAATACAATTAAAATTATTGCAATGAAATATTTATCAATTGCTAATTTATAAAGGATTAAATATGAAAACATTTATTCATAAATTTAAACATTTACTAAATTATTAA
Organism: Acanthosepion esculentum; assembly: GCA_964036315.1. Classification (NCBI taxonomy): domain Eukaryota; kingdom Metazoa; phylum Mollusca; class Cephalopoda; order Sepiida; family Sepiidae; genus Acanthosepion; species Acanthosepion esculentum. Next base: position 67,578,051 of record OZ038516.1, read on the forward strand.
AATATGTGAACTAGTTATAAGGAAATCCTTATTTACCATTTTATCAAGTTCGAATCAATTGGCCAATGTTTTGCCAACCATTCCAATAAATAATATAGTAAATAGTGTAAATAAACAACCTAATAAATTAATAGTGTTTGTTATTTTTGCTGCAAATTCTCAAGAAGAAAGAAAATGTATAAATTTATTTTCATATGTTTAGGTTTTATTACAATTCTAATCATTGCTTTTTTAAAATAATAAACATTGCTGAGAAGTTGAGGCAGTTAAAATAATACTGTCCTTTAGACAGTCCGTTTTTTTTTTTTTTTTTTGTTTTTTTTTTTTTGTGGGCATGAAGGTGCATGTTTGCCAAATATTTTTATCCATTTAAATTTTGTCTAAGCTCAAAATCAAGGATAGTTGGAGATATATATATATATATACATAGATAGAGACAGTGTGGACCTAGGAATCAACACTGCATGTTGAGTATAAGTTTTAGCTGAAGATTACACTGAGGCATGCAACTAGCAGTCACTATGCAGTGTTGATTCTGCTATCCACACTGTATATATCTATGAACATTCTCATTCCAATAGGCTTACAGCCATATCATGTTGAAACACCAGTTTTCATCCAGCCACCGAAGTTAAGCAACGTTGATCCTGGTTTGTACCTAGATGGGTGACCATTTGGGAATACCGGGTGTTGTAAGTTTGGATATGCATGCAGTGTGATAGATAACAGTTTGGAATGAGAAATCAGAAAACAAAGTTTGAATTCCAGTCGGGTTTGTTACATTCACTTACGTTCAAATACCTTTGGGCAAGTTATAACTCCACCTCTTTTACCCCCCCCCAATATATGGGTTAAATATTAGGACTTGTATCTGAAAAACTTATCTACAAAAAATTGTTAGTTTAGTAATTACTCGCAAAAGAAAAAAAATTATTCTTACAATCCCAAAATGTTTCAGCTACAAATAACTTTCTAAAGGTTGATAAACTGTAAAAAATAAATCAATCAGTTTTGTTTTTGATTCTTAATGTTTTTTTGATAAGTATTGAACATTATTGTATCTAATTTGATAATACATATATGTACATATATATTTGAGCAGCAACCTTTCCTTTATACATGTTTTATTGAATGTGATAGACAAGGAAAATCTTAGGTGATTTTTTAACACCTTTACAGTTGTTTTCCTTTTGGGGAGAGGCTAAGAGTGTAGAAAGCATCCATAATGATTATAGTCCCAACCATTTTCGGTCAACTCATTAGGAATTATGCCATCATTATATGATAGCAGGTGTATGTATATATATATATATATATATATATATATATATATATATATATATATATATAATTACACATAGTATAAATATAGGTTGTGTGTAATCATTAAGCTATTCTTTATAGCTCTGTTTTTACATTTCTACATTGAGCACTTTTTTGTCTACACCATTGATTAAATAAATAGTTATTTGCTCACCTGTATGTGTACGTAATTGCACATGCATATAGTTGATTGTATCTCTATTTAGATCATTTCTACACACACACACACACACACACACACACACACACATTATATATATATATATATATAATGTGTGTGTGTGTAAGCAATTACTTTTCATTTTTTTTCTCCCCTTTTTTTCTTTCCCTGTGTTCTCTGAGTAAAAATGAATGTTCCATTTCTACTCTATTCAATTTTGTTCTGATCACTTGACAATCCTGGTAATGTGAAAGTTGAAGCGGTCTGATCTTTGGCTCTTTTTTGTGTTGTGTGTCACTGGGTAGCGTATTTACTCCATCTTGTTCATTTAGATATAGAGCACTTTCTTCTGCTGTTTACAGAAGTGTCTATCTTTGGGTTTTTTTTTCTTCTCTGTTTGTAGTCATCATTTTTTTGTTTTGGGTTTTGATATTCTTTTGTCACTTGGCCGACTTTGTGTTGTTTTTTACATAAGATTGCATAAAAAAAATTTACAAAATATCTCTCACTCACTTTTATTCATTAGACATGGAATTGTCACATTGTCCACCATTGCTTGCCTAGACTTTTCTGCTAACCTGATAAATATTCATGAGTGTTCTTAAACTTAAGTTTTTGAAAAATCAATAACATTTTTGCTGTTGTGTGTGTGTGTGCGTGTGTGTGTATATATATATATACACATACTTGCTACAAAATAAAAAGCGAATTTTGGAATCAAAAATTCACTTGAAGATGAAACAGAACTAATGCTTTTAATTTAATTACGTAATTAAATTTGAAGTTTTTAGCTTCAGTTTTTGAAACATGGTAATTTCTATGTAGCAAAGAAACTATATTTTAAATCAGTTAATTTATAATATTTATACTCATTGAGCAATGTTTTGTAAAAATAAAAATATCAATAAGAACACCAGATTATATATCTTTCTGTTCTTTCTTTTTATTATAATACATACATACATACATATATATATTAGGTTGGTGCAAAAATAATGTTGTTTTTTAACGTCCAACTTCATGTGAGAAAACAACATTATTTTTGCACCAACTTAATATATATATAATATATATATATATATATGAAGAAATATAGTCTTAAAGTGTGCTATATTTATGGGATAAAGTGCTCAATATCAGAGATAGAGCATGTGTAAATATAAAAGTGAACATAGAAGTCAACACTTAGAGGCGACAGTCTGTTTCATGCTATATGCAATCATCAGGCCACGATTATATATATATATGTACACACACACAGACTAGATATCATTATAGGTACTTGTTCAGTTTAATTAAGTTTGAGTCCAAATGAAGGTAAATTTGGAGTGGTGTGCATGGCTAGAATGATTGTATTCTTTAACATTGTAAGTGTATACCATCCTAGGAAATCAGCATTCAAAATTGTGGTTTTTATTATGGCTTTATCACTCTCCACTGATATTTGTGAAAAAAGAAAAAAAAAAGAAATTATCTTGGCCACCAATCCGTCTCTCAAAGCTTTGCACGATAATGTGCATTACATGTTTTAATATTTTTTTACATATTTATTCATGAAACTGCTTGAGGTTTATTGACAGAAAAACTGTGTTATGCTTGCAGGCACTTGAGAGTAAATAATTCATACTGAATCGATCTTTTGTATTAAAAAAAAAAAAATGAGGTCATTTGTGTGAAAAATTGTTGAGACAATTTTTTCCTATTATGGGTGACTTTTATATCTTTTATTTGAAGAGTTCCTGATTTAATCAGTTCAGTTATTGTTTTTCATTAATAGATTTAATATTTAAGAAATATTAATTCTAAATTGCAATCATGTCCAATGTTTTGTTTTTGTTCTGTTTTTCTTAGAGTATTTCGAACTGTCTCAGTCATTGTCAAGAACCGAGGGTTATGCCTTTCAGACTTTCTTCAGGTGTCTGTCAAAATTTTCTGTAGGTTACGTGAATCGACAGACACCTGAAGAAGGCCAGCAGCCCCAATAGTTGAAACATGATAAAACAAAGACAAGGATATTAGTCTGACTGTAAATGATATGAACAGATTATAAATATATTTTATAATATATGAGCATTATAATATATACTTTAGAATTTTTTTTATATACCAAAGTTTACCTAATATAAGGCTCGAGAGTTCCTCAAGGTAGAGGGTTACTGAATGAAGTGTGTGATATCACTGTAAGTGGAGGTGGTAGGAGTTGAAGATTATGAGGATAGGGAGGATAGATAATGGTTGATCTTTGACTTGAAGATTGTAGTGTTTAGGGAAGCATCCATGCAAGAGTTGGTTTCAGGCAATTTGGGACCCATGTAGATGTATATACAAACCATTGCTAAAGTAAAATGGTCATTTTCTTGTGCCACTCCAGAAAGTATCTGACTCCTGCTGCCATGCTCTATCTTTACAAAAGTCAGACCAGAGTAAAAATGGAGTATTGCCGCTATATCCAGACAGGAGCCGCCCTGTTCTCACTTTCCAACCTTGTCAGAGTTCAAAAGTGAGTACACTGCCTTGTGGGTGATGAAATATTTTCCACCTGACAACCCCTTCTCACTACTTTCTAATTTTCATGGCAGATGTTCAGGTGAACAAAATTTCACCAGTCCAGACTTTCATAGCTAGGACCCACCATGTTATGTACACATGGTCAACCTGTCTTCATTCCTTTTGCATTCCATTTGTAAAGAGGAAGTTCCACTTAGACAGCTTCATTCCCAGAACTGTCACATTGTGGAACAGATTCCCAAAAGGATGTTTCCTTGTTCTTTACAATCTTAACGTCTTCAAGTTTAGATTCTAGCCTATATATCCTCATAATTTTCACCCCTTACACCCTTCTTTTATACCTTTGCAACAACCTTATTTAATAACCTTCTACTTTGAGTAGTCTTGGGACTTGTTGGGTGAACAATAGTATGGTTTCCCCTGTCTTGTATATAAAGAAAAAAAAACTGATACACTTGGAAAATTCTGTCTAGAGATTTAGAATCATTTCACCCCAAGCAAAGCAGTAAAGCCACTAAGACTCTAGGGGTTACTGAGTGTTGAGAATATGAGAAAAAACAAACAATTAAAGACAATAAAAGAACAAGAATTAAGAAAACAAATGATAACAATTGACATTGCATTTAAATTTTTTAAGATCAAAGTTGACTGGGAAGCAAAAAGTCTGAAAAGAGTTCCACAAGCAAGAAGTGCAAAACAAACTGTTAGCATAGAACTTAGGGTTGCATCTAACCATTTCTACTGTAAATTGATGAGACCTTGTTTACTGTGCTTAAATTCATAAACTCTAGGTACCATAGCAGAAAATTTGTCAGAACAATTACCATGAAAGTATTTATAGAAATGGCACAAGGAAGCTACGTTACAGTGGTGGGAAAGTGACTGAAGCCAAGATGTCAGGTTTAGACTAATTTTAGACTAAAGTAGATGTTTTTATTCTCATCACGAAGTCTTGCCTTGCCAAATCTAATTATACTTCATGATTTAAAAAGAAATAATCCTGCGAGTTTCAATTTTTATACAACAAGGATGAGATGTAATTATTAACTGTGAAAATATCAGCTGGATATTGGATCTGGTCAATGGCAGGCACAAATACACTGGATTCTTGGTATGGAACTGCAACGGTTTCAGGCAAAAGATCCTTTGTATTGGACAATGGATGAGACTGAATTATTAAGAGTGAAGACATTCATTCTCAGAAAGTGTCTGCACATTCTGAGAATGAAAGAAAATATCTCAAAAGATTTTCGATCAGAGGACTTTCACATTTGTCAGTGAAAGCATAAGGAAATGTTGGACTTTCTCACCTTTTAATTCACTTTCCCTGCCACCCAGGATTTTTTTTTTTTTTGTTTTGAATGTTTTTTTTCTTTTCACTCCTTTCCCACCACCTCAAATTTGTTTCATTGAATTTTTTTTGTCTACAATTTCTTTATTTTTTTTTTTTCTTCCCAACATAAGTTTTCGCTTTTCTGTGTGGGTGCCATTTCAACATATCGGCTTATTTCATTTGAGGTTTTTGTTTGTATGTGCAAACAAATCTAATGTTTTTGAGAATTTTGGTCTTTCTTGTTTACTTTTTGCAAAGAAAATGAAAAGTAGAAGTAATTTCTAAAAATAAATTGTTTGTATTACCTGTGTTGTCTTCAAAGGTCTGTGTATTGGCTATTCATCAACTTGTGTGAATGTTGAGTCTTGATCTGAAGATGAAAAGAATCGTTTTTGAAATAATTTCTTTAACTGTTTCTTTTTGATTTTTTGTTTTTCTTTTCACACAAACTATCATCGTTCTTAGAATGTCATATCACGTTTAAATATTTATTTTGTTAATTCTTTTGAATTTGTATGTTGACTTTTTAGATTCTGAATTCTTGACCCAAATTTTTAAATAAATAATAGCCTTATCACAATTTTCATTGATTTTCAGGCCAACCCTAACCCAATATTGAAGACCCAATAAAAGAGCCTAGTATGATAGAAGAATCATTTTATAGTTGAACATCTGGGGTAAAATGTATTTTATTTTATGAATATTTTAGCAAGAATGATCTTTATATTTAAGGGCAGTGGATATTTTCATGGTTCACAGAACTTTACATCTGTTTGTAAAATAATTTTCGCAATCTTGACATTTTTAACAAGTTGACTGCCAGAGGCAAATTATGAAATCAAACTTCAAACACTAACTTTATAATAGCCAAGAATAAAAGAATTTTATGAGTTGATTTATAGCTTTAACTTAAGTCTTAACATTGTTTTCACACTAAATGAAAATGTACCGAGTATTAAAAAATGCCAATCACCTCAGTCAGCATCATAATAAAAACTGCCCGTCAGAAGTTATCTTCTGGTTCGTAGTTCATGTGTTAAAACAAAAAAATATTTGATTAAAAAGATCACAGATTAAAAAAATTAATTTTTCTTTTAACTTTTGAAATATAGTATTGCTATTTGAACAGGGCTTATGTTGATAAAAATCCCGTGCAATTTGTCCAAATCTCCAAAGCTTTTCCATAGCGCCTTGTATAGGAATGCTATCAGTATTAAGTTGGTCAAAAAGTTAATTCTATTTTTTTTTTTTTTGTCATCGAATGATTACAAACGTTAAGTTTCATTAAAAAAAATTACTTTTTGTATTGTAAAAGCTGTCGTAGCAGAATATGAAACTGCCAAAATTGTCATTTTTTTAAGGATTTTTTAAAAATTAAGCCAAATATTGAAGAACGATGTGTGGGTAGTGTAACAAATACCACTAAAGAAAGTGGAATTGGAAAGCCAAGCTCAGACTCTGGGCTAATCTGTCACATTCACTTTTGTACTAATGCCCTTAGGAAAGGCATGAACCCTTTGGTCTTGGATATTATATTCATTTAATTATTAGAATAGTTCACTTATGATTTTTCAGTCTGAACTCTGAGCTTTATAAAGATTGTGTGCAATCATCATCAGATTTTAAAATTACCACTTAGACCAACACCGAGTGGCGACTGTCTGTTTCATGTTTGATCACAATGGCCTGAAGCATGAAACAGTCTGTCACCACTCAGTGTTGTCCTTTGTATGTACTTTTATACTTATATATACTCTATTCATGATATTGTGCACTTTTGCTCATAAATATAACATACTTTAAAAGTACATTTTATTTTTATATATATATATAGTCAAACCTAATGAGCCAGACAAACCTACCAAGGTTTCACTTAGGCAGATCGTCAGGGTCAGCTGGCTAAAGAGGGCGAATCTGCCTGACGATCTGCCTAAGTGAAACCTTGGTAGGTTTGTCTGGCTGATTAGGTTTGACTAGGTCTGCTCTACGTTTGTATCAAGCTCTTTAGTTAGTTAGTTGTTTACTCATATCGGGGTTTTTTCTTTGGGCCTTGAACCTGTATCTGTGCGATTATTTTCGACAGACATTCATCTTCCTGGCATTTTCTTTTTTAAAACCTTTTTTTCCCTTCGAGATTGATTTGGCTATTGTTAAATCAAGAATTCAAAGGTTTTTCGACACAAGTACAGTCACCTATATATATATATATATATATATATATATATATAAGTCAACATTCAGAGGCGACAGGCTGTTTCATGCTAGACGCAGTCATCAGGCCGCGAGTGTTAGGTTTTGCTCAACTATTTATATATAGGGGTCAGTGGTGCATTGTGGGTAGTCCATTCTGGCAGTTATTTTGGCAGGAGTGGTTTGTTTGTTTGTTTATTTATTTGGGTTAATTTACTTTACTTGTTTTTAGTTATTTTTTATTTTTTAATAAAAAATAAATATAAACAAGTAAAATAAATTAATCCAAATAAATAAATGATCAAACCACTCCCACCAAAATAACCGCCAGAATGGACTATGCACAATGCACCACTCACCCCTATATATAAATAGTTGAGAAAAAAAAACCAACACTCGTGGCCTGATGATTGCATCTAGCATGAAACAGCCTGTTGCCTCCGAGGGTTGACTTCAATGTTCACTTATATATGTGTGTTATATATAAGCAGTGTAGATACCGAGATCAACATTGATTGGTGACAATCTCTTTCCTGCCTGAGTGAAATTTTGAAAAGATTGTGTTAAAGCATGAAATAGACTGTCACCATTTAGTGTTGATCTCTATATCTGCACTGCTTATAGCTACATACATCCTATCCCAGATATTTAGCACTTTTACCCTATAAATATGGCATACCTTAAAACTATATATATATATATATATATATATATATATATATATATATATATATATATATATATATATATATATATAAAATGTGCTCATTTATTGCCTTATCACTAACATGTATATTCTTTAGTTTGGTGGTTATTAAGATTTTACCAGGATACAATTTACTTGGTTCTTAGTGAGAAAACCTTGATTTATCTGATGTGTCATCAGTGTCCTCAAGTATTAGCTCTCTCCTACTCTGCTGTTCAGGCTGATGTCTTTGGGGGTGGGACTGTCCTAATATCCTCATCTGGAGCCCCAGGAACCTGTTTATGTAGGTACAGCAAATTCAGAATGTAAACAGTTATTTAAACTACTGCCGCTAGCCTTCTCTTAGCTAGACTTACAGACCTAAAGGGGATACAGTTTCTTTACTATTTACTCTTAACTATAGGGTGAAGTGGATTCATGCCTTTCTAAAGGTCATGAGTACAAAATAAACAGTATTTACTAAAACTGTCTTGTTTTGCTAAGACAAAGTTAATCTGATAAAAAAAAAAAAAAAAAAAAAACTCGTCTGGGAGGCACCATAGCTGGTCCCAAGCCTGGTTGAGATGGGGAGAGTAGTAGTATGCAGAAGAGGGGGCAGAAGGTGTGATGGATCTATGCATCCATATTGGGAGGGATCCAATCAAAGAATGAAATAAAAATTTAGTTTATATTTGATTTGAATAAAGTATTTTTCATGTTTCATCTGTTTTTACATATTTAAAATGTCTGTTCTTTCTCATGTTTCTCAATACTAGGCCCTATAGGTCCCGTACTTGAGTCTTAGGGGCATACAATCAAGGCGTTGGCCCAGACATCACCAAATCTCACATCTCTGCACATCACTGAGTGAGGGTCAAGTAGGACCCTGGTTCTATGAAAACAAAAAAAAATACAATTGCTGCAAAACTGAAGCCTAAATCTCTAATGCATTCAAGACGGTAAACAGTATTCATTCATTTCATCCATTATGTCTCTTAATTCCTTAGGGAACTTAAGGATGCAACTACATCTCTCCAACAGACACGGTCCCAGGCAAACCTCTTCAGCTTAGCCCATGTCGTGCCGGCTGCCTTCCCAGGCAATTTTAACCAGCATGTGTCATAAACTCCACTTTGAAAGACTCTTCCTCAGCTATGTCAATGTTTGAAGATGTTGTTGAGGTTTCTGTAACAAGCTAGTTTTTAAAAGAGTAGGTTGTTAACCTACTGCACAACCCCCAACCTGGAGGACCAGGGTGTGTCTTTCATCTGGCTCCTATCCCACAGACCTATTGAGTTTAGTTGGACCTGCTAAAGGTCGAATCTCTAGCCCACATAGCTCTTGTGGGTTGTTGAAGCATGCAAGCCATCCTGCCATGTCAAGATGACACACCATCAAGACAAGAAAATATTAGCCGATATAATTAAGAAAAGACAGAAGGAAAATCTTTTATTCGAACCCATTTTGCTCCTTGAGAAACATTATCAATGCAAGTGTAGAAATTTTATTTAGTAAGCTGGATTTATACACAGAAGTAACATGAAGATAAATAAAATAATGTTAACTTTTCAAATTTTAACCTAGAGAAATATTCTAAAATCTTACTGTGAAAGGAAAGGTAAACTATGGTGACCACTTGGCCTATTAAATGAAAAGTGAGTTAATGTTGTTCACATTGATTTTTTTTCCCCCCTAGCTTGTATACCTTATTGCAAAGGACTTGTGTATATGTATATATTTTAGATTTAGTTGTGGTATTTGAAGTAAATTTTTTTTAGTTTTAAATTTTTCTAGTAAGAAACGCTAAAAACAAAACAAAAAAAAAACTTGTTATATTCAGCACTTCAACTCTGGAGTTTCATAGATGAGCCTTTTTGTAATTCTACAGCCCACTTGTAAGGAAGTTTCAGTATATATATATATATATATATATATATATATATATATATATATATATGTATATAATGACAAAGTGGAAATAACTTTTTCGTGTGACGTGCTTTGTCCTTTCGATCTTTATCAGACTAAAGTGATGTTTATGTTGATGTGACTACACATGCTCATCCAGGAGAGGGGACACTGAAAATTTAACCTTTGATTTTTTTTTTAAGTTTAAAATTTCAGTGCCCCCTCTGTTTTGGGTGAATGTATAGTCACATGACTGTAAACATCATTTTAGTCCAAAAATAAGTTTTACAAATTATTGTATATATATATATATATATATATATATATACACACACACACACAATACAGTTCAAAAGTTTCAGGCCACCCTTGGTAATTTTTAAATTGGTTCCAAAAGTAGTTGTTTTATGTTTTAAATAAGAGAAAATTATTATACATGGTTAAAAAAAAAGTGTGACAAGATCTTTTATTATTATAGAAATTTTATTATGATAAAAAGAAAAAATAGAACTGTCTTATGGCTTTTTGCTTCCCGGTCATATTTGAGCTTCAAGTTTAAATGCAATGTTATCTTTTGTCTTAATTCTTGTTCTTTTTTTTTGTCCTCTCTCCTTAATAGTACTTTTTCTCATATTCTTTAACACTCAGTAACACCTTGCAGCTTAGTAGCTTTATTGCCTTGCTTGAGGTGAAATGATTAAAAATATATATACACATATATATGTATATAATTTTAAGGTATTCTATATTTATGGTTAAAATTGCTCAATATTAGAGATGGAACATATGTAAATATAAAAGTGGATGTTTCATACTTCAACACAGTCTGCAGACATTCAAGCATGAAATAGACTGTTCCACTTATATATATATATATATATATATATATATATATATATATATATATATATATATATATATGTTAAGGTAGCAATCATTTTTTCATGCAAATTTCATTGAATACGTCAAGGTGCTTTTTAGTTTTTTATACAATTTCTCATGCGATCTGATAATTTTTTTTTTTTTTCGGATGATAAATTATATAAAAACTGTCCGAATGTTCTTTTTATCCGAGCACTTTCGGCTATACATTTAGCCATTTTCAAGGATTAAATATTTTAACTGTTAAATAAGAAATAGTTTGTTGTATGTATGTTTTATAAAATGTTTTCATTTTTCAAAACACGGTCAAGATATTGTGTCCATGTTCAAAGTTAATATTATTAAGTGTTGTTGTTTTTTTGTTTGAAAATGTATAGCCAAAAAGTGCTTAGATAAAAAGAACGAAATTATTAGATTGCATAAGAATTGTATTAAAAAAAACTAAATAAAAGCACTTTGTCTGTCGTATTCAATGAAATGTGCATATATATATATATATATATATATATATATATATATATATATATATATATATAACCTTAGAAAAATATTACAAGAACATGAAGACAAATGGATTTTAGGCATCAAAACACTTCCAGATGGGCTTAACCACAAATTTAACAACATAGATAGAATTAATATATAACCCCATAAATCAAGCCCTACCCACATTGCTCACCCACACAAGATGGACATGCTTGCAGAGGTGTTGAGGACACACACTTATACACACGTTCATACCAATATATACACTTACACACATCACACACACTCCCAGAGAACTAAAAGATAACATACACTTAATACACACATCCCATTCCCAGCAACCAATAAAACTGTCAAAATGACCAAAAAGAGAATTCTATGACTCCTGAATCTCCCCAGCTTCTATCTTAAAAACAACTTGAAAAACTATTTGACCAACACAAGGATTGACCAAAATTAATAAAAAAAATCAAATGAAAACTACTTTCTTCAGAAACAGTCATTTACTCCTGTAGTTCACTGCTACTAACAAGCAAGAATCTTTTTCTCCTGATGATGGCCATGCTGGCCGAAACTAGTTGATAAACCTAATTGAAATAATAAAACAAAAAATATTAATATACAACCCAGTGTGCTTGAAAATTTTAATTTTTTAATATTCTTTGTTCAAAACACACACACACACACACAAATATATATATATATATATATATATATATATATATATATATATATACATACACATACAATGACCACTGATCAAGGCTTCTGGTCAGTGACTAAGAATTTCAGATAAAATAGCAAAAGAAAACAAAAACATTCACTGTTTATTTCGAGACGTTCTAGTTACCGTGAAGTAGATTTTAATAACTGTTATTTAAACCTCAATCAACTGAAGACATTGACATTATTCCCAATGACTGACAAATGAAACAGTTTGCATTAACACCACTGCTCAAATATGTAGACATTTTTTTTTTTTTTTAAATGCAATACATTTTTTAAGACTGACAAGTACCTCTGTTATTTCTCTGTTTTTAAGACTGACAAGTACCTCTGTTTACTTTGCATTAATTATCAACTGAATAGAAATTTAGCTACATTATTATTTATACTAAGATGTTTCTCTTTAGACAATAGATAGTCTTAAGATTCTGCCTTTTTAGATGGCGGATTATTCCATGATCTTGCTTTGTTGGTAGTAGATTTCCATGGTTCCTGACATTGGGTAGCTGATAGTTCCATGATTCCTGACATTGGGTAGCTGATAGTTCCATGATCCTGGTTGATGGGTACTTGATAGCTTCTGGCTCTGTGGGTAGTGAATTATTCCCAGATTTTGGTCATTGAGCAGCAGATATTTTCAAGATTCTGCTTGTTGGATATTGGTTAATTCTGAAATCTGAGTCTTTGAGTAGCAGATTGTTCTAAGATCCTTCTCTTAAGGTCATGAATTTTTCTGACATAGAACACTCAGTATCAGGAATTGTAACTGTTTACAAGCATTTAAAGATTGTTCGTAAAATAAAAAATACCTTTTTCTTGAGCATCCTAAGATAAAAATAAAAATTTTCTTTTATAGCATGACTGGAAAAATAAAGTTGAAAAAAATATCATTTTCTTGGAAACTGCAACATGGGGCATTTTCATGAAAACTGCAACATGGGGCATTTTCATGAAAACTGCAACATGGGGCATTTTCATGAAAACTGCAACATGGGGCATTTTCATGAAAACTGCAACATGGGGCATTTTCATGAAAACTGCAACATGGGGCATTTTCTTGGAAATTAAAATATTTGCTTCTATTTTCTTCTGTTTTCTTTGAGGCAACATAAATTTTTCTTATTAAATTTTATAAATTTAGGAGCATTAAATGTTCAACTCTCGATTCATAATTGGAACTTGTCTGACTTTTGTTTATTAAAACCTGGCTAATGGCCATATCATGTTGAAATCAATTTGATCACCCAAATTAAGCAATGTCGAGCCTGGTCCCCATTTAGGAATGCCAGGTGCTGTAAGCTCGGATGTGCAAGCGGTGTAGTCGATAACAGCTCAGAATCACAGAGCCGAGTTCAAATTCCAGTCGAGTTTGTTATATTCATTTATGGGCAAATACTCTTGGTAAATGTATGAATCCATCTCTTTCCTCACCCCCCAAGCTACTGGTAAATATCAGAGCAGACTGGGCTGTATAGCCTTGGTGGGGAACCAGTCTAGAAGGAAAACACTGAATTCGAACCTACCAAAATTCTTGAAAATATCTAAATTAAAATAGGTTTACAACCGTATCACATTGAAACACTTATCATACAATCACCAAAGTTAAGCAATGGTCAGTACCTAGATGGGTGACTACTTGGGAATACCAGGTGTTGTAATGTGCAGGTGATGTAATGGATAACAGCTCGAAATTGGAACTTGGAGAGTTGAGTTTCACTTCCAGTTGGGTTTGTCATATTTATTTATGGGCAAAAATACTCTTGGGAAAGATATCAATCCACCTCTTCTACCCCCAGCTATATGTTTATTAGTAGGACTTCTGTCAGTAAATTAGTATCTCCAAAGATTTTTCAAAATGCCAAAAAAAAATTTTTAGTTTTAAATAACCAGCAAAAGGTTAAGTCATAAAAACCAAATCAATTGCTCATAATAATTAAAAATATTTTCATTATTTACAGTTGAACTAATCTCCTCATCTTTGTTATTATTATCATCACAACATTTCAGCCATTGTGCTCTCCAGACTACTTCAGGTGCCACTCAATCCAGGTGAAGAGCCATGATCACCCACATCCTGAAAAGATATAACACAGAAGAAAAAAGACTAGATCTTGTCTACACTGATAATTTATATGCTTGCGATAACCATCAGGTTACCTGGATTGAGTGGCATCTGAAGTAGTCCAGAAAGTACAAAAGCTAAAATATAAAAATAACAAAGAGGAGGATATTAGTCCAACTGTAAATAATGTAAATAATGATAACTCTTCATACCAGAAATTCTGACAAAACTTTGCGTATAGGTAAGAATTTTTTCGGTGTCCTATTCCAGCACTGGAACTACTGATCTAGTTACAAGATAGTAACAATTACATAAAAACATGACTCATTTTTCATTGCACATAAATTGTCAACGGTTATTATTTTCTGGGTCAATTTCCTTCATTTTTACTTTAATAATTCTTTCGTCTTAATTTAGATGTAAGAAATATTAACGTAAAAACAAGTAATTATACTTAGAATCAGAAAGAGACTCAGGACATAGAGAATGCAAAAGGGAAAGAGGAAAGTAATGCATAACCTACCTAGAGAGCTTGTGTAAATGGTTACCAGATCAGGGATTGTGATAGATAGTAAAAAAAGACACTTTACTGTGAGTTATAAAGAACAGGAGGTTGTAGACAGCCATGATTACCTACATCCTGAAAGGACACAGCACCTAGAAGAACAGATCTTGTCCGCACTGATAATACAATTTACATGCTTGTGATAAAAGTCACACTTATTTCAATATATTAAGCATAGTAACTAACTAATTTGTTAGAATGTTATTTCGTTATTATTAATGATTTATAAAGCTATATTAAATAAATTAAAAACATTCTTTATTAAGCATATTACCTGTTTAAATTTTAAATTAAATTATTTACAGTATGATTTCTTTCGTACCCGAAAGATGAATTTATGCGTTTTATTTTTATTTTTACTGAAAGTTTGACTTTCTTTTCTGACATTTTATTATTTTGGCTACCTTTTCCGCATCCTTAAAAAAAAAAAAATTCTTTCTATTTAAAAACATTGGCTCTAAAGAAAAGCACTTATTGAAGATCTCCTTAAGGAGTTATGAGATCTTCAACAAGCCCTATTCCTTATAGCCAATGTGTTTTTTAAATACAAAGAATTTTTTAATATATAAAATATTAAAAGAAAACAAAAACAATTTGTGCAAAAGTTTGATCGATAACACATTAGAAATTTTTCCCGGGATTCAATGTTTCTTTTGGGCCCCTTTCTCCATTAGTCATTTTTTTTTTTTTTTTAGCCACTGTAGCTTTATGCTATAAGCTGCTTGCATGCAAACATTTTTCTGATGTCCCAAGCCCCCTTTTGGACCCCTGGGTATGATATATGGCTAGCATTTTCCCTCTCATAGGCCCTGGTGGTTCAAAGGATTAAAAACTAAAAGCCTTATTGGAAAATATATACCAAAATAATCAAAATTAAAACTTGGATTTTTATTTAACTTACGATAAGAAATATTAATTTGTGATTATTATATACTTAAATTTGAATAAAGTTTCAATTAACTTATTCAATATTGTAAAGTTCTGGGGAATTTTTTTTTTTTTTTTTTTTTTTTTTTTTTTTAAGTATTTTCATTAATGAAGGGCTCTCTGGACACATGCTTTTTTTTTTGTCATATATTTTTATTATTTTTTTGTCTTTGTGTTGAATTTAAAAAAAAAAAAAGAAGCATATCAGATAATTATCACTTTTGAAAAATTCCTTTTATATTTTTTTAAAGAATTCTTTGCTTGTACAAAGGCATGTTGCTTGCCACCTTCACTATTATCTCTTTTGTATTCTATATTACATGGGAAATTATATTTTATTTCAATGGTTCATTCAATATCTTCAAAAATAAAAAAAATAAAAAAATGACAAAATAAAAGAATCCTTTTTGGGCTTTCTTTTTCTGGGATCGTCTTTGCCTATTTTTTTACTTTTTTTATCTGCCTTCATTTTTTCAGCTACATATATGGCTGCATTTTTTGCCACATCTTTGTATTTTTTATCCCATGATGCTTTTCTGTTTCCCCAGTTCTGTTTAACCTTTGACACAACCCGCATTTTTTCATATCTGTTCTCAATGCTTTGTTACAGGCAGTTTTCTTTGTTTCTTTTTTTTTTTCCTTCTACATATGCACAACGAAATAAGAAAAAATATATTTGCATTGTAATGTAAAAATAACATATCCAACATAGATGCTCAAATCAATTTTGTACGTTTACTGTTGTTAAAACAGAATTCCTGTTGGGGTTTTTTTAGGGTTTTTTCAGACTTCATTAGGATTAATCTATAAAGGTTTTTTTTTTTTTTTTTTTTTCTTTGTGGATTACCTCTGATGAAAACTGAAAAAAGATTGACTGAAACATTCCACAATAGCAAATGTACAATTTTGGATATGTTAATGACTCTTCTGAAAGATAACGCTAAAAGTAAGCATTTCAAAGATTTTTCTTCAAGTTTTTGTTATTTTATGTTTAACAAATAAGCTTTTAAAAAGAAACGCAAAACTTAAACAGCTTACCGAAAGTTATATATTACCAATTTGTGACTAGTAGAGATAATTCCAAGGAGGATATTAATCCAGGGAGACTAGACTACAGAGAATTATAATAATAATAATAATAATAATAAAGAAGGTAACTGTAAAAATTCATTTTGGTTATAATTTATTTTATAAATATCTATATATTCATCTCTTCTGACCAAAATCTCTTAGTGAATTCATACTTTTATATTTTAGTCTGAAGAGATGAATATATAGATATTCACAAAATAAATTATAACCAAAATGAAACTTTACAGTTTTCTTCTTGATTATTTTATATATATATATATACACATATATATACATACACACACACACACACACATATATATATATATATATATGGTCCTGAAAAATTTATTTAGGTTGAACTCTCTGGGGAGGAAGTGTGGGTTTGTAAACAGTGACTATTACGGCTAATAATGCAAGACTCTTTGGTAAATCGAATCGAGTTCTCTCAGTCAGTGTGTTTATCTAAAAATAAATATGCTTAAATTCACCTTCATCCCTGCCCTGTGTCAATGGCTTAGTGGTAGAATCCCTGGCTGACGCCAGTTCAGTTGGGTTTTGAACCTAGCTAGAGGCAACCAGACGACTAGCCACACTGATGAGCTGTGAAACAGCAAAACAGTCACTGTGGATGGCTATATATATATATATATATATATATATATATATATATATAATATAAATTTCATTGAATATGACAGACAAGGTGCTTTTATTTAGTTTTTTATACAATTTCTCATGCGATCTAACAATTTATTTTCTTTTCGGATGATAAATTATATAAAAACTGTTTGAATGTTCTTTTTATCCGAGTGCTTTCGGCTATACATTTAGCCATTTTCAAGGATTAAATATTTTAATTGTTAAATAAGAAATAGTTTGTTGTATGTATGATTTATAAAATGTTTTCATTTTTCAAAATACGGTCAAGATATTGTGTCCATGTTTAAAGTTAATATTATTAAGTGTTGGGTTTTTTTGTTTTTTTTTATTAAAAAGGCTTCCATTATTTTTAGCCTTTTTTTTTTTTTTTTTTTTTTTGGCATGTAGATGATGCTATTATATTAGTGTTGTCAACAAGTATGTTACGAATAGTGTCCGGTAGTGTCTTTGAACATGGACATAATATCTTGACCGTGTTTTGAAAGATGAAAACATTTTATAAATACATATATACAACAAACTATTTCTTATTTAACAGTTAAAATATTTAATCCTTGAAAATGGTTAAATGTATAGCCGAAAGCGCTTGGATAAAAAGAACGTTCGGACAGTTTTTATATAATTTATCATCAGAAAAGAAAAAATTATTACATCGCATGAGAAATTGCATAAAAAAAACTAAATAAAAGAACCTTGTCTGTCGTATTCAATGAAATTTGCATGAAAGAAGGATTGCTGCCTAAATACACGCACACACACACACACACACACACACACACACACACACACACACACACATATATATATATATATATATATATATATATATATAAAATGACTGTTGCAGAATTATTAGTGGTGGTTCCAACAAAACTTTCATCAGATAATTACCTTAGGTTCTGGCTCACAGCATCATTACCTGCAAAAAATGGTCAGCTCCTTGTAATACTCCTGAAAATACCTGGTTCCTCCTAGCATGCTTTATCTTCACAAGAGTCAAATTAGGCCAAAAATGGAGTATTTCTGCCATAACATGGCTGCTGCTACACACTCCTAATTTCTCACCCTTGACAGAGTTCAAAATCATTATCATGGCCTTTTGGGGGATGACTCGTTTTTCAATCTACAGCCCCTTTTGGGTGACAGTTTGGCATACCAGGTGCTGTAAGACTGGATGTATGGGTCGTTTAATGACAATGGCTCCAAACTGAAAATCGGAAAGCTGAGTTCCAATTCCAGTCAGGTTCATTATATCCACCCATGTGTAAATACTCTTGGAAAAGGTATGAATCCCTCTCTTCTCCCCCAGCTTCAAGTTTATTAGTAGTACGTGTGTCAGTAAATCATTATTATCCCCCAAAAAATTCTTACAATCTAAAATTATTTTCTGGCTTTAAATAACCTACAAAGGGTTAAGCCATAAAAATACAAACAAATTAGTCAGCTCTCACAGACACAATGTCACAAGTCTGTTTCTATCACTACTTCCATGGCAAATGTTCAGACAAACTCCATTTTTTAGTGCCACTAGTTCAGACCTTTACATCCCAAACCCACCTACCAGTAAATCATGAATGGTTGTGAATGTGATACATGAAGTGTTACAACCTTAACAGAACAATGGAATAGCCAAATTGACAATAGGAAATGATACAATATATACCTTTTTTTAAAATCAATTTTGATCCCACCAAATTATTTTTCTATTTCATGTGATCCTACCTATTGTGATTAGTGTCTTCATTTTGGCTGTTATAGTCATTATGTTTTTTACCTTCTTCGTTGATCACATCTGGCACCGAATCTATGCAGGCAACTACATATATAGTGATTCTGAGGTTCTCACCAGTGAGGAGTTCAGCTGAGAGGTAGTAAAGACAGCAAGTTTCAACCAGCTGCTGGTTAAGTCCGCATACAAGATTGAGCTACGGGCAGTATACCCATAGTGGTGATGATTCAGCCATTGATGGGTGGAAAGATTCCAAGACTTAAGTCAATGACCAGGATCAAGGGATCTCTCATGCTAGAATCAATGGCCACATGTTCATGATCAGGTGTATTCTTAAAATCAGAAGACATTGGCTGTGGTCCGATCTGGAGAGAGATGGCCCTTACCAGGTATATTTTGCCTAAGACATGCTAAGCATCAATGACTGGGTGCTCAACTGTAATGACCCTCTACCAACTGAGGAGTTCAGCTGAGAGGTAGTAATTACAGAGAGTTTCAACCAGCTGCTGGTTAAATACGCATACAAGATTCAGCTACTGGATGCTCAACTGTGTAATGACCCTAAACTAACCAGGGTTAGTCATGGGACTGATGATGAATAAACAAATTGACAACAGGAAGTGATACAATGTGTACCTTTTTAAAATCAATTTTGATCCCACCAAATTCAGAAACAGCTTCTCTTTGATATTTCATGTGATTCACCCTTATAAAAAGATAAATAATAATACATCTACTTAAATCTGTCTTGAAAGCACTAAAGAATCGTAAATCGTCTTCTCCATTTGCTACAAACTAATCCAACAATAGAATGGCTAGATTGTTAATACTAAATGATAAAGTTGGTTCTCTGTGCCGAGCCAGGAAATTTTTCTCCCCGGAATCGATCCTCCAAGTCTATAAATCGACTATTCGCCCTTGCATGGACTATTGCTGCCATATATGGTCTGGGGCCCCTGCTGTTTGCCTCAGGGTTCTTGATAAGATCCAGAGACGGATAGGCAACGTGATTGGCCCTGATCTGTCATCTCGTCTGCAGTCGCTCTCTCATAGACGCGATGTCGCCTCGCTCTGTCTTTTTTACAAGTACTTTCACAGTAATTGCTCCGAGGAGCTGCTTTCGCTTGTCCCTAGGACTCGTGAATTTAAACACCCCACGAGGCTGGCATCCCGCTCCCACCCCTACACCGTGGAAACTGTTAGATGTAGACGTCTTTTCTACTCCAATAGCTTCATGTCTCACACATCTCTCCTATGGAACTCCCTTCCCTATTACCAAATACAATCTCCAACGGTTTAAGTGTAGCGTCAATCGACATCTCCAGTTGCCTTGAGCTGTCCACTTCCCTTCTCCACATCCTTTCATTTTTCATTCCTATCTGCTCTCGCTCCAAATCTTCTGTAACCCCCTTGCCTTGATCAACCCACTGTCTTTCTCTTTCTCCACATCCTCTCCTTTACCACTCCTATCTGCTCTTCCTCCAACCCTTCTATAACCCCTTGCTTGATAGTGGCCTCCAGCCTTGCTTGGGGTGATACGCTTAAAAAAAAAAAATATATATATATATATATATATATAAATCTATTTCAACTGTTTTTTGGTACAACAAATGAAATGTTGTGACAATAAGTACCATAGTCAGCTCACTTGTCCATGTAAATCATTGTATACTAATAATCACCATTTGAAAATTAAAAATGTACAAATAGAAAAACAAGATGGTCAGAGAAGCTTTTAGCATTTCTGATATTCAATAAAAGACCAACTTTTGGAGTGTTCAGGTTCTCTCTGAAACTTGGCATTTGCAAATATCTTTTTATCATCACCCAATACAAGGCCCAAGGACCACTCAAGGTAGAGAGTTACTATTTAAAGTTGTATCAGCATAAGAAAGAGCAAGATAACAGGTAAAATAGCTAATTCTAGACTTGAAGCGGTCAATATCTAATTATTGAATAAAATTTCAGACTTCAGGCAGAGACGATTGACAAAAAGGGCAGAAGAGAGTTCCACAAGTGAGAAGAAAATCTTAGCATAGAACTTAGTTACATCTTGCCATTTCAGCTGGAAATTGATGAGACCTAGCTGCCAATCTAGTACTGCACTTCATGAAGTCTATGTACAAAAGTGGAAAGCTCATCATAACAATTACTATGAGAATATCTATAGAAAAGGCACAAAGAAGATACATTATAACAGTAGGAAAGTGACTGAACCTGAGATGCTAGGTCAGGATCAATAACATAGCAGATTCTGCTTTATATTTAATCAAGAATCTGTAAATATATCTTTTACAATCTTGACCTGTTCAAGTCTAGAGTCAACTGTTATCTTCTCCCTTCTATCCATGTAAACTACCCCTTAACGTAAACCTATACCTTGAGTGGACCCCTGGCCTTGTACAGGGTGAACCTTACTGTTCAAAAACAACAAAAAAAATATAGCAGAAGCCCCAGTCATGATGTGGCAGCAGTATTCAAAGTATAAACAAACTTTTAATAGAATGATTATATTTAAAAGTGACATATAGCAATTTTAAATTCTGAATAATATTTTAGAAGAACATTATCTTGGCTTCGTTTTTTGCTTAAAAAAAAAAAAAAAAAAAAAAGATTCAAGAAAGAAAACTGCCTAAACCCTAGAGAGCTTTATTAAATGATTTCTCTCCCTTTTTTCTCTGTTTTACTGTTTGATATTCTTTGTTATGCATTGAATACTATGACTTTTTTTAATGAATATAACATTATATAAACCAATGAAACTGACACACAAAAAAAAGCACACATTATCCTCTTTTTTTGCTAAATAATGTAATTTCTGTTAATATTGCTTAAAACACAATGAAAAACGTTTTTCTTTTATCCTTACAAAAAAAAAAAAGTTTTAAGAAAAACAGACTAAAAAAAAAAAAAACTAAACTGAAAATTTTATAGAAAATTCAAGAGACAAATTTGATTTGTAAAAGAGAAAAAAAAAATTGCTGTTTCTGTGTTCAATACAATTGATGTAATGGCTTTAAAATTCTCAAAATAAAATATAGAAAATATTTCATTAAAAAAAAACAAAAAATTTCTTCTTTGTTTATAAATTGTATTTTGAATTGAATACGTTTTCTTTCCTTTTTATGATTATTTTTTTTTCCTTTTTTTTAAATTGTTTTCTTTTGAAACCTGCTTTGGATCAACAGGTTCCAACCTTAATTTACCATTCTCTCGTGAGAGAAAGTTCCATTTCCACAGTTTTAAATCAGATTTTCCTGTCTTTCTTAATTTTAATTAAAGAACTTAGTCTAAAATAAGTTAAGATTTTCCATTTTGAAATGATTTCTACACGCTCACATATTTTAGACTTGAAATAAACTCTTTCCAGAGTTCCAAATGGCATTACTCCTTGCAATCCCAATTTTTCTCAATTTATTTCTCAGTGAGCAATATTTGTTTTTAACCATTATATACAAGTTGGAATTCCTTCCTCAGAAATCAATTGCATTGTGAGTGAGAATCGCAATTTTAAATGCTAATAAAACCAACAGTTAAAGACATTGTCTAATATTTTGACAACTTAGAATGATGATGACTCATTTTAAAATTCTTCAAACAATTTTCCATATTGATTCTTCACTTGAAGAAGGCTGTAGAGTGAATCAGCCAAAATATGATGGCCAGAATCAGGATTATATTTTAATATAGCTTCAAATGACAATTTTGAGTTTAAATAGAACTTTTTTTTTTTACTAAGGATGGAACATTTTTTACAAGGATGGTCTGAAATCTTAAATGTAAATGTTGAGTAAAAAAAAAAAAAAAAAAAAAAATTTAAATCTATTACGAGACTTTGTTAGATTTGTTCGAGGCGATCTACAAGTTTCACATACCAAACACTGAATTATCTTTCCTAGTTTGCTTTACTTGGTCTCATATTCTGAGCACTCATTTTTCTTTTTCCGTAGAAAAAAATTTAATTCAACATTTGTAATTAATAAGACTTGCACGTAATTAATTTCATTACTTACACTCGGACTAATATCCTCATCAACAAAGATGAGGATATTGGTCTGAATGTAAATAGTGATAACTCCTTGTCCCAGAAATTCAAATAGAAGGTGATAAGAACAACAAAGATGGGGACATTAGTCTGAATGTAAATAATAATAATAATTGTCCATCCCAGAAATTCGGACAAAAACTGTGTAAAAATAAAAAAAAATTGTCATACCTCTCTCCGTTCAAAGTTGTGTATTAGAAATAAAGCGAGGAGATAATTATAAATGCAATATAATTCCTTACATCTATATTATGATATGCTCAGAATATAAGGTGAGGTAAAGTTATCTAAGGGGAGGTAATTCAGTATTTTGCATTGCTTATTACTATAAACTTTATATTTAGTGGGTACACATGTTTTACTAAACAATGAAATTAACGTCTACCGTCTCAGAGACTGAAAAGTCCAACCAAGCAAATTCTCTCTCTCCTGACAGGAATTGAACCTGCATTGCTTTTTAAAATTACTTCTACGTTTAAGCCAAGTGTGCCTTACCAATTAGGCCACATGAACTCACTAGATATATCATTTATAGTAATAAGAAATCACTTGTGTCCGGTAGCCCATTAGAGCCATAGATGTACTGCAGTGGGTGTGTTTAAGGCAAGATAGTGCCCGTCTTTCTTCAGACTGATTTGGAATTCAGAATTGCCCTTCTCTTAGACTGACTGCCACCCAAAACAAAAGAACCCAATCTTTCCTTTTTTATTTAACCCCTAGGTGGGAGGAGAAGAAGAAAAAGCAAATCCATGCCTTCTTCAAAGTCGTTTGTGTGAAAGTGAATCCAACAGACTTGCTGAAATTTCAACTCAGCTCATCAATTTCACTTTCCACTCTGATCTTCTCTATGTTCCCACAAATCCCAATATGAAATGTCAGATTTTTAAAAAAAATCCCTTATTTTCTTAAAAAGTGTTTGAAAATTATATGGAATGCTAAACTTAATGCCCCTTACATGACGTTTGAGAGACTCGTGTCCACAAAAGATTGAAATTCTGTAAATATATATATATATATATATATATATATATATATATATATATATATATACACACACTAGAGGCAAAAAGTTTGGGGAAATACCGCTTTTCTTTAAAAGACACCTTCAGTCAAGTCACTAACTTTAAAATTTTAAAACCAGCTTTAGGCGTTACACTCACCGAGAAGCTTTCAGGCCAAAGCTTAGAATAAAAATTCCAGACCCTCAATAACACCTATCATCTAAAAAAAAAAAAAAAAAAAAACCCACCCCAAAAAGCAGTACAGCTGTAAGATGATGATGATGATGATGATAACATGGTCGAGTTGTAGATCATCTTGAGATGGATATGTAAAATAAACTTTGGAGTGAATGTCTCTAAAAACGTACATGTTTTTGAGAAACTCAACTAACAAACTGGAACCTATAATGTCAAGTGCAGGTTTTTCGAATTTATACTGAAAAAAAATTAAATGTTTTTTTGTTTTTTTTAAAACAATTTAAGATTAAATGTTGTCTTATTATTTCCTTAAACATTTTTGACTTCTAAATTTAAAAAAAACAAATTGTTTTTATGTTTGTTATTAATTTTGACTTGTAATTTCATTTCCTCTGAATGTTTTGGTTGTTTTTAGTAACATCTTTAGCCAAGCCATCAATGTGGACTGGAAATAATAAAAAAATAGTTTTCAGCTCATATCCTGTTGTCTCAAACTTATCTTATTGGTCAAAATTAGTAATTTACAATACTTTATTTCAAATATAAACAATGATAGTATCATTGTCATATGATCAGTTTTAGGATTTTGTAAAAGTAAACTTTTAAGAAATCTTTTAGATGAAGATTTGATTGTTTTAAGATTCTTAATTTTGACTGACATAAAAAAAGAAAAAAACTATATTCTATGAGATTAGAACAGCATTTCTCAACTAGTGCACACTAATGCACCTTGAAATGTAGCCAAGTGCGACCATAGTTAACAGAAGAGTAATTTATGAATTATTTTTATATTTAAAAAAATAATTTGATATTTTAAACTGGAGGCTAAATTCTTTAATCTTTAAGGAGTGGATAATACTTTTTCTTTTGCCTTCCTCAATGGATTTAAATCAGTCATTATCAGCCTCTCTAAAAACAAATAGGTTCTTTATAAATCCTTTTAAATGAAAACGGTACCTCTTGAATATACAATGTAATGTTTTAAAAATAAATCCTTATTTCAGGAGAAATTATTATTTTCTGGTTTTCAAATGTCATGATTAATTTTTCATTATTTAAATTTAAAGTGTACCCCAGATTTTTAGTTATACTACAACTATGCCTTGAAGAAAGAAAAAAAACCCAGAAAACACTGGATTAGAGTGTAAAAAGTAAAGAATTGAAAACCTTTTTGAATTATCTTAAGTTTTAGTATTGGATATTGTGTTGCTTTGAATTTAAAAAAAAAAAATTTAAACTTGAAATAACTTGTTATATATATATATATATATATATATATATATATATATATATATATTAGTGTATTGGGGCAGCAGATTATTATTCAAACATATATTGTTAAATATAAGACAATGAATGTCTATTATGTTTGATCAGGAGCCATTCTAAACTTCGTATGGTTGCTTTAATTTTGGGTGAAAATAAAGACAAAAATTTTGCAACATTTGGCTATTGCTTTATTATGGTGTTCCTTGATCTAAGCTTTCGGCTCACATAAGCCATCTTCAGAGTGATTATATGGACATTTAAAAAAAGATATTTACCTTCAAAGATTATCTTACATTGTATCTAGACACATGGTTCTGTTGTTAATATTTCAGTCTCATTTCATCATAGAACCACATTATGATTTTACAACCTACTATTCTGTGACCATTATCATCGTGTAGCAATCTTCCATGTCAACATAACAGAATATCATCTTTGATATCTGTCTATATTTCTGAGATGAGGTATTATGTACATTATTTACATATATAATATAGCGAAATAAAGGGTTCAGTTCGACATTCCAACCACCTGAAGAAGGCTGGAGTGTACAATGGCCGAAACGTAATAAAAATAGTGACAAAGATGAGGACAATAGTCCAAATAATGTAAATAGTGTACATAATACCTCATCTCAGAAATATAGACAGATACTGAACGGCCGAAACGTTGTAATAAATATGGTGACAAAGATGAGGACAATAGTCCGAATAATGTAAATAGTGTACATAATACCTCATCTCAGAAATATAGACAGATAGTGAAAGGCCGAAACGTAATAAATATGGTGACAAAGAAGAGGACAATAGTCCGAATAATGTAAATAGTGTACATAATACCTCATCTCAGAAATATAGACAGATACTGAAAGGCCGAAACGTTGTAATAAATATGGTGACAAAGATGAGGACAATAGTCCGAATAATGTAAATAGTGTACATAATACCTCATCTCAGAAATATAGACAGATACTGAAAGGCCGAAACGTTGTAATAAATATGGTGACAAAGATGAGGACAATAGTCCGAATAATGTAAATAGTGTACATAATACCTCATCTCAGAAATATAGACAGATACTGAACGGCCGAAACGTTGTAATAAATATGGCGACAAAGATGAGGACAATAGTCTGAATAATGTAAATAATGTATTATCTTTGATGGTGAATATCTTCCCAGGTAGCAGCTCTTTATATTGAAATGTTTGTTCTAACAAAAAATTCTATAACTACAACGGATAAATGAAAATTTTTCAAATAACCATAACAAAGCAGATTTGCACATGTTTTAAAAAACCACTAAAGCAATGGAATGCAAATTTTATCACAGTTACAATAATTTTGTCTTTGTAATTTACCCCTGAAGATGATCTTGGAAAAGGTCGAAAGTACTTGACTTAAAAAAACTACGGAGTCTTCCTTGATGAATTTCATCTTAACATCAAGAAACTGATTAGACAAATGGAAAGGATCAGTATAAAAATAAGTAGACACGATATGTCTATATTATTCAATGAAACCTGTTTGAATGAAGAAATGCTGCATAAGGTGTCCATAAAGTTCGTGTGCACTTTAAAAAATTTATAACTTTATTTGTATTTGCGATAGAAATAATTTGTAAAAAGGATTAGAAAGAAGTAAATCTATATTTTTTAAGGTTTTATTGAAATTTTATTTAAGTTTCCACATGTCCTCCGTCATTAGCAATACAAAGGGTAATACGATTTTGCAGTTCACGGAAAACATTTGCCAATCGATTTATAGTAATGCCTGAAATCACATTAGTTATTTTAGCTATACTTAAAACTAGGTACATTAAAC
>OZ038516.1:67610602-67613102 GCA_964036315.1 Acanthosepion esculentum
AACAGACCGAGACAGGCAGACAGATGCGAACAGACCGAGACAGACAGATGCGAACAGACCGAGACAGACAGATGCGAACAGACCGAGACAGACAGATGCGAACAGACCAAGACAGACAGACTGACTGATGCGAACAGACCGAGACAGACTGACTGATGCAAACAGAGTGAGACAGGCAGACAGATGCGAACAGAATGAGACAGACTGACAGATGCGAACAGACCGAGACAGACAGACAGACTGACAGATGCGAACAGACCGAGACAGGCAGACAGACAGATGCGAACAGACCGAGACAGTGTCAGTCAATGATTATCAGTAATGATAAAAAGCTTTTATTCTGCATCGCTGCTATTTATTTTCCAACATAATCCCCTCTGTCAGTTCAGTTGTGAATATTATGTAAATTGCGTATGAGGCAGTAAAAACCTCAGCTCCTAATAGGATATGGAGTTCTTGATGCAAACTCAATTTTGAGGTGAATGTTCATATGAATATAATATATGATAATGAATTCAAAAGTAGCTTTTTTTAAAATTTTGCTTTTTTTCAAACTACCTTTTTATTTGCTGATTGGTATTTTATTCTAGTACATCGAAAATCTAGGAGACGTGGTGAGTTTACTATTTACTATTGTTTGATTTTGGTCTTCTCTGTTTTGGGTTTTGATTTAGACATTTTTCTTTCTTCAATTCTTTTTCACTTTTTTTCAGCCAATCATTTTCTCTTTTGTTTTTGGCCAATCATTTTCAGTTCTTTTTTTTTTCTTACCTCCATTTTTTTTTTTGTTTCTAAATGCTTTTTTTTCTTTTAGTATTATTTTTTGCACTAAATTCTCTTCCACATTTAAAGAAATACATACCTCTCTGGCCTACAGTCAAATCATGCTGAAAGCGGTGGTTCTTAACAGTAGTGGGCGGAATGGGGTGAATATACGGTGTGATGGCGCCAGGCATCCATATCCAGAAGGCATCCAATCAAAGAGTGAAATAAAAATTTAGTTTATATTTAATTTGAATAAAGTGTTTATTTCATGTTTCATCTAATGTCTTCCTTTCTCACATTTCTCAGTGCTAGGCCCTATAGATCCCCATTTCCTGAGTCTTAGGGGCATACAATCAAGGAGTTGACCCTGGGTTTTACCAAACATCCCCAAACCTTTGCACATCACTGGGTCTTGGTCAATAGCCAAAGTGAAGCAGTGTCAAGCCTGGTTAGTACTTAGATAAGGAACTGCTTGGGAATATTTCATATCATAAGCAACTTCCTACAATCTGAAACATGTTTTGGCTTTAAATAATCAACAAAGGGTTGATAAACTGTAAAGTAACAAAGCAGCCAATCAAACTTAGGTCTATGTTGGAACTTTTTTTTTTTATCAATTGAATTTATGAAGCAAGTTTGCAATCATACATTGATTCTTTCTTTCTTTCTTTCTTTCTTTATCCATATATCCTTTGCCCTTCCTAAAATGCCCTCCATGTTTAGATTCTGAGTTGCCTAATACAACGTGGGGGGCTCTTAATAACTTGGAATTTTTCTCCGTATGCAATAAACGAGGAGTTTAATAAATGGTGCTGTTGGAAAATCATTTAAATGGTAAAGGAACATTTTTTTTTTTTTTTTTGAAAATTTATCCCCAGGACTCGCATTTTCTGATAAGATAGTAGCATGGAAAGAAACCGTGGCAGAACTTAATTATTATACAGAAAAGTTTACGTAAATTAAATACTGACTTCCATAAAAATCTAAATTACATTCAAGAATAATTATCAGAAAATCTTGTTAAATTTTAAAACATAAAACAATTTATTTGTACAACTTAACACTCACAAAATCTTAAAGGTAAAAACTTGTGGGCCATCATTAAAAGAGTTGCACACTTATGTCCATAATAAAAGATGGAGTTCTAATAATTGGAAGGGATGGGATTGAAAACTTAATTTTTAAATGACGACTAATTTGGACTTCAATGATTTTTATTTTTTTTTTAACCAATTAGTCTTTTTCAATGTTTTTTAATTGAATTTTGATTATTGACATTTTTTTCTTAGACCTCCTGTTATTGTCAGATTAGGGTTTCTAAAAATAACCTTTCAAAGTCAAAACTATCCTTGCCAAAGGAATTATTTTTCTCTGGGATCAGTTTACAGCATCTCTTGAAACTGAAACATCCTATTGTTTCAACTGTGAATCTTGACAATGCAAAATAATTTTCCAGTTTTCCCCTCTTAATCTAAGTCATTCTTTTAGCTATTAACATTTTGCATTATATATGAGTCCAACTTCTTTTCATTGTATATGGTGATCCCTCTATTGCAGTTTTGTTGTGCTATAACAACACAACTTGTAAATTTCAAACACACTATTGTTTCATGATCAATGCACAAATACCCTTGAGAAAGGTATAATTCCATCTAATCCCCCCAGTTATGGGTTAAATAGTAGGACTTCTATCTGAAAAAAAATCAGTTATTCTCAAAAAATTGTTAATGCAATA
>OZ038516.1:67618102-67730602 GCA_964036315.1 Acanthosepion esculentum
AGAGAAGGAGGAGAAAAGTATCAGCCATTTGTTAAACATTAGCCTGTTATAACAGGGATGTTTGAGAATAAAGTGTATCATTGTTCTATAAGCGCAAATTGCCTGTTTGAACTTGAAAAAAAAATGTTTTCTTTTTCTGGGCTTACAGCCAAAAAGTAAAACCCTATTAATTTAAATGATGAGCAGGAGATGTCAGTTTTTTTTTGTTTTTTTTTTTTACTGGATTCTCTCTGTCCATCTAAAATGGCTGTTTCTATAAGCTCTGTATTGGAGAGTTTCAGGTCAAGATGAATATTTAGAGCATAGTTGTGACCTAAAATTTCATTGCCAAGCCTTCTTTGTTAGATATTTCAGTCATCTGTCAGTTTTATTCATATTTTTATTAGTTTACCCCCAAGTGCTTCTTACTATGATTTATTAAGTGTTAATTTTGGCACTTAGAAAGAGATAATTTTTCTTTTCAACAGTGACAAGCAAAATAAGAATTTTCTTTTCTTTAGATGCTTTCTATACATACAACAACAGAAAAGTTGAATCTCCCACAAATATTTTACTTTTGGTATTTTGTCAGACCTCATATATATATATATAAATTCAAACTGATAAAGATATCACCTTAATAATCACTTACTACTAGATGTAAACTTATATTTGAGAAAAAGTTTCTAGTGTTTTAATGTAAATTCTATATTTTTTTAATGGACTATTTCACATTAAATCCCCAAAATGTCCGTAATAAGGTTTTTTCAAAAAAAAACTTTAACATATAATTAAATGGCTTAGACTGTTTAAACAAAAAAAATTTACGAAATCTCAAAGTAAAGAAAAAAACAACGCCTATTCCAATGGAAGTTAATGACACTTTTTTACAACTTCTTTCTCTTTTTTTTCTCTCTTTTTCTTTTTTTCTTTATATGCTTTTTGGTCTATCCCCCTTTCTATATCAAGATATAACTTCCGTTAACAGATTGAAAGTGTCAATGTCTAGATTTCAGCGAAAATTTAAATTTGAAACAATAGAAATGTTACAGCTAACTCAATGCTGTCTCTCTACCCCCTACACTGCTCCCACTTCGTTAATTTCCTTATTATTGCCCGTCATAAATGTGTAAATTTATTTTCATTTTTTCATTTCAACATTTGGAAATAAATCTGATGATCCACTGTCCTTTAAAAGGGCTGTGGTGAAATAATTTATTATATGGAACCTTAAAGTAATCTGTGTTTATTTAAATTATTAGCTCTGATTTACATTTAGCTCTCTGGATTTTATCCTCATTGGGTCTTCCCATACGGATTACCTAGTTTTTCGTAAACTATATATATATATATATATATATATATATATATAGTTGTAAATGGTCAATTTCTAATTCACTTTGCCATATATATATATATATATATATATATATATATATAATAAATCCTTTGGTTAAGCAGATAATCCTGAGGAGTTACTAAAAAATGAATATCCAGGTGAAACTTATATATATATATATATATATATATATATATATATATATAATTATTTGAAAGAAAATTTTGGTATTTTTTCTTAATCAATTTTCTATGGCTACCAAGAAATTTATTCGTGGACTTGAAAGGATTAAAAGAAAAATAAACAGACATAATATATATATATAGTTGTTCTAATGAGAGAAAAACATATTTTAAAAGAAGAGAGAAACCACAAACGTTTTTGTTTATAATGTGGATTTGTTTTAGTGTATATATTATATTTTATTCTTCATATTTCTGCTACATGTGTTTTCAGTCTTGTGACCTTCTTCAGGCAAATGAAAGGAATAAATTTATTCCTAAAACAAATCCACATTATAACCAAAAATGTTTGCAGTTTCTCTCTTTTCTTTTAAAATATATATATATAATGGCTGCCTACTCTCGTTTTTTGAGCACACCCGTCTCTTAGAATGGATAGCAAATCCCCATTGCAGATGCCTGCTCAGGCACATTTTTGTTTGTTCAACACCCACAGAGCCCACCAGTTGTTTATTCTGCAACTATGCTGAGCAGACATTAGTTACAGTTTCTGGGAGAAAGTGAATCATCTTGCATGATCAACAGTCTGAACAAGGCCAGCATGCCCGAAACTTCGGTCATGATGAGCTACATTCCACCAGTTCAGATATTTATAACAAAGAGCCATCCTCATTCCCTTTGTATTCCATTGGTAAGAAGTTCTGTTCAAACAGTTTCTGCCCAAGAGCCGCAACTTGATGGAACAGACTCCTTAATCTCTTCAAGCCCAGAGTGAACCTCTCCTACATATTTTCATGATATACAATTCTTACCTTCTCCTCTTACATCCATAAGACAACATCTTTCACAACTCTCTACCTTGAGTGGCTCCTGGACTTCTTATTGGTTGAAAATAATATAAAAAACAAAATCCTTTTGATACATTTTAATATGTATTAATTATAAACTGGAACCATGGTTTTTAGATTTGGATATGAAATAAGCTTTAGAGTAAAGGGCTGTAAAAATTAAAATATTTTTGATACACCATCAGGTTATATTTCTATAGACACACCACTTCTGGTTACTTTGTGGCCAAAATGTATTATAGGACTTGATAAGAATGACTAAGGAAAGAAATCTTTTTCTTTCTTTTGATTTTGATTTTCTTTTGCATTTGTTTCTGAGTATGATAAAAAAGAGTTGGGGTTGAAGTTTTTATTTACACTATTTTTATTTGAATTATTGTCATCATCTTTGTTGTTTTTATCACAACATTTTGGATGTTGTACCTTCCAGCCTTCCTCACGTGTATATCAATCTGGGTAACCTTCTTCCCATGAATTGCTGCTTTGTGGAAGCAACTCCCAAGTGGAAGCTTCCGTGATCAATACAATCTTACCTGTTTGAGTCTAGAGTTCCTACATATCCACATAAACTGTGCCTCTTATACTGTAACCCACTACCTTGAGTAGCTCTTGAGCCATGTACATGGTGAACATCATTGCAAAAAACAGAAAGTGTTTAGTGCGAATAATTGAAAAATGTTTGGATGATTTCAGTTTCTCTTTTCATTTCATATCCAGACAATTGAGGTATGGATAATCGAAGAACGGCATTTTATTTAGCTGGATTAAATACGGAAAAAGTTAAAGAATTAGGTTTGAGCTTCTGACACTCGGCTTTCAAAGCTGTTCATGTTATGGTTTCCCAAGAATAAAGAGGAAGGGTCACACTAATAGTGAATTCTTTCTTTCAGTTCTACAATATTAACCAATGTTTGTAGAATGAAAGAATGTGTAACTGCAATGAAAAACAGCTGAATTTAAAATGAAGGAAATGTTAGTCAAAAGTTAACAATGCTTCTTTTAGGCAGGAGTCATTCAAATTTACAGGGTATGGCAGAAATAGCACCCACGTATATTTCCCAGAAATATATCCCACATTATGTTAAGACATTAGTGGCAATAGTATTTTCATCTAGCTAATGCTTTACCATTATGTGGGAGGTGTTTCTGCTACACCCTACAGCTATATTCTCTACTTCTACTTCTTATAGATGGCAGTTGCAATAAAAAGCAAGAGAAATGAAGATGAAGGAAATACTTGTGAAAAATGAATAATAATTGACAATGCTTCATCTAAGAAGGCTAACCAGCAGGAGTCATTCAAATTTAGCCATATAGCTATATTCTCTACTTCTTAAGGATGGGAGTTGCAATAAAAAGCAAGAGAAATGAAGATGAAAGAAATACTAGTGAAAAATGAATAATAATTGACAATGCTTCATCTAAGAAGGCTAACCAGCAGGAGTCATTCAAATTTAGCCATATAGCTATATTCTCTACTTCTACTTCTTATGGATGGCAGTTGCAATAAAAAGCAAGAGAAATGAAGATGAAGGAAATACTAGTGAAAAATGAATAATAATTGACAATGCTTCATCTAAGAAGGCTAACCAGCAGGAGTCATTCAAATTTAGCCATATAGCTATATTCTCTACTTCTGCTTCTTATGGATGGCAGTTGCAATAAAAAGCAAGAGAAATGAAGATGAAAGAAATCCTAGTGAAAAATGAATAATAATTGACAATGCTTCATCTAAGAAGGCTAACCAGCAGGAGTCATTCAAATTTAGCCATATAGCTATATTCTCTACTTCTACTTCTTATGGATGGCAGTTGCAATATAAAGGCAAGAGAAATGAAGATGAAAGAAATACTAGTGAAAAATGAATAATAATTGACAATGCTTCATCTAAGAAGGCTAACCAGCAGGAGTCATTCAAATTTAGCCATATAGCTATATTCTCTACTTCTTAAGGATGGGAGTTGCAATAAAAAGCAAGAGAAATGAAGATGAAAGAAATACTAGTGAAAAATGAATAATAATTGACAATGCTTCATCTAAGAAGGCTAACCAGCAGGAGTCATTCAAATTTAGCCATATAGCTATATTCTCTACTTCTTAAGGATGGGAGTTGCAATAAAAAGCAAAAGAAATGAAGATGAAAGAAATACTAGTGAAAAATGAATAATAATTGACAATGCTTCATCTAAGAAGGCTAACCAGCAGGAGTCATTCAAATTTAGCCATATAGCTATATTCTCTACTTCTTAAGGATGGGAGTTGCAATAAAAAGCAAGAGAAATGAAGATGAAAGAAATACTAGTGAAAAATGAATAATAATTGACAATGCTTCATCTAAGAAGGCTAACCAGCAGGAGTCATTCAAATTTAGCCATATAGCTATATTCTCTACTTCTTAAGGATGGGAGTTGCAATAAAAAGCAAGAGAAATGAAGATGAAAGAAATACTAGTGAAAAATGAATAATAATTGACAATGCTTCATCTAAGAAGGCTAACCAGCAGGAGTCATTCAAATTTAGCCATATAGCTATATTCTCTACTTCTTAAGGATGGGAGTTGCAATAAAAAGCAAGAGAAATGAAGATGAAAGAAATACTAGTGAAAAATGAATAATAATTGACAATGCTTCATCTAAGAAGGCTAACCAGCAGGAGTCATTCAAATTTAGCCATATAGCTATATTCTCTACTTCTTAAGGATGGGAGTTGCAATAAAAAGCAAGAGAAATGAAGATGAAAGAAATACTAGTGAAAAATGAATAATAATTGACAATGCTTCATCTAAGAAGGCTAACCAGCAGGAGTCATTCAAATTTAGCCATATAGCTATATTCTCTACTTCTTAAGGATGGGAGTTGCAATAAAAAGCAAGAGAAATGAAGATGAAAGAAATACTAGTGAAAAATGAATAATAATTGACAATGCTTCATCTAAGAAGGCTAACCAGCAGGAGTCATTCAAATTTAGCCATATAGCTATATTCTCTACTTCTTAAGGATGGGAGTTGCAATAAAAAGCAAGAGAAATGAAGATGAAAGAAATACTAGTGAAAAATGAATAATAATTGACAATGCTTCATCTAAGAAGGCTAACCAGCAGGAGTCATTCAAATTTAGCCATATAGCTATATTCTCTACTTCTTAAGGATGGGAGTTGCAATAAAAAGCAAGAGAAATGAAGATGAAGGAAATACTAGTGAAAAATGAATAATAATTGACAATGCTTCATCTAAGAAGGCTAACCAGCAGGAGTCATTCAAATTTAGCCATATAGCTATATTCTCTACTTCTTAAGGATGGGAGTTGCAATAAAAAGCAAGAGAAATGAAGATGAAAGAAATACTAGTGAAAAATGAATAATAATTGACAATGCTTCATCTAAGAAGGCTAACCAGCAGGAGTCATTCAAATTTAGCCATATAGCTATATTCTCTACTTCTTAAGGATGGGAGTTGCAATAAAAAGCAAGAGAAATGAAGATGAAAGAAATACTAGTGAAAAATGAATAAAAATTGACAATGCTTCATCTAAGAAGGCTAACCAGCAGGAGTCATTCAAATTTAGCCATATAGCTATATTCTCTACTTCTACTTCTTATGGATGGCAGTTGCAATAAAAAGCAAGAGAAATGAAGATGAAAGAAATCCTAGTGAAAAATGAATAATAATTGCCAATGCTTCATCTAAGAAGGCTAACCAGCAGGAGTCATTCAAATTTAGCCATATAGCTATATTCTCTACTTCTACTTCTTATGGATGGCAGTTGCAATAAAAAGCAAGAGAAATGAAGATGAAAGAAATACTAGTGAAAAAGGAATAATAATTGACAATGCTTCATCTAAGAAGGCTAACCAGCAGGAGTCATTCAAATTTAGCCATATAGCTATATTCTCTACTTCTACTTCTTATGGATGGCAGTTGCAATAAAAAGCAAGAGAAATGAAGATGAAAGAAATACTAGTGAAAAAGGAATAATAATTGACAATGCTTCATCTAAGAAGGCTAACCAGCAGGAGTCATTCAAATTTAGCCATATAGCTATATTCTCTACTTCTACTTCTTATGGATGGCAGTTGCAATAAAAAGCAAGAGAAATGAAGATGAAAGAAATACTAGTGAAAAATGAATAAAAATTGACAATGCTTCATCTAAGAAGGCTAACCAGCAGGAGTCATTCAAATTTAGCCATATAGCTATATTCTCTACTTCTACTTCTTATGGATGGCAGTTGCAATAAAAAGCAAGAGAAATGAAGATGAAAGAAATACTAGTGAAAAAGGAATAATAATTGACAATGCTTCATCTAAGAAGGCTAACCAGCAGGAGTCATTCAAATTTAGCCATATAGCTATATTCTCTACTTCTACTTCTTATGGATGGCAGTTGCAATAAAAGGCAAGAGAAATGAAGATGAAAGAAATACTAGTGAAAAATGAATAATAATTGCCAATGCTTCATCTAAGAAGGCTAACCAGCAGGAGTCATTCAAATTTAGCCATATAGCTATATTCTCTACTTCTACTTCTTATGGATGGCAGTTGCAATAAAAAGCAAGAGAAATGAAGATGAAAGAAATCCTAGTGAAAAATGAATAATAATTGCCAATGCTTCATCTAAGAAGGCTAACCAGCAGGAGTCATTCAAATTTAGCCATATAGCTATATTCTCTACTTCTACTTCTTATGGATGGCAGTTGCAATAAAAGGCAAGAGAAATGAAGATGAAAGAAATACTAGTGAAAAATGAATAATAATTGCCAATGCTTCATCTAAGAAGGCTAACCAGCAGGAGTCATTCAAATTTAGCCATATAGCTATATTCTCTACTTCTACTTCTTATGGATGGCAGTTGCAATAAAAAGCAAGAGAAATGAAGATGAAAGAAATCCTAGTGAAAAATGAATAATAATTGACAATGCTTCATCTAAGAAGGCTAACCAGCAGGAGTCATTCAAATTTAGCCATATAGCTATATTCTCTACTTCTACTTCTTATGGATGGCAGTTGCAATAAAAAGCAAGAGAAATGAAGATGAAAGAAATCCTAGTGAAAAATGAATAATAATTGCCAATGCTTCATCTAAGAAGGCTAAGCAGCAGGAGTCATTCAAATTTAGCCATATAGCTATATTCTCTACTTCTACTTCTTATGGATGGCAGTTGCAATAAAAAGCAAGAGAAATGAAGATGAAAGAAATCCTAGTGAAAAATGAATAATAATTGCCAATGCTTCATCTAAGAAGGCTAAGCAGCAGGAGTCATTCAAATTTAGCCATATAGCTATATTCTCTACTTCTACTTCTTATGGATGGCAGTTGCAATAAAAAGCAAGAGAAATGAAGATGAAAGAAATACTAGTGAAAAATGAATAATAATTGCCAATGCTTCATCTAAGAAGGCTAACCAGCAGGAGTCATTCAAATTTAGCCATATAGCTATATTCTCTACTTCTACTTCTTATGGATGGCAGTTGCAATAAAAAGCAAGAGAAATGAAGATGAAAGAAATACTAGTGAAAAATGAATAATAATTGACAATGCTTCATCTAAGAAGGCTAACCAGCAGGAGTCATTCAAATTTAGCCATATAGCTATATTCTCTACTTCTACTTCTTATGGATGGCAGTTGCAATAAAAAGCAAGAGAAATGAAGATGAAAGAAATCCTAGTGAAAAATGAATAATAATTGCCAATGCTTCATCTAAGAAGGCTAAGCAGCAGGAGTCATTCAAATTTAGCCATATAGCTATATTCTCTACTTCTACTTCTTATGGATGGCAGTTGCAATAAAAAGCAAGAGAAATGAAGATGAAAGAAATACTAGTGAAAAATGAATAATAATTGCCAATGCTTCATCTAAGAAGGCTAACCAGCAGGAGTCATTCAAATTTAGCCATATAGCTATATTCTCTACTTCTACTTCTTATGGATGGCAGTTGCAATAAAAAGCAAGAGAAATGAAGATGAAAGAAATACTAGTGAAAAATGAATAATAATTGCCAATGCTTCATCTAAGAAGGCTAACCAGCAGGAGTCATTCAAATTTAGCCATATAGCTATATTCTCTACTTCTACTTCTTATGGATGGCAGTTGCAATAAAAAGCAAGAGAAATGAAGATGAAAGAAATACTAGTGAAAAATGAATAATAATTGACAATGCTTCATCTAAGAAGGCTAACCAGCAGGAGTCATTCAAATTTAGCCATATAGCTATATTCTCTACTTCTACTTCTTATGGATGGCAGTTGCAATAAAAAGCAAGAGAAATGAAGATGAAAGAAATCCTAGTGAAAAATGAATAATAATTGCCAATGCTTCATCTAAGAAGGCTAACCAGCAGGAGTCATTCAAATTTAGCCATATAGCTATATTCTCTACTTCTACTTCTTATGGATGGCAGTTGCAATAAAAAGCAAGAGAAATGAAGATGAAAGAAATCCTAGTGAAAAATGAATAATAATTGCCAATGCTTCATCTAAGAAGGCTAACCAGCAGGAGTCATTCAAATTTAGCCATATAGCTATATTCTCTACTTCTACTTCTTATGGATGGCAGTTGCAATAAAAAGCAAGAGAAATGAAGATGAAAGAAATCCTAGTGAAAAATGAATAATAATTGACAATGCTTCATCTAATAAGGCTAAGCAGCAGGAGTCATTCAAATTTAGCCATATAGCTATATTCTCTACTTCTACTTCTTATGGATGGCAGTTGCAATAAAAAGCAAGAGAAATGAAGATGAAAGAAATCCTAGTGAAAAATGAATAATAATTGACAATGCTTCATCTAAGAAGGCTAACCAGCAGGAGTCATTCAAATTTAGCCATATAGCTATATTCTCTACTTCTACTTCTTATGGATGGCAGTTGCAATAAAAGGCAAGAGAAATGAAGATGAAAGAAATACTAGTGAAAAATGAATAATAATTGACAATGCTTCATCTAAGAAGGCTAACCAGCAGGAGTCATTCAAATTTAGCCATATAGCTATATTCTCTACTTCTACTTCTTATGGATGGCAGTTGCAATAAAAAGCAAGAGAAATGAAGATGAAAGAAATCCTAGTGAAAAATGAATAATAATTGACAATGCTTCATCTAAGAAGGCTAACCAGCAGGAGTCATTCAAATTTAGCCACATAGCTATATTCTCTACTTCTACTTCTTATGGATGGCAGTTGCAATAAAAAGCAAGAGAAATGAAGATGAAAGAAATACTAGTGAAAAATGAATAATAATTGACAATGCTTCATCTAAGAAGGCTAACCAGCAGGAGTCATTCAAATTTAGCCATATAGCTATATTCTCTACTTCTACTTCTTATGGATGGCAGTGGGAATAAAAAGCAAGAGAAATGAAGATGAAAGAAATACTAGTGAAAAATGAATAATAATTGCCAATGCTTCATCTAAGAAGGCTAAGCAGCAGGAGTCATTCAAATTTAGCCATATAGCTATATTCTCTACTTCTACTTCTTATGGATGGCAGTTGCAATAAAAAGCAAGAGAAATGAAGATGAAAGAAATCCTAGTGAAAAATGAATAATAATTGCCAATGCTTCATCTAAGAAGGCTAAGCAGCAGGAGTCATTCAAATTTAGCCATATAGCTATATTCTCTACTTCTACTTCTTATGGATGGCAGTTGCAATAAAAAGCAAGAGAAATGAAGATGAAAGAAATACTAGTGAAAAATGAATAATAATTGCCAATGCTTCATCTAAGAAGGCTAACCAGCAGGAGTCATTCAAATTTAGCCATATAGCTATATTCTCTACTTCTACTTCTTATGGATGGCAGTTGCAATAAAAAGCAAGAGAAATGAAGATGAAAGAAATACTAGTGAAAAATGAATAATAATTGCCAATGCTTCATCTAAGAAGGCTAACCAGCAGGAGTCATTCAAATTTAGCCATATAGCTATATTCTCTACTTCTACTTCTTATGGATGGCAGTTGCAATAAAAAGCAAGAGAAATGAAGATGAAAGAAATACTAGTGAAAAATGAATAATAATTGACAATGCTTCATCTAAGAAGGCTAACCAGCAGGAGTCATTCAAATTTAGCCATATA
The DNA here is from genome assembly GCA_964036315.1 of Acanthosepion esculentum. Taxonomy (NCBI): domain Eukaryota; kingdom Metazoa; phylum Mollusca; class Cephalopoda; order Sepiida; family Sepiidae; genus Acanthosepion; species Acanthosepion esculentum. The sequence continues at coordinate 67,628,516 of OZ038516.1, forward strand.
GCTATATTCTCTACTTCTACTTCTTATGGATGGCAGTTGCAATAAAAAGCAAGAGAAATGAAGATGAAAGAAATCCTAGTGAAAAATGAATAATAATTGCCAATGCTTCATCTAAGAAGGCTAAGCAGCAGGAGTCATTCAAATTTAGCCATATAGCTATATTCTCTACTTCTACTTCTTATGGATGGCAGTGTCAATAAAAAGCAAGAGAAATGAAGATGAAAGAAATACTAGTGAAAAATGAATAATAATTGCCAATGCTTCATCTAAGAAGGCTAACCAGCAGGAGTCATTCAAATTTAGCCATATAGCTATATTCTCTACTTCTACTTCTTATGGATGGCAGTTGCAATAAAAAGCAAGAGAAATGAAGATGAAAGAAATCCTAGTGAAAAATGAATAATAATTGCCAATGCTTCATCTAAGAAGGCTAACCAGCAGGAGTCATTCAAATTTAGCCATATAGCTATATTCTCTACTTCTACTTCTTATGGATGGCAGTTGCAATAAAAAGCAAGAGAAATGAAGATGAAAGAAATACTAGTGAAAAATGAATAATAATTGACAATGCTTCATCTAAGAAGGCTAACCAGCAGGAGTCATTCAAATTTAGCCATATAGCTATATTCTCTACTTCTACTTCTTATGGATGGCAGTTGCAATAAAAAGCAAGAGAAATGAAGATGAAAGAAATCCTAGTGAAAAATGAATAATAATTGCCAATGCTTCATCTAAGAAGGCTAACCAGCAGGAGTCATTCAAATTTAGCCATATAGCTATATTCTCTACTTCTACTTCTTATGGATGGCAGTTGCAATAAAAAGCAAGAGAAATGAAGATGAAAGAAATCCTAGTGAAAAATGAATAATAATTGCCAATGCTTCATCTAAGAAGGCTAACCAGCAGGAGTCATTCAAATTTAGCCATATAGCTATATTCTCTACTTCTACTTCTTATGGATGGCAGTTGCAATAAAAAGCAAGAGAAATGAAGATGAAAGAAATCCTAGTGAAAAATGAATAATAATTGACAATGCTTCATCTAATAAGGCTAAGCAGCAGGAGTCATTCAAATTTAGCCATATAGCTATATTCTCTACTTCTACTTCTTATGGATGGCAGTTGCAATAAAAAGCAAGAGAAATGAAGATGAAAGAAATCCTAGTGAAAAATGAATAATAATTGACAATGCTTCATCTAAGAAGGCTAACCAGCAGGAGTCATTCAAATTTAGCCATATAGCTATATTCTCTACTTCTACTTCTTATGGATGGCAGTTGCAATAAAAGGCAAGAGAAATGAAGATGAAAGAAATACTAGTGAAAAATGAATAATAATTGACAATGCTTCATCTAAGAAGGCTAACCAGCAGGAGTCATTCAAATTTAGCCATATAGCTATATTCTCTACTTCTACTTCTTATGGATGGCAGTTGCAATAAAAAGCAAGAGAAATGAAGATGAAAGAAATCCTAGTGAAAAATGAATAATAATTGACAATGCTTCATCTAAGAAGGCTAACCAGCAGGAGTCATTCAAATTTAGCCACATAGCTATATTCTCTACTTCTACTTCTTATGGATGGCAGTTGCAATAAAAAGCAAGAGAAATGAAGATGAAAGAAATACTAGTGAAAAATGAATAATAATTGACAATGCTTCATCTAAGAAGGCTAACCAGCAGGAGTCATTCAAATTTAGCCATATAGCTATATTCTCTACTTCTACTTCTTATGGATGGCAGTGGGAATAAAAAGCAAGAGAAATGAAGATGAAAGAAATACTAGTGAAAAATGAATAATAATTGCCAATGCTTCATCTAAGAAGGCTAAGCAGCAGGAGTCATTCAAATTTAGCCATATAGCTATATTCTCTACTTCTACTTCTTATGGATGGCAGTTGCAATAAAAAGCAAGAGAAATGAAGATGAAAGAAATCCTAGTGAAAAATGAATAATAATTGCCAATGCTTCATCTAAGAAGGCTAAGCAGCAGGAGTCATTCAAATTTAGCCATATAGCTATATTCTCTACTTCTACTTCTTATGGATGGCAGTTGCAATAAAAAGCAAGAGAAATGAAGATGAAAGAAATACTAGTGAAAAATGAATAATAATTGCCAATGCTTCATCTAAGAAGGCTAACCAGCAGGAGTCATTCAAATTTAGCCATATAGCTATATTCTCTACTTCTACTTCTTATGGATGGCAGTTGCAATAAAAAGCAAGAGAAATGAAGATGAAAGAAATACTAGTGAAAAATGAATAATAATTGCCAATGCTTCATCTAAGAAGGCTAACCAGCAGGAGTCATTCAAATTTAGCCATATAGCTATATTCTCTACTTCTACTTCTTATGGATGGCAGTTGCAATAAAAAGCAAGAGAAATGAAGATGAAAGAAATACTAGTGAAAAATGAATAATAATTGACAATGCTTCATCTAAGAAGGCTAACCAGCAGGAGTCATTCAAATTTAGCCATATAGCTATATTCTCTACTTCTACTTCTTATGGATGGCAGTTGCAATAAAAAGCAAGAGAAATGAAGATGAAAGAAATCCTAGTGAAAAATGAATAATAATTGCCAATGCTTCATCTAAGAAGGCTAACCAGCAGGAGTCATTCAAATTTAGCCATATAGCTATATTCTCTACTTCTACTTCTTATGGATGGCAGTTGCAATAAAAAGCAAGAGAAATGAAGATGAAAGAAATCCTAGTGAAAAATGAATAATAATTGCCAATGCTTCATCTAAGAAGGCTAACCAGCAGGAGTCATTCAAATTTAGCCATATAGCTATATTCTCTACTTCTACTTCTTATGGATGGCAGTTGCAATAAAAAGCAAGAGAAATGAAGATGAAAGAAATACTAGTGAAAAATGAATAATAATTGCCAATGCTTCATCTAAGAAGGCTAACCAGCAGGAGTCATTCAAATTTAGCCATATAGCTATATTCTCTACTTCTACTTCTTATGGATGGCAGTTGCAATAAAAAGCAAGAGAAATGAAGATGAAAGAAATCCTAGTGAAAAATGAATAATAATTGCCAATGCTTCATCTAAGAAGGCTAACCAGCAGGAGTCATTCAAATTTAGCCATATAGCTATATTCTCTACTTCTACTTCTTATGGATGGCAGTTGCAATAAAAGGCAAGAGAAATGAAGATGAAAGAAATACTAGTGAAAAATGAATAATAATTGCCAATGCTTCATCTAAGAAGGCTAACCAGCAGGAGTCATTCAAATTTAGACATATAGCTATATTCTCTACTTCTACTTCTTATGGATGGCAGTTGCAATAAAAGGCAAGAGAAATGAAGATGAAAGAAATACTAGTGAAAAATGAATAATAATTGACAATGCTTCATCTAAGAAGGCTAACCAGCAGGAGTCATTCAAATTTAGCCATATAGCTATATTCTCTACTTCTACTTCTTATGGATGGCAGTTGCAATAAAAAGCAAGAGAAATGAAGATGAAAGAAATCCTAGTGAAAAATGAATAATAATTGCCAATGCTTCATCTAAGAAGGCTAACCAGCAGGAGTCATTCAAATTTAGCCATATAGCTATATTCTCTACTTCTACTTCTTATGGATGGCAGTTGCAATAAAAGGCAAGAGAAATGAAGATGAAAGAAATACTAGTGAAAAATGAATAATAATTGCCAATGCTTCATCTAAGAAGGCTAACCAGCAGGAGTCATTCAAATTTAGACATATAGCTATATTCTCTACTTCTACTTCTTATGGATGGCAGTTGCAATAAAAGGCAAGAGAAATGAAGATGAAAGAAATACTAGTGAAAAATGAATAATAATTGCCAATGCTTCATCTAAGAAGGCTAACCAGCAGGAGTCATTCAAATTTAGCCATATAGCTATATTCTCTACTTCTACTTCTTATGGATGGCAGTTGCAATAAAAAGCAAGAGAAATGAAGATGAAAGAAATCCTAGTGAAAAATGAATAATAATTGCCAATGCTTCATCTAAGAAGGCTAACCAGCAGGAGTCATTCAAATTTAGCCATATAGCTATATTCTCTACTTCTACTTCTTATGGATGGCAGTTGCAATAAAAAGCAAGAGAAATGAAGATGAAAGAAATACTAGTGAAAAATGAATAATAATTGACAATGCTTCATCCAAGAAATTCAATGAACTTAATGCTATTACTTCTTGGTGTAATAAACAAACAACAAGAATATGATTAAAGTCTACTTAAGAATCTATACAAGTTGTTGATTTGAAATAATTTATGATATAGACACTTCATAGTGTTTCCCTGATTTTATTTTCAATATAAATAAATCCTTACATCCTTATTACATTTAATCCTTGTAAAGAGAAAACATTGTTTGCTAATTCATTAGCTATGATTTTCCTGATAAGATTTGAGGTCAGCATTCTTCCTAATACCCCACCAAACACTAAAAATATTCAGACATGAAAAGTAGGTCTTGGTCTATAAAGAACACTAAATTTCTTTCTGAATAAACCAGACAGAAATTCATAGCCGACTGACTCTTTTGATAAGAATAGCTTTGACATAAAAGAAGAGAAGACTTTTTTTTTTTTTTTTTACATATAAACAACAATTATTAGGTCTTAGCCCAGGAACTATGACCCATTGTTTTTCGTAACTGGCCTTTTGCATTGACCTTGAAATCACTTTTATTATTGACTTTACTCCATCTTATTCTTATTAAGGAGATATATATAATTATTTATTCGAAAATTATAACAAATATGTTATAAAATCACTACAAAAATAGTCATTTTGTTTCAACACTTTTGGTCTCTTATCAAGTGATGGTATTCAATTAATGGCTATTTTTGTAGTGATTTTATAACATTTATGTTATAATTTTTGAATAAATAATTATATATTGCTCTACTCTGTATTGAGCACTCTTTTAAGAATAGTATTTGTTGGTTATTGAAATTTATTCCGTATACATCAATCCTACACTTGGGTATATATATATATATATATATATATATATATATATGAGATTGAGGGAAAAATAAAAGTCTCTGGTGAAATAAATTATTACAATAGAGCCTTAAAGTGGTCTGTTTTTTTTTTTTTTAAATTAAATTATTCGCTCTGAATTAACATTGAGCTCTCAGGATTTCATCCTCCTTGGGAATATCCATACAGATTACCAAGATTTTTGTTACTTAATATATATATATATATATATATATATATATATATATATATATATATATATATATATATATATATATTTAAAGACATTTTTGATATGTTTAACGTTCTTTTTATAGATACAAGTATTTAAGCAAATGCTCTGTTTTTATAATAAACAGTATTAAATAACATTTACCAGCCTGAATGTCCAAGAAATTTTCATAGAAAATGTTCGTTCTCCGACAGGAATCGAAACTGTATCCTATACGGAACTGTCATTTCACGTGATGTGCCTTAACCGTTCGGCCACAGAGAAGCGTCTGGTTAGCAAGGTCGATTTTACTATCTTTTATATATATTTATATATTTTTGCTAACCAGACGCTTCTCTGTGGCCGAAAGGTTAAGGCACGTCACGCGAAATGACGATTGCGTATAGGATACGGGTTCGATTCCTGTCGGTGAATGAAAATTTTCTATGAAAATTTCTCGGACATTCAGGCCGGTAAATGTTATTTAATACTGATTATTATAAAAACAGAGCATTTGCTTAAATACTTGTATCTATGAAAAGAACGTTAAGCATATCATAAATGTCTTTAAATAAATTGTCGGACTTTGTCCAATTCAAATATATATATATATATATATATATATATATATATATATATATATATATATGAGATAATACTCCGGGTCAGTGTACTCTTCATGAATAGTTTTACTTCAGAATGTTGAGCTAAAAAGCAACAATAACAAGATGGCTTAATTCATATCAACTCGTTAGGTTAATGAATATAATAACAAGATATGATCTCAGTCTCCATAAATGAATTGGAAATTCAAGGAAATTTTAATTTCAAATTTTAATTTCAAATTGAGACTTTCTTCACACAAAGTTGGTCCTTTATGAGATACAAGGACTCCTTAAATATGAGTTATATTCAATATGTAACTGTAGCTTTATTCGGACTATTGTCCTCATCTTTGTCGCCATATTTGTTAATCTCCTGAGCCGACCAAGCATAGAAATGAATACAATATGGGAACCAGTAATAAGGAGTGCCAGAGAAAAGCAATAATAACAACAAAAATTGCAATATGAGCTCTGGTAAAAACATGTGGTAACAGCAAAAATTGCAATATGAGCACTGTTAAAATATGGTTGTTGAAGAAATTAGGTTTATAATACCTAGAAATTCATACACAGATGTCCTTAAGGACACATGGCACAGTGGATAAAGATGTTAGTTAGATCCAGTGACAGGACACAAAGAGTGTGAGTTCAATACCTGGTTACGGCAGTGGAGAACTTGGAGAGGTAATTAACAGGATATAACAGTCTACCCCAATAAAGGGTTCAGTTTGATATTCCAACCACCTGAAGAAGGCTGGAGTGTACAACGGCTGAAACGTAACAAATATGGCAACAAAGAGGACAATAGTCCAAATAATGTAAATAGTATATAATACATAATACTTTATCTCAGAAATATAGACAGATACTGTAGCTTTGATAGAAAACATGTTTTACAAATTAGTCTTTCTCCGTATAAAATCTCTGGGATTTGTTTGTATTTTGGTGCAACATTTTTAAAAAAATCCCTTCTTATGGCTTTCTTCACATAAAGTTTAGTCTTAGGGGATACTAGGGCTCCCTAACTATGAAATATATATGAGATTGTTAGGAAAACGTCTTTAAAGGTTGGATCAATTTACTATGAATTTTTGTTGCAAATAGTGGACCCATAAACTCGAGAAGTACCCAACAGAAATAAATGACTGTATTACCAACCACTATAAATTAATTGTGACTTATTTTTTGTTGACAAAATCCCAGCCTTTTATCCCAGAAGCAGACAAGATCCCAGTCACATAAATATGTCTCAAAAAAGAAACAAATTTAACATTGAAGTTTAAGGAACTTTTAATTCAAATTTTAATGTGAAATTGAGACAGTAATAATGTCCACTGTGTACACTCCAATGTGAAATTGAGACAATGGACCCAATATCCAGTATATACATTTACTTCATGCTCACAAATTTATGCTCCATTCATGTACATAATTTAGGTAACTCCATGAAATCGCTAAAAAATCAGCATACCATGATGAAAACCTTCTCTAAACATAATGAATGCATAGTTTTATCATCAAAATATTTGTTATTATTAAGACGAAGGATCAAAGTATTTTTGAATATTTAATTCAATCTTTTATTCCTTTTTAAGGCATTCAAAGTTTTTATTAAAAAAACTTGTTTTTCTTACATCAGCAGTTGTACTAAGTTTTAGCAATGCAAATTTTAGCCTCTTTTTTGTGGTAACATTAATTTTGTAAATTCTTGCAAAAATCAAATAATTGTTGGATTTTAATGAAATTTTCAAAACTTATTCAGAAATGAATACGATTATTTTTTTATTTTTTTATTAGAAAATTTTGGTAAAAAACTTTGTGTTTCACCATCTTACTTAATTTTATGAACACTTGAGAAATTAAATGTGATAAATTTTAGGGACTATATTTGTTTAAAGTAGAATTCTTTGATGAATTTAAATGACCAAATTTTTTTGCAAAATCGGAACTGTCCTACTGAAAATCTGTTTTCAATCAAAAACTAAAAAACACAATAAAACTAAGACATTATTTAATTAGAGAAGCTTTCATGAATAATATATATTAAAGACAATATTGTCTGAAGAAAAGATTTTTTCAATGAAAATGAATTTTTACAAGATTTGTTTTCATTTTTTACAAGTTTAAATTGAATAATTTATAAAGTTTTTAAATCTTATAAAGTTCAGTTTCAGTGTGATAACTCTTAGAAAATAGACAACCCCAAATATTTTTAAAAGAATTTTGATTTGTTTTTGTATGTGTATATATGAACAGTATTTCTGAAGTATGGATGTGCAAACCGATAAATCTGTCATTAACAGGTCATGTCTTTTAAGGGTTATCCCCCACCTTATAAACTTTATTGTCTGCTCCACCATACTTAACTACAATCATGTTCAGTGGTCAATCAGCTGTCAATAAATCAATTAACACGTCAGAAAATCAAGGCCCTGTAGTTAAGAAATGCTTGTATACAACATTTTATGGTATAAGTAATATTTGTTTCGAATCAGATTCATTTAACTTTAAATTTGCTAATTTTACTCAAATAACATCTCAGAAATATATTTTTTATTTTTGCAAGATTTTTAAAACCAAGAATTTAACTTTTGTTTACAAATCTGTCAAAATGGTCGATTTTTATTGATTTTACTGAAAAAAAAATCGATTCTGATCAATATAATTTCTGTTTGAAATATGCCACAGAATATTTTGCTTACTGGAAATAGTAAACTTGAAATCCTTTAGCTTTCAATTAAAACTAAAATGAAAGCTTCAAGAAAGCCTTTTCATTTTTAGAAATTCATTTTAAACCTTACATATACTGAATTAGTGGAAGTACCCACATAATTAAGTTCTATTTTATTAATTCACCCCCAAATCAAAAGAATTTATATTTACTAAATTCTACACCAAATTCTCTCAGAGTAAGGCCCTTCCATTGTACTCTGGTTGGATTGACCTTTGTGATCGACCCAAATGTGAGCAACGCATTTGTGCTATTTTTAAGTGTAAGGTATTCGTTTGCTTTTACTCTGATAAAAAAGCCAAAAACATTTTATTTATTTTTTTATATTGTAAAAATTTCTTGTAAGTACCTCGAATATCATCTGCATTTACGAGATTTGAAGAACTCCCTCATTTTTGGTCATTTTTCATTCTGAGAGTTGGAGTTGTTTCAAGGCAAGCGAAACAAATTTGGATTCGAAATTTATAATTTCAAAAATGTGCCAAAAATCTAATCAAAATAATAAAACAAATTTGGATTCAAAATTTATAATTTCTTGGAGTGAGTTAATATTTGCGATAAGTAACTTTACATTATTTGGGGTGAAATAACGGAAAAGATCCCATAATTATAAATGATCATTTGAAACAAATGCATGTCTCCGTCACCCTGCAAGAAATCCTCTACACTCTTAGATAAGGATATGGTATCTTAATATAATGATTACAGGCAAATAGCCTTTGCATCTAATCTTATTAATTTATCTTATATGATGCTGTGATTTTTATCCATTGGCTTTTTGTCATGGATTCATTTAATACTGAATACTTTTTTCATCGCCTGTTAGGAAATATTTAAGGAACAATTAAAACAGAAATTAATTATGACTCGGCCTAGAATTTTCCAGAGATGAAAGTAAGTCTGAAAAAATACTCGCCCGTAATAAATATTTGACAAGTATGTTGATATGATGGGATAAGGTGAGGGATCAGTTTATAACTATTTGAAAGTATGAAATTAATGCCTGATTTTCTGACAATGGTAGTCTCTTTCTGGATTTTCCCGAGAGGAAGGGGTTTCATTGTAAACGTTTAATCTCTGAATAAGTAACGTTTCATATGTTTTTGCAGAATTATTTTTTTATTTATTATTTTTTTTTATTGAACATAGCAACAAAAGGTATCTTTGTTTTTCCCTGCATTATTTTATATCCTGATTTTTCTCCTTCAAATTAAATTGCTTTTCATGTTTTTTTCTATTTAAATGAACTTCATGGAGATGAAGTTAATCCTGAAAATAATGTGAAATAATTCAAATTGAATTTGTAATAAAATATATCAGTAATTGTAAGGTTTAACAATGAACATAACAGGTAAAAAAAATGTTATATATTTATACATATTTATATAGTTATATATTCATACTAATAAACTAATGTTTTGGTAGACTTAGAACCAAGCAAAGTAAAAAGTTTGTTACAATGACCATATATATCTTCTGTAATTTTTACTTTGAAAAGCTATTTTTCGAATTTTAATAAAACCTTAACAAAACCATCTTTTATAATAATGTAAATAAAGGTTCAGCAATAATATTGATGCTAACCTCCAGGTAAGTAACTAATTGCACCTTTTAGGGCTCACATTCTCTGCTGGTGTGGAAAGACTATTTTGAATCCATTGCTAGTTCAGCTGCTAAGAAAGTTGCTTCTCTGTGTTATGCAAGACAATTTTCCTCTCCAGAATCTATCTTACATATCTATAAGTCTACCATTCATCCATGCTTAGAATATTGTTGCCACATATGATCCGATGCCCCTGCTGTTTATCCTGAGCTCCTTGATAAAATCCAAAGAAGAATCAGCAATATTATTGGTCCTGATCTATAAATCTACCATTCATCCATGCTTAGAATATTGCTGCCACATATGGTCTGGTGCCCCAGCTATTTACCTAGAGCTCCTTGTTAAGATCCAAAGAATAATCTGCAATTTTATTGGTCCTGATCTGACAGCTCTGCTCCAGTCACTTTCCCACCGCAATAAGGTTGCCTTTCTGTGTCTTTTCTATAAACACTTTCAAGGTAATTGTTCGGATGGGCTCTTCACTATGGTACCTAGAGTACGAGATTGGTGTCAAGATCTCATCAAGTTACAGTCGAGCTGGTTAGATGTAGCCGTAAATTCTATGCTAACAGTTTCTTCTCTCACACGTCTCACTTGTGGAACTCCCTTCCAGCTCCATGCTTTCCAGCCAACTTTAATCTGCAACAATTTAAATGTATCTAGATCTGTCTAATGCAAATTGCTGGCATGCATATCTGTCCAATGGAATTGAATGGAAAGTTGCAGAACTCTCTAGAATGTTCTAATCGCACTGCTATATAAGCAACACAGATGGAGTGGTCCATTTGTCTTTTTGTCTTTTCCTGTCCTGTTATGAACTTTTGGAGAGACAGTTAATTAACTTATTTGGATTATTGCTGCACTTTTTCTGTGAGTGAACGAGAGAAACAAGACAATCATCCAGAACAAGATACACCTGCAGAAGGTTGGAGGGCACAACGGCTGAAATGTTGTGATAAAAACAACAAAGATGAGGACAAGAGTCCAAATATAAATAGTGTAAATAATGATAACACCTCCTCCCAGAAATTCAGACAAAAGGTGATCAGGTGATAATAACGACAAAGATGAGGATATTAGTCTGAATGTAAATAATGATAACTCCTCATCCCAGAAATTCAGATTAAAGGTGATCAGGTGATAATAACAACAAAGATGAGGATACTAGTCTGAATGTAAATAATGATAACTCCTCATCCCAGAAATTCAGACAAAAGGTGATCAGGTGATAATAACAACAAAGATGAGGATATTAGTCTGAATGTAAATAATGATTACTCCTCATCACAGAAATTCAGACAAAAGGTGATCAGGTGATAATAACAACAAAGATGAGGATATTAGTCTGAATGTAAATAATGATAACTCCTCATCCCAGAAATTCAGACAGAAGGTGATCAGGTGATAATAACAACAAAGATGAGGATATTAGTCTGAATGTAAATAATGATTACTCCTCATCACAGAAATTCAGACAAAAGGTGATCAGGTGATAATAACAACAAAGATGAGGATATTAGTCTGAATGTAAATAATGATAACTCCTCCTTCCAGAAATTCAGACAGAAGGTGATCAGGTGATAATAACAACAAAGATTAGGACAACAGTCCAAATATAAATAGTGTAAATAATGATAACTCCTAATCCCAGAAATTCAGACGGAATCTATCTTTTACAGTTATATGTCTACCATTCATCAATGCATCAAATATTGCTACAACATTTTTGTTGTCATTTCTCAGGACCAAACGGTATAAATTCAGTTTTATATGTTATGATTTTTATTAAAATTCTAAAAAAATAGCATTTTAAAACAAAATTATGATGGGAATATAATGTAATAGCGATGTCAAAGAAAATGTATCCTTTGGACACAGTTTTTTTTGTTTATTTTTGCCTTGCCTCGCCTCGCCTCGTCCTAAGTTAGAATTTTCGAATATTTTTATTATTTTATATTAAAGAAAACATTTATGATCAACATTTAGTCTGTTAGAATATTGGGTTTTTTATTTCTCTAAATATTTGGCTTTTATTTCTAGGAATGAAATATTTGGCTTTTATTTCTAGGAATGAAATATTTGGCTTTTATTTCTATAAATTAAAATATTGCTTAAATTAAAACCTTATTTTCTCAATGACTTTTTTCTAACCAGAAACCAAAATTATAATCAGTACCTTGCAATTTTTTTTGCTGTAAACAAAAAGGCTAGACTATCATTTACCAGGCACACTTAGTAAAGTAAGATTCAAGACTGCAGCAAGAACCAATTGAATTATTGTCAGATTATTGATTTTTTTTTTGTTTTTTTACACAAAACAATTGAATTAAATTTTCTAAACAATGAGAAAATTAATATCATTCTCAAATTAAAAAAAAAGGATAAAAATTGTGATTTTTTTTTTATTTTTAAACAGCAAACTATTTATCTCGTACTTTTAACCATTGGACAAGTTCTCTTTATTTTCTTCCGCTTATCTCTTCTTTATTTGCGTTTTACGCAGTTTTTAAGCATTAGTTATTTAGTAAATAGGTGATAAATTGCCACCATCTTGAATCCTGTTAACTGCATCTGATAAACTATTCAAGCTAACAAAAAAAAATATCCTTTCAAAGAAAAATGCTGTCTTGACAATGATTCATACAAAAAGAAATTCTAATGGATGGAATGTTTTCCCAAACACTACAATCTTGTCTCCTTCAAGTCGAGGTTTAACTGTTACTTTTCCTGCATAACCCCATGAACTTCATTTTTTGTCTTTTCTTACACATCATACAATGCCACGTAGTAACCCCTTACCTTGAGTGGCTCTTAAGCCTAGTATTGGGTGAACATTAGTATAAAAAAATATTTTAATAAATTAAATCATTTTTTTAATCAATTCACTTCAAGTAAGGCAATAATGCCACTAAGACACAAAGGGCTGCTGGGAATGAAAGAGTATGTGAAAACTTTAGAATGAATTGGAAATCCATTCCTAAACAGGAAACAAGAGATAAACCTCTACTCCTGTTCAAAAGACCAGGGCAGAAGCTAAATTTATAAATCATATGTTACAAGTTTTTTTTTTCTTACGAAAAAGTTCCTTCAAAACAAAGAATGCATTGTTTTGATGAGGATTCGACAGAAAAGAATCCTAAAATTGGATCAGATGTTTTCCCCGATCACTACAATCGTGATCCCTTTGAATCTGGATTTAACTGTTATCTTTCTTGCATAACCACATAAACTTCACTTCTTGCCTTTTCTTACACTCATACAACACCACACAGTAACCCTCTACCTTGAGTGGCTCTTGGGCCTTGTATTGAGTGAACGTTGGTTTAAAAAAAAAACGAAAAAAAAAAAGCAATTATTTAACTAGATTAAAACATTATTTTTCTTGATGACTTTTCCAAGCCAGAAGCTAAAATCATAAATTATACCTGACAATTTTTTTTTCCTTACAAAAAATTCAACTTCAAGAAACGAAAAACGCAAAGTTTTGACGATGATTAAAACAAAAAGAACTCTCGGATGGGACCTACTAAAAAGAAAAGCAAAAGTGGACTGAATAAAACAATATTTATTTAAAGCACTCAACACCTTCTCTTGGTAAGCAAATTGTTGTTGTTGGTTTACACTCGAGTAATGAAATAACACAGAAGAGAACCAGTGAGAATCATTAAAGGTGAGTCATCCAGTTTTTTTGACTATTCTTTATTTACTGAGTTTGCACAGAAAAAGCAAAGCCTGTGCTTTGTTGACGTTTTAGATAGCCAACCTTCTCTACTGGAATATTTTCTCTACTATCGTGATATAGCAAATTAATCACCTCGAGTAGAACCTTTTGAAATTCTATGGTATATTTTTGCACTAGAATCCATAGTAATTTATAGTTCAATAATATATATATATATAATAAACGTGAATGTCAGTGTGTCACACTTTTTCAACTTTACTCTGAGAGGCCATAGCCCAACATATCATTACATTTTGGAATCAGGCTGACTCTGTGAGCAAATTAAAAACATTCTGGGTCAGATCCAGACCTGCAATCCTGAAATTTTGGATGCACAACTTTTCATTACTGCAATTGTTTTCAGATTCTGCCATCTTGTCTTCTTCTGATAAAAACAAAGGGACACAACTCTCTAACTTTCAATAGTTCATGTTCAAATGAAAAAATTACTGTTCTCAAATTGCAGTGTATCAAAATAAAATTGTTTGTGCTTTCAACTTTACTCCTAAAAGCCATAACACAACATATACCATTCTGGAATCAGGCCAACTCTGTGAGCATATTAAAAACAAGTTTTTCTCAAGTTTTCATTACTGTGATTGTTTTCGGTGACTTTTTTTTTTTTTTTTTTTTTTTTTTTACTTGGTTTTTGTGACAAATTTTTTTTATACAATAACAATTTTTATAATGTGGAAATAAATTTGGGAATAATCAAAATTAATTGCGAAATGCAGCGAAAGTCACTCATGAAATAAAAATAATTGTACAGAAAGTAAGGACCTATGTACATCAAATTATCTTTCAATTAAGTGGCGGCAGAAGAATCATCGTTGAACTTTTAAAAGGTAAGCTTAGATATTAATGTAATGTATAATATATAATGTTAATGTATATATATATATATATATATATATATATGTACAGTACTTACTGGAAAGTGTTCAATATTAGTGATAGAGCTAACATATTTAGTTGGATTGATATGAGTTTGTGACCCTGGGTTTCACACTATTTGCAATCATCAGACAGAATTTGCCTGATGATCACAAATAGTATGAAACCCAGGGTCACAAACTCACATCAATCCAACTATATATATATATATATATATATATATTAATTGAATTTACACGAAGGGGTTACTGGGTATGAAAGAATTAGTAAAGAGAAAACATTATTAAGGAGCAAGAACAATAGAAGATTAATCAGGAAGACAGTAGATAATGATTGACATTGCATTTAAATTTTTGAAGATCAAAGTTGTCTGGAAAGCTTGGAGCCAGAAGAGATTTCCACAAGAGAGAAATGTGAGAGAAGAAACTGTTAACATAGAACTTACGGTTACATCTCGCCAGCTCAGTTGTAAATATGTGGAAATCTTACTGCCAATCTAGTACTGTGTTTAAATACATAAACTCTACATTCCATAGAGGAAAGTTAATCTGATCAATTACCATGAAAATATTTATAGAAAAAGCACAGAGAAGCCATGTTCCATCTAGCAGCCAATTCATCTGTAAATTGATGAGACCTAGCCGCCAATCTAGTACTACACTTAAATTTATAAAGTCTAGATACCATAGCAAAGATTAACTGTTTTTCACGATAGGTTGAGCTGTGCAGGTGTCATTTTGAAGTATTTTAATACATATCTAAACCCCCAGATAGGATTGACTTTACACTTTGATATATGAATATTTATTCAACAAAATCAATCAATACTTAAATCTAAGAGGAAAATATGTGAAGTAATTTATCCATATTAGAATTCTTTTTGCAACACGCTGGCATGAGTTGAACTCCTCCCAGTATTTTGTATTGTTGAAGTTATCGCTAACATTTTTTGTCGAGATTTACAAACTCTACGTTTCATTCAATTTTGCAAACCAGTCGATGAAATTTGAACAAGATGATTTGTTTCGAAGAATACTTTGACAAAAACCTTACTTCATGGTTTAATAATTTCTTTAATCTAATTTTATAGGACTTCATGCTAAACGATATTTTTTTTAAGAAAATTTCTTTTTTTCCTTTTTAACAGCAAAGAATAAATTCTTAGAATTTCTTACTCTTGAGCATGCTACATACAACTGGCCATGCATAAATATTTCTTTCTGGAACCAAATTACTTCTTTTTGAAGCATTTGTGATTTGCTTATAGTTCTCGCAAACGCAGGACAAACTGGATACTGGGTTCTTGTATATATAAAAACTATATATGCAAAAAAAATATTGAATTTTTATTAAATAAATATTTTGTTATTTTAATCATTTTTTTTTTAAATAGTCGGAATATTTTGTTTGTTAACTAATAAAAATTAATTTTTTCCCAAAATTAATGAAAATTTATTGTACTAAGCTATACACCCAAGTAAGACCAACTGTACTTTGTACCCCCTTACCTGTTTGCACTTCTCTCCAAAATTTGGTTTCAATCGGTCAATTTATGGCTATATTAGAAAATCTGATGGACAGACTAACAGAAGTCACAGAATTATATATATAAATTTTGTTCCCAAGACCTGCTTTCATCACGGAAACATTTCCATGTTATCTCCAATTCAATAAATCACCAGTTTAAGATAGTTTCTGAGGGATGAGGTTGAGAATAGTTTGTTATATTTGAGGATGTGTTCAAGGCCATTAGTGAGTCAATCATTTTGAGACTTTTACAAACAAATTATGCAATGATTTTGTCAGTCTCTCTCATCCCCACCCCGACTCTAATGAACTTGTTAGGACTATCTTCCCCTTGTCTGCCAAGATGGCTGCTAGTTAGTGCTGTTCCATTTACACAAGCTCTTATGGTAGGTTACCTGTTGTTTTCCTTTCTCTCACTTGCCTTCAGTATGTTCTGTGCATGTCAAATTCTCCTAGCCTACTTTCCTCATTATGGGACCCACTGACTATGCCTTCCAGTCTCTGTTCTGCCATCCATTTACACACTCTTGTTAGGTAGGTTACTCGTTTTCCTTTGTTTTTCATTTTGTCTTGTGAGTGTCAAATTCTTCAAGCCCTTTTTCTTCACTAGAGATATCAATGTCTAATGCTATCTCTCTGAATTCTTACCAGCTGTCCTTCAGAACTAAGTTAATTTCTTATTCCTAAGTTTAGTTTTTCCGTTTACCTTGTGGTGTACAGGGTCCAGATTTTTTTTTAAAATCATTTCACCCCAAACAAGGCAATAAAGCCACAAGGATTCAAGGGGTTGCTGAGTATGAAAAAATGAGAAAAATAAAAACATTAAGGAGAGCGAACAATAAAAGAATGGGAATTAAGAAGACAGATGATAGC
The DNA here is from genome assembly GCA_964036315.1 of Acanthosepion esculentum. Classification (NCBI taxonomy): domain Eukaryota; kingdom Metazoa; phylum Mollusca; class Cephalopoda; order Sepiida; family Sepiidae; genus Acanthosepion; species Acanthosepion esculentum. The sequence goes on from OZ038516.1 coordinate 67,645,652, forward strand.
GTTTGACATTGCATTTAAATTTTAATATTTTCTCTCCTAGCAAGGCAATAAAGCCACTAAAACACAAGTGGTTATTGAGTGAAAGAATATGAGAAAAAGGAAAACATTATTAAGGAGAGAGAGAACAATAAAAGAAGAGGAATTAAGAAGACAGAAGATAATGATTGACATTGAATTTAAATTTTAATTGTTTCTCTCCAAGCAAGGTAATAAAGCCACTAAGATGCGGGGGGGGGGGGTTACTGAGTGTAACAGAATGAGAAAAAAAGAACAATAAAGAGGAATTATGAAGACAGTAGATAATGATTGACATTGCATTTAAATTTTAATCATTTCTCTCCACGCAAGGCAATAAAGCCACTAAGACGCAGGGGGGGGGTTACTGAATGTGAAAGAATATGAGAAAAACAAAAAAAAAATTATTAAGAAAGAGAGAACAATAAAAGAAGAGGAATTAAGAAGACAGAAGATAATGATTGACATTGCATTTAAATTTTTGAATATCGAATTTGACTGGAAAGCAAGAAGCTGGAAGAGGGTTCCACAAGCGAGAAGTGCGATAGAAGAAACTATAAACATAGAACTTACGGTTCCATCTAGCCATTTCAACTGTAAAATGATGAGACCTTTGCTATCAATCTAGTATTGTGCTTAATTAAGTTTAGGCACCAAAGAGGTAAGCTCATAAAAACAAATACCATGAAATTATTTATAGAAAAGGCAGAGGGAAGCTATGTTACAGCAGTGGGAAAGTGACTGAAGCTGAGATGCCAGGTCAAGATTAATAACATTGCATTGCTAAGAGTTGCTAATTTCCTAAGAATTCTAATGCTTGCTTTTTTAATTGACATAGTTTGTTTTTTTTTGTCTATTCTGGGTTAATGTAGGAAGTGTCTTCTGGTCAGTATCCCCCAACCCATACAGTCTCTATCTTCTGGCTTTTTTTTTTTTAATCTTTTGGAGATATTTTCTTAACTGAGCCAATGTCAGAGCAACCTATTTCTTACTGCTCGGCTTTGGGTAGCTGGTGTGAGGAGAGCTTACTGTGAGTAAACTATGTTCCCAATTTGTCCAGCTTAATTAAAAGTAGTTACTGTCACTTGTAAAATCTAAACTGAGTGTTTTTGTAAAATCTAAACTGAGGTTTTTTTTGTAAGATCTAAACTGAGTTTTTTTTTTTTTTGTAAAATCTAAACTGAGTTTTTTTTTTTGTAAAATCTAAACTGAGTTTTTTTTTTGTAAGATCTAAACTGAGTTTTTTTTTTTTTTTTGTAAAATCTAAACTGAGTTTTTTTTTTTTGTAAGATCTAAACTGAGTTTCTTTTTTTTTTTGTAAAATCTAAACTGAGGTTTTTTTTGTAAGATCTAAACTGAGTTTTTTTTTTTTTTTGTAAAATCTAAACTGAGTTTTTTTTTTTTGTAAAATCTAAACTGAGTTTTTTTTTTTTGTAAAATCTAAACTGAGTTTTTTTCTTGCCACATTTGACAGCCTTTTTTTTTTCTTTTCTTTTTTTAAAATCCCAAAATCATTTTTTAAATGTTGGGTATCATAGCTCTTCACACATTTCTTTATTCCCAGTAAATTGCTATGATTACTTGGAAAAGATAGCAGAATGGTTTCCCAAATGTTTCTCCATGGTTTTGAATTCAAAATAATCCTTTTCCTAGACTGGCATTTAGCCAAGGCTAAAAACATTTAACCCATAGCTGGGTAGAGGAGATGAGATGGAATTGGTGCAAAAGTGAGTGCCAGAAATTAAACTTGTCTCACCAATTTCACTTTTTGCATTGATGCCTTATTCCCTTGCATTGGAATAGTGAAAGATGTCTTCCAAAAGCTAAGCAAAGAAACCAGAAAATTTCATTAGAAACAAAGAAAAAGTACTTAACTGCTATGTAATATCAGTCCTCTCATATGGCAGTGAATACTGGATAATTTCCTCACAGATGAAGAAGAGCCTTGAGGCAGCAGAGATGTTGTTCTACAGAAGGATGCTGAGAATTCCATAGACAGAGCATGTGAGTAACAAAATTTTAAGGAAAATGTAAACTAAAAGGATGCGTATACTTATAATCAGAAAGAGGCAATTGAAATTTCTAAGATACATAATGAGGAAAGAGGGCTTGGAAAATCTGACACTCACAGGACATATTGAAGGCAAGAAGGACAGAGGGAAATATCAAATAGCCTATCTAATGTGCCTGTGTAGATGGACGGCAGGACAGGGAGTGGGATGGATAGTAAAGCAACACATTGCTAAGAGCAACAAAGGATAGGAAGTTGTGGAGAGCCTTGATCGCCATGGAACATAAAAGATATGATACACAGCTAGAATAAGAAAACTCAGAACTTGCAAAAATGTCATGTTATTAGTGGATATAAATATTGCTACCTTTTAAAAATATGTAGAACCAGAAAAGTAGGAAAATTTGTATTTTATTTTCAGTAAAACGCATAAGTAATTGGAGGGCCTGCCTCAAGTAAAAAGAAAAGAAACTCAGTCGCTCATCACAGTTCCCTGCCCCACCCGCCCTGGCTGTCCTTAGAAATGCCTTTTTCCTCACTGCCCTGATGTCAATCTCGTTCATTCTTTTATCGCCTTGCAAAATACTTGATCTGGATTATTTACATTATTCGGACTATTGTGCTCATCTTTGTTGCCATATTTATTTCAACGTTTCGGCCTTTCATTATCTGTCTATATTTCTGAGATGAGGTATTATGTACACTATTTACATTATTCGGACTATTGTCCTCATCTTTGTTGCCATATTTATTACAAGGTTTTGGCCGTTCAGTATCTGTCTATATTTCTGAGATGAGGTATTATGTACACTATTTACATTATTCGGACTATTGTCTTCATCTTTGTCGTCATATTTATTTCAACGTTTCGGCCGTTCAGTATCTGTCTATATTTCTGAAATGAGGCATTATGTACACTATTTACATTATTCGGACTATTGTCCTCATCTTTGTCGTCATATTTATCACAACGTTTTGGCCCTTCAGTATCTGTCTATATTTCTGAGATGAGGTATAATGTACACTATTTACATTATTCGGACTATTGTCCTCATCTTTGTTGTCATATTTATCACAACGTTTTGGCCCTTCAGTATCTGTCTATATTTCTGAGATGAGGTATTATGTACACTATTTACATTATTCGAACTATTGTCCTCATCTTTGTCCCCATATTTATTACAACATTTCAGTCGTCGTACGCTCCGGCCTTCTTCAGCTGGTTGGAATGTCGACCTGAAACCTGTATTTCTCCTGCTGGGGTAGACTGTTCTAGTTCCATGTGCCATGTTTAATGGATGTCAGTTCTCAGTTATCTCCTGTTAATTTCCCTCTCCAAGTTCTCCACTGCCTTAACCAGGTATTGAACTCACTCTCTTTGGGTCCTGTCACTGGCTCTAACCAATGCATTTATCCACTGTGCCATGTGTCCTTGGAACTAGAACTGTCTACCCCAGTGAGCGAAATAAAGGGTTCAGTTCGACATTCCAACCACTTGAAGAAGGCCAGAGCGTACAACGACCGAAACGTTGTGATAAACATGGTGACAAAGATGAGGACATTAGTCCGAATAATGTAAATAATGTACATAATACCTCCTCTTAGAAATATAGACAGATACTTGATCTGGGTATTTGGATTAAATTTGCCTATAGATATGCAAATCACATCACTCTCCCAACATCCTGGCTTGTCTACTGTGCATTCGTTCTACTCGGGTAAATCAACCTCAGCTGGTTGATGTAAGGCTCAAGTTCAAATCGCACTGAAATCAATCTGGTTACGGCTATAAACAATGCATGTTACCACGCAAATTCTTTTCATGTTGGGCAAACGACACCTTCTCTTGGCAACTCCGTCATTACACTGCCAATGTGAGATTTATATCTTATCAGTTCTGTCAGGACAAGTAAATTTCTCACAAGATTTCATTAGTAAGTTTTTCTTGATTTTTTTTTTTAACCATTACATCCCAAGCAAGGTAACAAAGCTACTAAGATGCAGGTGGTTACTGAAAGAATGTAGGAAAGAGAAAAATATTATTAAGGATTGAGAAAAATAAATAACAGACTACGACGACATTGCATTTAAATTTTTGAAGATCAAAATTTGCTGAAAAGCAAGAAACCAGAAAAGAGTTCCACAAGAAAGAAGTGCAAGAAAAATTGTTAACATAGAACTTACGGTTGGTTACATCTTGTCCCTTCAACTGTAAAATGATGAGACCTTGTTGTCTATCTAGTCTTCTTCATGTGCCATGTTCCCTAAAGACATATATGTTAATGGCTCTCCACCATTTCCTGTTCTTCAAAGCTCTTAATAATTTTTGTTCTTTTCTCCTAAACCTTGTTCCGCCATTCATTTACTCAAACTCACTAAGTAAGTTATGCATTGTTTTCCTGTTTCACTTGCCTTCAATATATCCTGTGAGTATCATATTTTCCAAGCCTTCTTTCCTCATTATGTGTCCTAGAAATTTCAAATGTCTTTTCCCAATGTTAAATAGAAATTTCATTTTTGTTTCCATTTTTTTATTTTTTTTTATAAAACTTTGTCGTTGCTCACATATTCGGCCCATGGTATCCTCAGCATCCTTCTGTAGAACCAAATTTCTGTTGCTTCAAGTTTCTTCTTCATCTGTGAGGAAATTGTCCAGCATTCATTGACGTATAGGGGGATTGATGTTACATAAGAGTTCAATACTCTTTTCTTTGCTGAAAAGCAAGAAACCAGAGGAGAGTTCCACTAACCGAAGTAACTGTTAATAGAACTTAACATTACATTTTTGTCCTTTCAACTGTAAAGTAATGAGATCTTGCTGTCAATCTAGTCTTCTTCATTTGCCATGTTCCCTAAGGGCATAGAAGTTAATGGTTCTCCAATTCCTGTTCTTCATAGCTCTTAATAAATTTTGTCCTTTTCTCCTAAACCTTGATTTGCCATCTATTTACTCATACTAAGTTATGCATTGTTTTCCTCTTGCCTTCAATATATCCTGTCAGTATCATATTTTCCAAGCCTTCTTTCCTCATTATGTGCCCTAGAAATTTAAACTGTCTCTTCTTGATGTTAAATGTGTTTCCTTTTGGTTTCCATTTTGGTAAAAATTTGTCGTTGCTCACATCCATGGTATCCTCAGCATTCTTCCGTAGAACCAAATTTCTGTTGCTTCAAGTCTCCTCTTCATCTTTGAGGAAATTGTCAAGCATTCACTGCCATATAGGAGGACTGATATTACATAACACATCAGTACTTTTTTCTTTCTTTCTGTTGCTTCAAGTCTCTTCTTCGTCTTTGAGGAGATTGTCTGGCATTCACTGACATATAGGAGGACTGATATTACATAACATTTCAGTAATCTTTTCTTTGTTTCTCTTGCTTCAAGTCTCTTCTTCATTTTTGAGGAGATTGTCTGGCATTCACTGACATATAGGAGGATTGATATTACATAATAATTCTTTTCTTTGCTGAATAACAAGAAACCAGAGGAGTGTTCTCCTAGCAGAAGTGCAAGAGAAGAAACTGTTAGAACTTACTGTTACATCTAGCCATTTCAGCTATAAAATGATAAGACCTTGCCACCAAGCTATTAATTTGTTTAAATTCATGAAGTTTAAGTACTGTAGAGGAAAATTCATCCGAACAATTACCATGAAAGTATTTATAGAAAAGATTATTATTATGTTGAGTACAGGTACCTCCATAGATTCACAAAAATTAGCATACATGATGAAAAAATACCCCCCAAACTTAATAAAACAAAGTTTTATTGTCAAAATCTTTATTGTATTATTAAGAGGAAAGACCAAAGGATTTTTTGATTATTCAATTATATTTTTTAGGAGATTCGAAATTTTGGTTAAGGATTTTATTTTTCTTGTGTCATTGGGGAGTGGGTACCAAAGTTTAGTAAAGGAAATTTTAGAGAGGTCTTTTTATAGTGAAAAACACATTGATTTGGAAATTCTTGCAAAAAGCAAATAATTGGTAAATTTTAATGAAACTTTCAGAACTTGTTCAGAAATGAATGAAATTATTTTAGAAATGTAAAGCCTCAAAGACGCAACGTTTTACTGAGTATTAGAGAATATGAAGGAAAAACACTATTAAGGAGCGAGAACAATAAAAGAACAGGAAGATGGAAGATAATAATTGACACTCTATTTAAATATTTGAAGATCAAAGTTGACTAGGAAGCAAAAAGCTGGATTCCACAAGCAAGAAATGTGAGAGAAGAAACTGTTAGCATAGAACTTACATCTAGCCATTTCAACAGTGAATTAATTAGACCCTCCCACCAATCTAGTACTTTACTAAAATTCATTAAGTCTAGGTACCGAAGGGCAAATTTCATCATAACAATTACCATGAAAGTATTGGTAGAAAAGGTACAGTTTATATTTTTTATTAAATGAAGCCTTGTCAGCCATTAATTTTAGACTAATATCTCTTTATATTATTTGGACTATTGTCCTCATCTTTGTTGCCATATTTATTACAACATTTTGGACATTGTATGCTCCGGCCTTCTTCAGTTGGTTGGAATGTTGAACTGAACCCTTTATTTCATTCACTGGGGTAGACTGTTCTAGTTCCATGTGCCATGTTTAATGGATATCAGTTATCTCCTGTTAATTCCGCCCTCCAAGTTCTCCACTGCCAGTGAGCAAAATAAAGGGTTCAGTTCAACATTCCAACCACCTAAAGAAGGCCGGAGTGTACAACAGCCGAAACATTGTAATAAATATGGCGACAAAGATGAGGACAATAGTCCAAATAATGTAAATAGTGTACATAATACCTCATCTCAGAAATATAGACAGATACTGAAAGGCCGAAATGTTGTAATAAATATGGCGACAAAAATGAGGACAATGGTCTGAATAATGTAAATAGTGTACATAATACCTCATCTCAGAAATATAGACAGATACTGAAAGGCCAAAATGTAATAAATATGGTGACAAAGATGAGGACAATAGTCCGAATAATGTAAATAGTGTACATAATACCTCATCTCAGAAATATAGACAGATACTGAAAGGCCGAAACGTTGTAATAAATATGGTGACAAAGATGAGAACAATGATCCGAATAATGTAAATAGTGTACATAATACCTCATTTCAGAAATATAGACAAATACTGAAAGGCCGAAACGTTGTAATAAATATGGTGACAAAGATGAGGACAATGGTCCGAATAATGTAAATAGTGTACAAAATACCTCATCTCAGAAATATAGACAGATACTGAAAGGCCGAAACGTTGTAATAAATATGGTGACAAAGATGAGGACAATAGTCCGAATAATGTAAATAGTGTACATAATACCTCATCTCAGAAATATAAGCAGATACCAATATCTCTTTATCTGTCTGTATTTCTAAGATGAGGTATTGTAATTATTTAAATTGTTCAGACTGTTGTCATGCTCCCAACATTTTGGCCATTGTATGCCTCAGCCTTCTTCAAGTTACTGGAAATTCAAACTGAACCCCCTTTATTTTGGCCACTGGGCCGTATATCCTCAAGGACACATGGCCCAGTGGATAAAAGCATTGGTTGGATCCAGTAACTCAACCCAAAGAGTTGTGAGTTCAATACCAGGCTACGGCAGTGGTGAACAAAAACTTGGAGAGTTGAGTTAAAGGGAGATAACTGTGACATCAGGAAGAGGCATGGCACGTGGAACTAGAACAATCTCACCTGGTGGATGAAATAAAGGATTCCGTTCAAAATTCCAATTACCTGAAAAAGGCTGGAGTGTACAACAGCCAAAAGGTAGTGAACATGATAATAAAGATGAGAACTGTCCGAACACTGTAAATAATATCTTTCACTTTGATTTTAGTGTCGTTTCACTGCAACTTTTCAGCCTGCCAGTCGAGAGTCATCAGTAAACTGCCAAGATCAGAAAAAAAAAAAAAAAAAAAAGAAGAAATTTCTGACAAGGGACAACTTATTATTATTCTTCTGTGTCAGCTTTATTCTTATTTTGGATGCTGTGTCGTTTGAAGATGTGGGCGATCATGGCTCTCCAGAATTTCCTGCCTTTTGTTGTCGCCACTCCTCTTTTCGGTCCTTGTTCTGCTGTCCATTTCGTCAGACTTTCTTAAGTAGGTTACTCCCTGTTCCCCTTCTCCTCTCTTCCCAACCCCCCACAGAAAACCGCCACCACCACTCCACTACCCCTACTCCCCCTCCACCCTTCCACTACCCCATTACTGGCTTTGTATACACACGTTTGCCTCAAATAGTTAATGCACAGAGGCTTACTTAGTTAACAGTTTTTTTACTCACCTTACTGCTCCTGATTACCGCACAATTTTTGTGAAATTTAATTTAAAATTTAATTTAAAATGCTTTGATTAATGCTCAAATTTTTTTTTTTTTTTGTAAAAAAAGCTTTAAATGAATTGTTTTTTTCAAATCGATATAAATTCCTTTTTCGAATTAAATTTTGATTAAATTGGTTAACCGAACAATTTCGTTTTTTTTTGTAAAAGTGAATCTTTAATAAATAATAAATTCTTTTTTGTTTTTTAAATTGGTACAAATTATTTAGAAAAACAATTGAAAGCTTTTTTCTTTCATATTTACTAATATATTTGAAATAGTGAGGCTTTTTCTGTTAAGCTGCTTTTAAAATTTTGTACATACATTTTAAAGTTCACACATTGCACAGTAATCAAGACAAGTGAAACTTCTGCACATTACTACTCGATGCAAACATATGTAAACAAAGCCAGCAATGATGGCCAGTCTGTAACCACGACGTGAATATGGCCAATCTTATTTTGTCAATAACTCCTAAACGGTTTTCTTCCACAAACTTTTATTGTTATTTTCGAAATAATCAGGCAGTTTCACACCATAATGGAAAATTTTCATTACAATTGGTTGTTGGGGATTATAATGCAAATTAACCGGCCAGTTGGTATTATTTGATTTAGTTATAAACATAGGTATAGATCTGTCTCATCCATTTGGAAAACCTGTTGCTATAAAAACTGCATTTTTCTATCTGAGTTTTCTTTGTCATTATTGTGTCCATCAATAAAGAAAAAGAAATATGCAAACAGAAGTTTTTATTCCCATGTTGATGAATCTATTATATGCTTTTATATTTAGACTAATATCCTCATCTTGATTGTTATGTTCACAATATTTTAGTCATTGTAGCATCTAACTTTCTTAAGGTACCTATCATCTTGCATCATGGCAGCTATGAGTCCAATAGTGTTGAAAAGTCACATACTTTGCTTCGGCATAAGAAATAGAGAAACTAATGAATAAGACTGATAGGAGTTATCTCCCCTAACTGATAAATTCACCCCTGACCTCAAGTGGAACCCATACATATGGTCCATCACTAAAGATGCAAGTGAAATGGTCGTCTCCCGGTGCCGCTCCAGTAAGTACCTGACTCCTCATGCTATCCTCTTCCTTTACAAGAGCCAGATCAGGCCAAAAATGGAGTACTGTTGCCATATATGGACTGGAGCTGCACAGTCTTCACTTTCCAGTCTTGATAGAGCCCAAAAGTGTCTCTGTTATCCTCTACCTTCACAAGAGCCAGATCAGACCAAAAATGGAGTACTATTGCCATATATGGTCTGGAACTGCACAGTCTTCACTTTCCAGTCTTGATAGAGCCCAAAAGTGTCTCTGTTATCCTCTACCTTCACAAGAGCCAGATCAGACCAAAAATGGAGTACTATTGCCATATATGGTCTGGAACTGCACAGTCTTCACTTTCCAGTCTTGATAGAGCCCAAAAGTGTCTCTGTTATCCTCTACCTTCACAAGAGCCAGATCAGACCAAAAATGGAGTACTATTGCCATATATGGTCTGGAACTGCACAGTCTTCACTTTCCAGTCTTGATAGAGCCCAAAAGTGTCTCTATTATCCTCTTCCTTTACAAGAGCCAGATCGGGCCAAAAATGGGGTACTGTTGTCATATATGGGCTGGAGCTGCACAGTCTTCACTCTCCAGTCTTGATAGAGCCCAAAAGTGTCTCTATTATCCTCTACCTTTACAAGAGCCAGATCGGGCCAAAAATGGAGTACTGTTGTCATATATGGACTGGAGCTGCACAGTCTTCACTTTCCAGTCTTGATAGAGCCCAAAAGTGTCTCTATTATCCTCTTCCTTTACAAGAGCCAGATCAGGCCAAAAATGGAGTACTGTTGTCATATATGGACTGGAGCTGCACAGTCTTCACTTTCCAGTCTTGATAGAGCCCAAAAGTGTCTCCATTATCCTCTTCCTTTACAAGAGCCAGATCAGGCCAAAAATGGAGTACTATTGCCATATATGGGCTGGAGCTGCACAGTCTTCACTTTCCAGTCTTGATAGAGCCCGAAAGTGTCTCCATTATCCTCTTCCTTTACAAGAGCCAGATCAGGCCAAAAATGGAGTACTGTTGCCATATATGGGCTGGAGCTGCACAGTCTTCACTCTCCAGTCTTGATAGAGCCCAAAAGTGTCTCCATTATCCTCTCCCTTTACAAGAGCCAGATCAGGCCAAAAATGGAGTACTATTGCCATATATGGGCTGGAGCTGCACAGTCTTCACTCTCCAGTCTTGATAGACCCCAAAACTGTCTCCATTATCCTCTTCCTTTACAAGAGCCAGATCAGGCCAAAAATGGAGTACTATTGCCATATATGGGCTGGAGCTGCACAGTCTTCACTTTCCAGTCTTGATAGAGCCCAAAAGTGTCTCCATTATCCTCTTCCTTTACAAGAGCCAGATCAGGCCAAAAATGGAGTACTGTTGCCATATATGAACTGGAGCTGCACAGTCTTCACTTTCCAGTCTTGATAGAGCCCCAAAGTGTCTCCATTATCCTCTTCCTTTACAAGAGCCAGATCAGGCCAAAAATGGAGTACTATTGCCATATATGGGCTGGAGCTGCACAGTCTTCACTTTCCAGTCTTGATGGAGCCCAAAAGTGTCTCCATTATCCTCTTCCTTTACAAGAGCCAGATCAGGCCAAAAATGGAGTACTGTTGCCATATATGGGCTGGAGCTGCACAGTCTTCACTCTCCAGTCTTGATAGACCCCAAAAGTGTCTCCATTATCCTCTTCCTTTACAAGAGCCAGATCAGGCCAAAAATGGAGTACTGTTGCTATATATGGGCTGGAGCTGCACAGTCTTCACATTCCAGTCTTGCTAGGGCCCAAAAGTGTCTCCATTATCCTCTTCCTTTACAAGAGCCAGATCAGGCCAAAAATGGAGTACTATTGCCATATATGGGCTGGAGCTGCACAGTCTTCACTTTCCAGTCTTGATAGAGACCAAAAGTGTCGCTATTATCCTCTTCCTTTACAAGAGCCAGATCAGGCCAAAAATGGAGTACTATTGCCATATATGGGCTGGAGCTGCACAGTCTTCACTTTCCAGTCTTGATGGAGCCCAAAAGTGTCTCCATTATCCTCTTCCTTTACAAGAGCCAGATCAGGCCAAAAATGGAGTACTGTTGCCATATATGGGCTGGAGCTGCACAGTCTTCACTCTCCAGTCTTGATAGACCCCAAAAGTGTCTCCATTATCCTCTTCCTTTACAAGAGCCAGATCAGGCCAAAAATGGAGTACTGTTGCCATATATGGGCTGGACCTGCACAGTGATCACTTTCCAGTCTTTTAAAAGCATCTCAGAGTCCTTGTGGGCCACAAATTGTTTTCCATTTTCCAACCACTCTTTCACAGCTGGGGTGTGGCAAGCCTCTTGCTACTCTATCACTACTTTTCTTTGATATACAACATCCTTTAAGACTTGATGCTGCAGCCATGAGGGTGATGCTATCTGTCAAGAAAATATTGTACTACAGTAAACCGTGTTATCGCAATTTGATAAAACTACGAGAAGGACAAGTTTTTCCTTTCTTGAAGTGTGTATACATTTTTTTTTACTCTGTATAATATATATATATATATATATATAAATAAATTTCCAAGTGGAGAGAATCCAGGTAGAACTCAGTGTCCAGGACAGAGTAAGATTATAATAAAAAAAGGCTCAAACGCTAATATTCCATCATTATGATTTATTACATTGGAATCATAATCACGATCAAATTCATCAGACCTACAAATTCAAAAAGAAATCAGAAAATACCACTCCGGGTATTAAAAACAAAATTTTAGTGAGAGTGTATATGCAGGAATGGGAAACTAAAATTTTGTTTTTTATACCCAGAGTTATATTTTCCGATTTCTTTTTTGAATTTGTAGGTTTGATGAATTGGATCGTGATTACGATTCCAATGTAATAAATTATAACCATGGAATATTAGTGTCTGAGCTTTTTATTTTATATATATATATATATATAAAAGGATGGTAAAAGTTCTCATCCCAACCTATACACTTTCCAGATAAAAATTGTTTGGTTATTTGTTCAGATATTTGGGAGTGGGTCAAATTCAGAACTACACAGTAACCCATCATATATTAAAAGAATTAAAACTTTTAATCAGTGCTATGAACAGACTGGGATAGCTTTATATAAACAAATGCACCCAGGTGCCGTTTGGGGAAGGGCACTGAATAGATTGCATAATTCAAAACCTTGAGAGTCACCTTACTCATAGGGAAAGACATTACAAATCAGTTATCTGGTATTAAAGGTTATTTTGTATTCTGCCTTCAGGAGAAGACCTTTTCTAAAAATGGTCCAATGAATTCAGACCATGGTTGAATTAACTTGAACACGAGTGTGTAGACCGGTTCACTGGAATTTTATTTAATAACATGCACATTCTAATCTATCTATCTATCTATCTATCTATCTATCTATCTATCACTCTCTCTTTCTCTCTCTCACTCTCTCTTTCTCTCACTCTCTCTCTCTCTAAGACATTTTTTTTTCCTCTCCTGTCCTCCATTTTGATGTCTGCTTATTTCATCCTGTCTTTTAACTCTTCTCCCCCCAGTCTTATTTTTGTCATGTTTTTTTCTCATCCCCTTTCTTTTGTTTTTCCTCCCCGCCTCAATGTCTTTTTTCTTTCTCTCTCCTTTCTTTCATCATTCTATCTCTCTCTTTCTTTGATCTTTTTCTATCTTTCTTTCACTTTTGTCTTTCTCACCTTTACCATTTTCTCTCTTTATCTTTCATATTTTTCTCTCCCACTTATCTTCTCTCTCTCTCTTATCCTTTCTCTTCCTTAACTTTTCTCTCACTCTCTCCCTTAACTTTTCTCTCACTCTCTCCCTTAACTTTTTTCTCACTCTCTCCCTTAACTTTTCTCTCACTCTCTCCCTTATCTTTTTTCTCTCTCTCCCTTCTCTTTTTCTCTCTCTCCCTTATCTTTTTTCTCTCTCTCTCTCCCTTATCTTTTTCTCTCTCTCTCCCTCCCTTATCTTTTTCTCTCTCTCCCTTATCTTTTTTTTCTCTCTCTCTCCCTCCCTTATCTTTTTCTCTCTCTCTCTCCCTTATCTTTTTCTCTCTCTCTTTCCCTTATCTTTTTCTCCTATTCTCTCCCTTATCTTTTCCTTTCTCTCTCTTCCTTATCTCTCTTTCTCTCTCTTCCTTATCTATCTTTCTCTCTCTCTCTCCCTTATCTTTTTCTCTCTCTCTTTCCCTTATCTTTCTCTCTCTCTCTTTCCCTTATCTTTCTCTCTCTCTCTTTCCCTTATCTTTCTCTCTCTCTCTCCCTTATCTTTTCCTCTCTCTCTCTCCCTTATCTTTTCCTCTCTCTCTCTCCCCCTTATCTTTCTCTCTCTCTCCCTTATCTTTCTCTCTCTCTCTCCCTTATCTTTTTCTTTCTCTCTCTCCCTTATCTTTCTCTCTCTCTCTCTCTCATCTTTTTCTCTCTCTTTCCCTTATCTTTCTCTCTCTCTCTTTCCCTTATCTTTCTCTCTCTCTCTCTCCCTTATCTTTTCTCTCACTCTCACCCTTATCTTTCTCTCTCTCTCCCTCCCTTATCTTTTTCTCTCTCTCTCTCCCTTATCTTTTTCTCTCTCTCTTTCCCTTATCTTTCTCTCTATCTCTTTCCCTTATCTTTCTCTCTCTCTCTTTCCCTTATCTTTCTCTCTCTCTCTTTCCCTTATCTTTCTCTCTCTCTCTCCCTTATCTTTTCCTCTCTCTCTCTCCCTTATCTTTTCCTTTCTCTCTCTCTCCCTTATCTTTCTCTCTCTCTCTCCCTTATCTTTTTCTCTCTCTCTCTCCCTTATCTTTCTCTCTCTCTCTCTCTCATCTTTTTCTCTCTCTTTCCCTTATCTTTCTCTCTCTCTCTTTCCCTTATCTTTCTCTCTCTCTCTCTCTCCCTTATCTTTTTCTCTCTCTCTCTCCCTTATCTTTTTCTCTCTCTCTCTCCCTTATCTTTTTCTCTCTCTCTCTACCTTATCTTTTTTCTCTCTCTCCCCCTTATCTTTTCTCTCTCTCTCTCTCTCTCCCTTATCTTTTTCTCTCTCTCTCCCTTATCCTTTCTTTCTCTCTCTCCCTTATCTTTTCTCTCCGTTATCTTTTCTCTCCCTTTTCTTCTCTCTCTCTCTTATCTTTTCTCTCTCTTTCTCCCTTATCTTTTCTCCATCTCTCTTTCTCTCTCTGCCACCTCTTTCTTTTTTCTCTCTCTCTCCACCTTGTTATTTTATCTTCTACTCTCTCTCGTCCTTGTTATACTGTATTCCTTTCTCTCTCCCCTCTTTTTCTTTCCACCCTCTCTCCCTCCACTCTCTAGCTTCCCTTTTCTTTTACCTCTTTGTATTTTCTAAACGGCCAGTCATGTGTACTCTTCAGCAAAAAATTTCAGAATATTCTTGAAATCTCGTTTATGTCAGTATTATTTAAGCTGTTACTCTACTTGCTGTATATACAATAATTCTAGACATCTGGAGAATCAGATATCACGAGAAAATGTTTAAAAGATGGGAAATTAGTTTGGGATATAAAGATATAAAAATTATGGGGCCTTAAAATCGAGAGATAGAGTAAAAGACAGATAAATGAGAGGATGCAGTAGAAAATAGTTGAGCATTTTTTATTTATTTTTAATGTATAAATTGATTCCATATTAGTATAATTGTTACAGGAAATCATTGACAGGTAACAAGGATTGGAAGGGATAAGGGAGAGAATAAGAAGATACAGGCAAAAAGAGATAGAAAGGCAGAGGTATGATATAATGGATGATTGTTGCTGTATTGGAAGGGATAAGGGAGAAAATGATACAGGCAAAGGGTGTGAGTGAAGAGCAGAGGCTGGAGATAATGGATCACCTTAATTGTATTGGAAGGGATAAGGGAGAGAATGTGAAGATACAGGAAAAGGGTGAGTGAAGAGCAGAGGCAGGAGATAATGGATCACCTTAATTGTATTGGAAGGGATAAGGGAGAGAATGTGAAGATACAGGCAAAGAGTGAGAGAAGAGCACAGGCATGAGATAATGGATCATCTTAGTTGTATTGGAAGGGATAAGGGAGAGAATGTGAAGATACAGGCAAAGGGTGTGAGTGAAGAGCAGAGGCTGGAGATAATGGATCACCTTAGTTGTATTGGAAGGGATAAGGGAGAGAATGTGAAGATACAGGCAAAGGGTGAGTGAAGAGCAGAGGCTGGAGATAATGGATCACCTTAATTGTATTGGAAGGGATAAGGGAGAGAATGTGAAGATACAGGCAAAGGGTGTGAGTGAAGAGCAGAGGCTGGAGATAATGGATCACCTTAGTTGTATTGGAAGGGATAAGGGAGAGAATGTGAAGATACAGGCAAAGGGTGAGTGAAGAGCAGAGGCTGGAGATAATGGATCACCTTAATTGTATTGGAAGGGATAAGGGAGAGAATGTGAAGATACAGGCAAAGGGTGTGAGTGAAGAGCAGAGGCTGGAGATAATGGATCACCTTAGTTGTATTGGAAGGGATAAGGGAGAGAATGTGAAGATACAGGCAAAGAGTGAGAGAAGAGCACAGGCATGAGATAATGGATCATCTTAGTTGTATTGGAAGGGATAAGGGAGAGAATGTGAAGATACAGGAAAAGAGTGAGTGAAGAGCAGAGGCAGGAGATAATGGATCATCTTAGTTGTATTGGAATGGATAAGGAAGAAAATGTGAAGATACATGCAAAGTGCAAGAGAAGAGCACTGGCATGAGATAATGGATCATCTTAGTTGTATTGGAAGGGATAAGGGAGAGAATGTGAAGATACAGGCAAAGAGTGAGTGAAGAGCAGAGGCAGGAGATAATGGATCATCTTAGTTGTATTGGAAGGGATAAGGGAGAGAATGTGAAGATACAGGAAAAGGGTGAGTGAAGAGCAGAGGCAGGAGATAATGGATCACCTTAATTGTATTGGAAGGGATAAGGGAGAGAATGTGAAGATACAGGCAAAGAGTGAGTGAAGAGCAGAGGCTGGAGATAATGGATCATCTTAGTTGTATTGGAAGGGATAAGGGAGAGAATGAGAAGATACAGGCAAAGTGCGAGAGAAGAGCACAGGCATGAGATAATGGAACATCTTAGTTGTATTGGAAGGGATAAGGGAGAGAATGTGAAGATACAGGAAAAGAGTGAGTGAAGAGCAGAGGCAGGAGATAATGGATCATCTTAGTTGTATTGGAATGGATAAGGAAGAAAATGTGAAGATACATGCAAAGTGCAAGAGAAGAGCACTGGCATGAGATAATGGATCATCTTAGTTGTATTGGAAGGGATAAGGGAGAAAATGTGAAGATACAGGCAAAGGGTGAGAGAAGAGCACAGGCATGAGATAATGGATCATCTTAGTTGTATTGGAAGGGATAAGGGAGAGAATGTGAAGATACAGGCAAAGGGTGATAGAAGAGCAGAGGCTGGAGATAATGGATCATCTTAGTTGTATTGGAAGGGATAAGGGAGAGAATGTGAAGATACAGGCAATGAGTAAGAAAAGAGCAGAGGCATTAGATAATGGATAGCCTTAGCTCTCAGCCCCCATGTAAATTTTCACAAGGTCAGTTAGTATATTTATTATCATTATCTTATATATTTTAAGTCTTTTTCATGCATTTTTAACCTTTTTCTTTCTAGCTAATAAGCCTCCTTTTCTCCTTTGGGATATTTGTTTTTATGCAGGGCCATTCTGAAATTTAGGCCAACAAAATAAAAACCTACATCAGTTATTATTTCACACATTTGTTAATCATTCCTGTACATTTTTCTGACCTGTCTTCATTTTAAATGCCACTTGTGTAGGCAGAATTGCCAGCATTTGAAATCTCATTTGGAAAAGGCCCATCCCTCTAACAAGCGCTTGTCAGCAAAATTTGGAATATATTGTCCGAATTACATATTGTTTACCCAATTACCGAGAAGCAACGCAATTGGAATAATTTCAAAATAAAGAAACCGATTGTTTCTGTCTGATTTTCTTAGATATTGATACAGTCATACATTGTTACTTTGGTATCCGTGTTCTTGTCTTTATTTTACAGTTTTAGCTTTTGTATCCTCCATTTTAAAAAGCTAAGCAGAGTATTGCGAGACAGAAGGATTTCTTTGGTAACAAAGAAAAGAATACTAAGCTGTTACATGACATCAGTACTTCTTTACGGCAACAAATGTTGGACGATTTCCTCAAAGATGAAGAAGAGACTCAAGACGACAGAGATGTGGTTCTACAGAATGATGCTAAGGTTATCATGTATCGAGCATGTGAGCAACAATAAGGTCTTGGAGAGGTTGCAAACAAGGAGGAGGCTTATACCTAATATCAGGAAGAGGCAGCTGAAGTTTCTGGGACACATAATGAAGAAGGAGGGCCTGGAGAATCTGATACTCACGAGTCAAATAGAGGGAAAGAGAGACAAGGGAAAGCAGTGCATGAGATACCTGACGAGCTTGAGCAGGTGGATGGTAGAATGTGGTCTGGGGGAGGAAGCAGAAGGACGAGGCTTGCTGAGAGCTGCAAGGGATAGATGAAGGTGGAGAGCCATGATCGCCTGCATCCTGAAAGGACATGACACATAAACAGAATCCTCCAGCCTTTATTTCCGAGATGAGAACCTCTTGCTATTATACATTGATTCTTTTGCGACCAATTTCCTCTTTTATCTTTATAAAAATGTTTCTGTCGCATTGCTCTCCTGCCTTCATTCCTAAAACAAGGTTTTGTTATGATTTGATTCCTTTCAATAAAATCTCCTTGTTAATAATGCTTCATCTAAAAATTAAAAAGAATATGATGTTGAACATTGATATGGAAGTGAAGATAAAATGAAATAAGGGGTTATGGTAGTTCCATTTATCAGTTGAGATAGGAACTGATTTGAAGAGCATGACAGTGCATAACTGGGTACGAGGTTAACAAGTTAAACCCGTCAATGTATTGCTTTGAATTGAAAAAAAAAATCCCTTAGGTGAATGAAATAAGGAGTTATGGTGATTCCATATAAAATTGTAGAAGACACAATGAAGTAATGGATAGCGGCTTGGATTGTGGAATTGGAGATCCGAGTTCGAATTCCAGTGAAATCCATTACATTCACTTATGTGCTAATACCCTTGGGAAAGGTGTGAATCCTCTTCTTCTCCATCCAGCTATGGGTAAATAGCAGGACAGACTTGGTTCTATAGCCTTGGTTGGCAAATGGTCTAGGAGAAGGACAACTCTGAATTCAAACCCAGAGTGGAGCCCTGAAGGCGGATGGACGGCACTTTGTGCTACCTTCTGGCAACTCCTGCAACTGCATTGGTACCAAACTGTATTGGTTTATCCTCTCCTTTGGACTCTGCTAGCAAGGCCGAGAGGGGGAGCGAGACGTCTCGGCCGCCCTAGTTCTCCATATATCCCGCCCAGGCTCATAGTGCACAGCGCTACTCCATCGTCTCTCGAGACGGACGGAAGCCAACGACGACGATATAAAATTGTGGTAAGGATAGTTTCTGAGTATACTTCATTTGCATATCTGTGACTAGATAATCGTATTTCCAGATTGACAAGGTTTCAGAAGTCTGTTTCCTTTTTTTTTATCACTATGGCAACAGGATGAGGCTTTCTCTCCTGGCACATATGTTCCTTGCCCGAGTAATTGGTTCTTTGTAACTCAGTTGATCTGAGTGTATCAGATTTAACGATACCTCCCCCTGCCAAGAAGAATATATTTTTAAATTCTGCGAGAGAGCGTAAATTTTTCTTTAATAAGATTTCTCAAACATTCAGACTAGTAGACAAAAATAAACAAACCTGCTGGTTAATAAATGAAGAGTCTACTCAATATCTGTCTATATTTCTAAGATGAGGTATTATGTACACTATTTACATTATTCGGACTATTGTCCTCATCTTTGTCACCATATTTATTACAACGTTTTGGCCCTTCAGCATCTGTCTATATTTCTAAGATGAGGTATTATGTACACTATTTACATTATTCGAACTATTGTCCTCATCTTTGTCGCCATATTTATTACAACGTTTCAACCTTTCAGTATCTGTCTATATTTCTTAGATGAGGTATTATGTACACTATTTACATTATTCGGACTATTGTCCTCATCTTTGTCACCATATTTATTAGAATGTTTTGGCCCTTCATTATCTATCTATATTTCTTAGATGAGGTATTATGTACACTATTTACATTATTCGAACTATTGTCCTCATCTTTGTCGCCATATTTATTACAACGTTTCAACCTTTCAGTATCTGTCTATATTTCTTAGATGAGGTATTATGTATACTATTTACATTATTCGGACTATTGTCCTCATCTTTGTCACCATATTTATTAGAATGTTTTGGCTGTTGTACGCTCCGGCCTTCTTCAGCTGGTTGGAATGTCGAACTGAACCCTTTATTTCGCTCACTGGAGTAGACTGTTCTAGTTCCATGTACCATGTTTAATGGATGTCAGTTCTCAGTTATCTCCTGTTAATTCCCCTCTGAAAGTTCTCCACTGCCTTAACCGGGTATTGAACTCACACCCTTTGGTGTCCACTCAAATATGAGCATCCACTAAAAATGACAGCAATCAGAGCACTGAAAAACAAAAAACTGTCAAACCCATTCATCATTAAACTACTCAACAAGATCAATAGCTTAAATACAGATATTGTCTTCTGCTTGATACCAAGCCATATTGATATCACAGGGAATGATAGAATGGATTCTGCAGTAAGAAAAGCATCCTCTATAAAAAACACGTCAGCCCCCTTAAATGCCAAAATCCCATATAGCACCAACATCACAACCGGATGTGACACAAGGTCAAAGTTTTAAAGTGGGTTTAATGGCCTTACAATATTCTTGGCACTACTCTTTTTGGAGATGCCTCTAATGCTGGGCAATAAATCCAACCCCCACTTGAAGGAGAGGTACTGCTTGGAGAGAAGACCTTCTGGGGCTTGGGCTTAGAATTACAGGAATATGAGAGGTCCCAGCCAGACCTCAAACCAACAATCAAGAAATATATTAGGGAGGAGTGGCATAACCTATGGAACTCCTTCCCAAACAATAAAATGTACAAAGTGAAACCTTCTATAGGAGAATGGCATCAGAAAAAAACAAACTAGAAGAGAAAACGTGATTATGTCCAGGCTGCATATTGAACATGGTACCATAACCCATTTGTATATCCTTAAAAAAAGGAAAGACCCTCCAGTATGTATGGCAGGCCAAGAGCCCGTCACAATAAAACTATGACTGGCAAACTGCAATAATTTTAATTCAATTCGTTAAAAATATTAACAAACAACAAACTTAAAAGAACTTTTTCAAGATACTGATTCGTTATACATATTCTAATTTCTAAGAGAAATTAAACTGATTTCAAAAATATAATTAAAGAAAATATATGACCATAACTAACATCAGTCTTACTATGAAAAATAATTTTTTGTCTGTTTAAATACCAGATTTTATTTAGAAAAAAAAATTGGAATTATATGACACAATGGGTTGATATACTGAAAAACAAACCAAACTAGTCGACGTCGTGTAATGGTTAGCAAGCTTGTCTCACTAGATCAATTACAACTGAGTAGTGAGTTCAATCCTCACTGAGTGCCCTATACTTTCGGCCTTGTGCCACATCTAAGTTACGCTTAGAAAATTACTGTATTATCATCACAACGTGGTGTAATGGTTAGCAAGGTTAAGGTTTAAAGAGAGTTTAACTCCATAGAGTTTAATACTATACCGTGAAAAAAAAACCCAGGCCCCTCCCTAGCACATCTTTTGGGGATGCCTCAGGGGCTGGGCAACAACCCCCTCCTAAAGAAGAGACCTGAAACCAATACTCAATAAATATATTAGAGAGCAGTAGCAGAGCCTATGGAACTCCTGCCCCCAAAATAACTTAAATTAAAACTGCTATAGGAGATTGGCTTCAGAAAAAAAAAACTAGAAGAGGTGATTATATCTAGGCTGTGAATTGGACATGCTACCAAAACCCATTTGTATATCCTAAAAAAAAAAAACACCAGTATATATGGCATGTCAAGAGCCATTCACCATAAAACACTGACTGACAAATTACAGCAATTTTAACTTTAAATCCTACCAAACAAAACTTAAAAGAACTTTTTCAAGATACTGATTCATTTTACATCTTCCAGTTTCTAAGAGAAATTAAACTGACCTCAAAAATATAATTAAAGAATATATCAGACCCCCTTAATTACCAAAATCCTATATCCAGGTATTTACCAGTGCACCCACCACACAGCCAGTTGTGACATAAGGTCGGATTTTTTAAAGTGGAAAATTCCCAATGTCCCAAAATTCCCTTCCCCTTTTGGCAGTGCTTATATGGTAGAATATTCCAGTTTCTAAGAGAAATTAAATTGATCTCAAAAATATAATTAATGAAAATATATGACCATAACTAACAGCAGTCTTACTAGTTAAAAAAAAAAATTGACTTTTTAAATACAAGGCTTTATTTAGGAAGAGATATTAAATTTTGGCATTAAGTTACCCAATGGGTTGATATACCGTAAAACAAACAAAACAAGGAACAAGTAGGAAAATCATAACAAAGCAAATTTAAATAAAGATCCTTCCACTTGTTCTTTATTTAATTATTCTGATTCTTTTGGATTTAATACATATTTTCAACTCCTACACGTTTGGTCAGAACATTTTGGCACGCTTCTTATAGATACAATCCCAGAAAAGGACCAAAAGTCGCTATTGATTTGGATACAGTATGTGTGTGTGTGTGTTTTTTAGTTTTGTTTCTTTCTCTTGCTTGAATTTACTGTAACACTGTGTTATCATTAGAGTGAATGAAAATTATGATTAATAAATCCTGCCTGTGATATCTTAGGTTACATAAATGGGGAGTTTGTATGTGTTCTTACATATATGCACACGTATGAAGAGAAAAAGCAAAAAGCTTGAATGTTATTGAAATTTTCCACGATATCAGATATTGATCAGATATCAGATATTGATCTGCCATTTCAATGTCTGTTGGTAGTTTATATTAATTTATGTCACCATCATTGCTCAGTTTCCCAATCCGAATAATCATCAATGTTCTATCTGGATTTAACCTTTGCACTTAGAAAATCATGTATTTTTTAAAAAAAAATCATCAGTCATATCTTTCCGAACACCTGCTTTGAAATAAATATAAAATATAAATTATTAAAGTTTAATTTAAATAATAATTTGAAAAGTTTTAATTATCTATATCTATATCTATCTCTCAAAATGTGTGTGTATGATGGGATGTTGTTTATGAGTTTCCAAAGTTTTCATCTGATTTCGGTGAAATTTCTTTTTTGTTTGATAGATAATTCCTCAGTGCTGGTTTTGAGTCCAAATTGTTGGCATCAATGGCTCTCCACTACTTCCTGTCCATTATAACTCTCAGCAACGTTTTACTATTGACTATCTGTTCTTGGATATATATCTTTCATTAAAAACTTTAATAAAAATAAATACTTTAAATTATTATGATAATATTATTTATTATTATTATTATACAATTCCCTTTTCAAGCCCCCCCCTTCAAATTGTTAACCCCTGTCCCCCTTTTGGGGATGCGTCTCAGTTGTGCCCGAATTTTGTTACTAATATTGATTTTCAGGTGGGCCGACTTTAAACTTAAACTGCTCCAATTAAACGGCAAAAATTCCCAGTAATCAAAGACCCGGTCGAAGACGAGTTATACTGCTAGTATAATTATAATTTCCTTTTCATTTTTATAAGATAAATTTCTTTGAAGCTTATAATAAATCTATTGACAACAAAAATCTTAAACCGTATTTACTTATTCAGTTGTTTATTTACAAGATTATTAATTTATAATCTTTAATTAACTGTAACTCCATGAAAATTAAATTTTCAGCTTTGATTTTATAATAAAATGTCTCTGTAATTAACCGTAACTATCTCGGAGTACGTCTTATTTAATTTTTGGGGACCTTGTGGCACTCAGTGCACCAGGTCTCTGTATTCGTCCCTCCAAAAAGTGTGGATGGTCCTGCACAAAACCTTCACCACTATAATCAAATCTCATGTGTCGGTGTCAGGCTTTCAGTTTTTAGGAACTCATCTGCTTGAACCTCATACGTCGTATTTGACGGGAGAGTCGATGATATTGTGTATAATTAGACAGCAATTTTTCATTAATACATGTTTCATTAAATAATACAGACAAGTTTTGTCTGTTTATTTTAATTAAGTTCCTTTCATATTGTCTGATAAGCTTAATAACATTATCATTGAAAGACGAAAGGAAATCACCATATTGATACATGTTTAAATCCAATCTAAGCTTCTTGTCAATTCTCAGAACAATAAAAAGCATAAATTCAGTTTCATCTTATGGCTTTCGTAAAATTTAAAAAGTAGCTTTTTAAAACAATAAAAACGACCAAGTTGTATGAAGAGAAAAACATCCTTTTGACACAGTGCTTTTCTTTTGCTTAGCCCTCGGGAGATTTAGCCAGAATCACTTTTAATGAAATTGGTTGAAATTTGATTTTATTCTGTTCATTATACTTCTTTGAGTTGACAAATATTTTTGTGTTTTAGTCATTTTGTTTTCTAAGTGCTTTAGTTTCTTGCATTCTCTTTAATGAGATTCTGTTGCTTTGACAGGGTTATTTAAGTGCTGGATATGACCTTGTGTTTTCCTGTTTGCCGATAAAACAGTGGCCAAAAATACCGTATTTCCCAGACACTGTTTTTTCCACTAGAACGAGTCTTAAAAATTTACTCTGTACCCTAAAGGTACGTTGCTTTCTTCAGAGACCTATCCTAATTAATTCTATGCTTATTATTATTATGAGTAGCACCCATAAAAATTTAATGGTTTTCCAATTTGACGTTTCTGATGAATCATAATTTTAAGCTAATGATTTAATAAGCTCTTTGTGATTTACACAGCAATAAAATACACATGGAAATTCTCTTATCACATCATTAAATATTTGAAGCCTTTAACAAAATGTTAGAATAATAATCATCAGCATGAATGCAGATCATTAATTAAAGAAGTAAGGGGATACAAATGAAAAGATTTAAAATTGACTAGTTTTCTATTTCACAAAAGCAGATGTATGAGAGCGTTGATAGATATTTTTGTATATTTTTAAAGAAAATTAAATTTTAGTACCAACAGTGTATTTGCTTTTATTTTGACAAAAAATAGACACTTAAACGTAAAAAAAAAAAAAAAAAAATGATCATAGGGCAGCATATTTTGTTTTCATCAATAAAACCATCATGAAGACATATCCATCGTTTGATTGTTTTGGTAGTAAGAGGAGCCTGGAGAAAGACTGAAAAATAAAAGCAAATTCACTGGAGTTAATGAAATTTTATCTTTTACTTTTCAAAAATACAAAAATTTCTCGTTTTATGTTTTGCTTTTTTTGTTTTTTTAAAGAAATGCAAGGTGCCACCAAACTTTTTGCCTGTAGAGAGAGAGACAGAGTGCATATATTGTGTGTGTATATATATATATATATATATATATATATATATATATATATATATATATATATTGTGTGATAGGAGGCACGGTGGAGTAATGGATAACGGCTTGGATTGAGGAATCGGAGAGCCGAGTTCGAATTCCAGTCGAATCCGTTACATTCACTTACGTGCTAATACCCTTGGGAAAGGTATGAATCCTCTTCTTCTCTCTCCAACTATGGGTAAATAGCAGGACAGACTGGGTTCTATAGCCTTGGATGGCAACTGGTCTAGGAGAAGGACAACTCTGAATTCAAAACCTGCGGAGGGTCGTTTGGGGACCTTGTGGCACTCAGTGCACCAGGTCTCTGTATTCGTCCCTCCAAAAAGTGTGGATGGTCCTGCATGAAACCTTCACCACTATAATCAAATCTCATGTGTCGGTGTTGGGCTTTTAGTTTCTAAGAACTCATCTGCTTGAACCTCATACGTCATATTCGATGGGAGAGTCGATGATATTGTGTATAATTAGACAGCAATTTTTCATTAATACATGTTTCATTAAATAATACAGACAAGTTTTGTCTATTTATTTTAAGTAAGTTCCTTTCATATTGTCTGATAAGCTTAATAACATTATCATTGAAAGACGAAAGGAAATCACCATATTGATACATGTTTAAATCCAATCTAAACTTTTGGCTTACATAAGCCATTATCAAAGATGACAATTACATTTCAATATATCAAACAACATACAGACGAAACAATAATGATAGTCTGTTTTTGTTGCATGAAAAACCTAAAAATTCTTGAAGCTATATACATTAAACAGTTGAAACCTAACCTGAACAAAATAAACTATGAAATCTCCACAAATATTCTTAAATGCCTATAATTGATAATTCCATACTCAATACTCATCGGATTCACTCTCGCGTGGTCATGTGTGACGTCACGAGCTGCAACGCGATTTTTGCTTCTGCGTATCATATACACAAGTTTGTCATTGCTTTGAAATTTTTCATCATGAGCAATCATTGGGGACCTCTTCCCACCTCTCAATGCCCATGTCTATCACCCTCATGTTCCTTTTGCAGGTGTCCTTGAAACAAAGATGAGCTCAACCTATATATATAAATATATATATTTTCCTCGAAAGAAGAGGATGTATTCTGCTTTTGAAATTAAATTAATCATTCACTTGCCAGTAATTTACCGTCACCTGAGGAGACACATTTGTAGTGTTGAAACATAACTGCAATTGTGTAGCGATTTTTAACATGTTTTTGTTTTTAATATCTTAAATAATATTTAGCTCTACTCTATATTGAGCCCTCTTTTAAATTAAATGTTATGGACAGTGGAATTATACTCCATTTTTTCTCATTTTACCTGGAGATATATATCTTCAATAATATAAATCCAGTGGCCACTTCCCCATACAGAAGGATCTTCAGAATCCTCTCATCAGTAGACTGTTGCTTTCTGTGTTTTACCACTGCAGTGAAGTGATGCTGGAGTGTCCACTCAAGGTCGCAGGGCTTTATAAAGGTTTGGTGGTTGCCCATGCAGCATGTCTCCTCTCTCCACACCACTGATGTTATTCAAGGGAAAGGTAGAGTCTGATTGGGCATTGTTGCCAGAACAAAGTTCAACATATCATTGGGCTGTCTTAGGGAACTCTGGTTCAGGATTTGTCCTCAGGGCTTACTCCTGAAGCCTTTTCTATGATTAGATATGGTTGCAAGGCAGTGGAGGTTTAAAATCAGTTTTCCTTTTCTTAGATGGACTACACTCCTGATGTGAGGAGTTCCATCTACCTGAAGCTGTATATAATATGATGAAATTATAGTTTTAAGGTATGCTATATTCATAGGTAAAAATGCTGAGTATTATAGTGTAAATATAAAAGTGGACACTGAGGTCAGCACCAAGCATCAACAGCCTGTTTCAAAGTCTGTCTATATTTCTGAGATGAAGTATTATGTACAGTATTTACATTAGTCGGACTATTGTCCTCATCTTTGTCGCCATATTTGTCATGGTGACAAATATTGTGACAAAGATGAGGACAATAGTTCGACTAATGTAAATACCAGCCTGTTTCAAGCTTGAAGACTTCATTCTATCTTGAAACAAACTGTCGTTACTTGATGTTCATCTCCGTGCCCACATATATTTCCTGTACTTTATATTCAAAATGAACATCAGACAGTTTCCAGAAGAATTTCCTCCTTGTTTGAGAAGGGTTATTTCTAAGTTGGAAAAGTCAATCATTAAAATTAATCAACACACAATGACTATCGTTTTTTAATAGTATTTTCCTTAAAGAACATATGCTGCCTAAATACACAGATCTTGGGTATTTTTTAATTCAACAGTATTTTTATTACAGAAATGTAGAGGGTGAGTGTGAACCAGACAATAAATGATTCCATCTGCGGCTATTGAGAAGAAAAAATAATTTGTAAATAAATTTTGAGTTCAGAGATGCTAGAAGTATAGAGTTGAAATAGACTTTAGAAGGAAAATATATAAAATTTATTCAAAAATTATAACACAAATATGTTTAGAATTTTCAAATAAATTATATTTGCTCTACTCTGTATTGAGCACTCTTTTAAAAATAGTATTTTTTTTGGTTATTGGAATTTATTCCGTATATATATATATATATATAAAGACATTTTTTTTATGTTTAACATTCTTTTTATAGATACAAGTATTTAAGTAAATGCTCTGTTTATAATAAACAGTATTAAATAACATTTACCGGCCTGAATGTCCAAGAAATTTTCATATAAAATATTAATCCTTCGACAGGATTCGAACCTGTATCCTATATGGAACCGTCATATAGAAGGACGAATATTTTCTATGAAAATTTCTCGGACATTCAGGCCGGTAAATGTTATTTAATACTGTTTATTATAAACAGAGCATGTACTTAAATACTTGTATCTATAAAAAGAATGTTAAACATAAAAAAATGTCTTTAAATAATTGTTGGACTTTGTCCATTTCATAATATATATATATATATATATATATATATATATACACACACACTAATCCTAAACTTGGATATATATATATATATTAGCTAGGAAAAGGCAAAATTTATAAGGCATTTTTTTTTTAAAGTTAAAAACACCAAAAAAACAACCGGTTTCGTCCAAGGACTTATCAAGTTTATTTTTCTGGCAATAAAAATATAAAAGTGTGTAAATTAAATTAACAAATGGAATGGGGACAAAAAATGAATTACAAGAACTTTTTATAGTTTTTTTTATATTTTTTATTTCCATTCCATTCGTTAATTTATACACTTTTATATTTTTTATTCCCAGAAAAATAAACTTGATAAGTCCTTGGATGAAACCGGTTGCTTTTTTTTTGTTTTTTTTCTTTTTTTTTAAAAATGCCTTATAAATTTTGCATTTTCCTACCTATTGTTAAATTCTGTACCACAAAACCTTATATATATATATATATATATATATATATATATATATATATATATATATATATATATTTGTGTATTTAGGCAGCAATCCTTCTTTCAAGCACATTTCATTAAAAACGACTGACAAGGTGCTTTTATTTAGTTTTTTATATAATTTCTCATGCGATCTAATAAAGTTTTTCTTTTCAGAGGATATTCGGACAATTTTTATATAATTTATCCTCTGAAAAGAAAAACTTTATTAGATCGCACGAGAAATTATATAAAAAACTAAATAAAAGCACCTTGTTAGTCGTTTTTAATATATATATATATATATATATATATATATATATATATATATATATGAGTCCAGACGATCCTTAAAAATCCAGTTATAATTTATTTCATGAATATACAAAAATATATTCATCTCTTCAGACCAACATTTTCTTAATAAATGGAGTCAATTTATCCATACAAAAGGGAAAAGGAAAGGAAAAAGTTTTAACATTAAAAGAGGAAGAAAATTATTTATTAAGAAAACGTTGGTCTGAAGAGATGAATATATTTTTGTATAGTCATAAAATAAATTATAACTGAATGGATTTTTAAGGATCGTCTGGACTCATCATGATATTACTCTGTTTCTTACATTGAGCTCTCTTTGGGTTAATGTCCTCCTTGAAATTATGCCTACTAATTATCAACATACATATATATATATATATATATATATATATATAGTTTATGAAAAACTAGGTAATCCGTATGGGTAGACCCAAGGAGGATAAAATCCAGAGAGCTCAATGTAAATCAGAGCTAATAATTTAAATAAAAACAGACCAATTTAAGGTTCCATATAATAAATTATTTCACCACAGCCCTATTAAAGGACCCCGGATCATCAGATTTTACTTCCAAAGGTTGAAACGAAAAATGAAAAGAAATTTACACATTTTTGACAGGCAGTACTAAGCATATGTAAATTAACGAAGTGAGGAAGTGAGAGGGGGGAGACATGATTGAGTTAGATGTAAATTTAAAATTTCTATTCTTTCAAATTTAATATTGTTTGAGGAAGTCAAAAATGTGTAAATTTCTTTTCATTTTTCGTTTCAACCTTTGGAAGTAAAATCTGATGATCCGCGGCCCTTTAAAAGGGCTGTGGTGAAATAATTTATTACATGGAACCTTAAAGTGGTCTGTTTTTATTTTTATTTAATATATATATATATATATATATATATATATATATATATATATGAGAGAGATTTGGGGAAAAAATTGAAAGGAAGTAAAAGGTGATAAAAATCCTTTTTATTAACAAATCAAACAATGAAGGAGATGTTGGATGGAGATGGGTGGGGGGTCAGGGAACCACTGACAGGAACAATTATCACTCAAGCTCAAAAATAAATGTCTATATTGGGGTGTCATTAAAAAGACTTTCTTTGTTGACTGAAATTTTCCAGGTGAAAAACTGTCAGAGTATTTCTTTTTTCTTTTTTTTTTCTACAATCCTTTAAAAAGCCTTCACAAAAAAAAGACGTGCCTTCAGTATGGTGGTTCACCTGCCCATTACTCATCTTATCAGAGTGTTTTCATTGACAATTACCAAATTGATGGCTTGGGAAATCCAAACCATTGATTTGCACAACAAAGTTCCCTTGATATTACACCCACAGATTTTGCTTATTTGGGAGGAGGGGGTCAAAATAAGAATGTGATTTACAACAGAAAACTCAAAATACTTGAGAAATAAGAGAATTTTGTTGAAGCAGTTTCAATTATTCATCAGTACTACTTCAGTAATTACCAGACTCCTCCTGCTATGCTCCACCTTTACAAGATCCAGGTCAGATGGAAAATGAAGTCAGTCAGTCATTTAAGAGCCATACATGATACAAGCTTGGGTGATCATGTCTCTTTCGATCTATGACTGACTAGGCAGAAGTTTTTCTCACAATAGGTTGCTATTTCTTTCTGTGGTAGATTAGTTGCCAACCAAGGTTAAAGAACCCAGTCTGTCCTGCTATTTAACCCATGCCTGCAGGGAGAAGAGATGGATTCATACTTTCCCCAAGAGTATTTGCGCATAAGTGAATGTAACAAACCCAACTGGAATTCAAACTCAGTTTTCTTTCTCTTTCTGAGCCGATATCTGTGACCCCACAACACAAAATGATGTACTATTGTCATATCGAGGCTGAAATTACCCATTCCTCACTTTCTAGACTTGATAGATTTCAAAAGTATCTATGCTGCCTTGTGGGTGTTTTCCACCCTACAACCTCTTTCCACACAGACAAAACATTGCAAGCCACTTGCTACTATATCACTATTTTCACGGCAAATCTTCTGACAATTGACATTACTTAATTCCACCAGTTCTAACCTTCACAGCAAAGACCTGCCATGTCTTACGGCTACATCAAATTGAAACACAAGTTCCCATACAACCACCAAAGTTAAGCAATATCGAGCCTGGTCAGTAACAAAATGGGAATACCAGATGCTGTAAGCTTCGATGTGCAGGTGGTGTCATGGATATTGATTCTGAATTGTTGTTACAGTTGGATTCATCATATCCATTTCCATGCAAATACTCTTGGGAAAAGTATGAATCCCCCCCCTCTTCTCCCCCAGTTATGGGTTAATTAGTAATGCTTGTATCATTAAATCAAGGACACATGGCCTAGTGGATAAAGATGTTGGTTAGATCCAGTGACTAGACCCGAAGAGTTGTGAGTTCAATACCAGGCCACAGCAGTGGTGAACCAAAAACTTGGAGAGTTGAGTTAAAGGGAAATAACTGAGACATCCAGAAGAGACAAGGTATGTGGAACAAGAACAATCTACCCCCGTGGATGAAATAAAGGGTTTGGTTCGAAATTCCACTCCCCTGAAGAAGGCCGAAGTGTACAACATCCGAAACGTTGTGAATATGGCAATGAAGATGAGGATAACAATCTGAATAATGTAAATAATCATAATACCTCATCTCAGGGATATAGACAGACAATCTTCTTTTTTTTCTTACATATATATACAAATCCCACTTATTTTAAATGCCAAATATAATTTTAAAGGTTAAAACTGTAATCCAAGTATAATATACAACTGCGTCAACATTGTGATAACCAGATAATTTAAGCTACATATCAATCTGTCTCTACTCAGAACCTAAAGATTTCATTGTGTATGAAATTCCAAGTTGTGTTATCACTGAGGGATAATATATATATATATATATATATATATATATATATATATATATATATATATATATATATATATATATATATGAAGAAATATAGTCTTAAAGTGTGCTATATTTATGGGATAAAGTGCTCAATATCAGAGATAGAGCATGTGTAAATGTAAAAGTGAACATAGAAGTCAACACTTAGAGGCGACAGTCTGTTTCATGCTAGATGCAGTCATCGGCCATGGTGATTGCATCTAGCATGAAACAGACTGTCGCCTCTAAGTGTTGACTTCTATGTTCACTTTTATATTTTATATATATATATATATATATATATATATATATATATATATATATATACAGTGTAACCCGGATATAAGAGAGTTGTTGGGACTGGAGAATAAGTATCTTATATCCGGGTTTCTCTTATATCCGGGTTTGGTCTATTTTGTTTTATTAACACAGGCTCTAATTTGGGACCAGATAAAATCGCTCTTATATCCGGGTCTCTTATATCCGGGTTACACTGTATATATTGTATTAAGGCAGCAAATTTTCTTTTAGGCATGTTTGATTGAATAAATTACAGACATTATGTCTGCTAATTTTTAATAAAATCCGTTCATACTCACGAATAACCTTCCGTGTATTGATGTTAAAGGATGAGAGAAATGTACTATAGCTGTTTAAATTTATTTTCATTGCCCAAGTACTTTTGATCTTCTTCCAAGATCATCTTCAGGGGTGCAAGTAGTACAAAACTATATGTTGTTCATTAGTACAAGTATTTATACAAAGTTATGTGTTGTTATCCATTAAAATATTTTTTTCATTATGCTTTTAAAGGCAAAATGGTTGACAATGTGCTGAGTGTTCATTAGAAAGTGAAAAAATTTCAGCCATTCTGACTACTGGCCTTCATCAGGTTGTGACAATAACAACCAAAATGAGGACAATAGTCCAATATTTACATTATTTACACTCAAATTATTGTCCTCATCTTTGTTGTTATTATTATCACGTCTCAGCTATTATGGCTTCTGGCATTCATGACAATAACAACAAAATGAGGACAATAGTCTAATATTTCCATGTGGACTATTGTCCTCATCTTTATTGTTATTATCACAACATTTCAGTTGTGATAATAACAACAAAGATGAGGATAATTGTCCAAATCTGAATAATGTAAATAATAATAACTTGTCATCCCAGAAATTCAGACTGTAAATATTTCAATGTTTATTAACATCACCCTTGTTTTTTAGAACCAAAATTATATACAAGCAACCCTGGCAGACATCATCTTTTACTTGGTCACTCAGGCTGTTTGCTTGCGCCTATTTTGGGAGTGGGATAGTCTGATGTAAGTATAATTTGTTGGTCTTCAGTTAGAGGAGGTGGGTTTATTGATATTCTGCAACTCACCATGAATGTGACACGTTCCTGAAACAACACCATCAAATCCATCCAAATTAGCACCTTCTCGCTGTGTATCCTTGCTTCAGACATAACAGTACCTGTCTTGGCATCTATGATTATAATCAACCTCTCACCTTTTCTGTCTTGTATTAAACTGTTCAGTGGAGCTGAGACGAACGTAGAGTCATATCTTTTTTGTTTTGTTTTCCTCTGAGCTCTTGTTTATTTTTGGTGTTTTAGTGACTGTCAATGACTAACCGTGTTTGTACTCCTACCCACTTGTGGGTTTCATATCTGTTGAAATCTCATAAGTGCAACTCCCGTTCAGGTACCCAAACAAAATAGTGGCCTAATTATTAGTATTTCTGCTGTGAAATTACTTCATTAGGTCAAATTATATTGCGTTACCACGTGTCATACAAGTTCTCAATTTCGTTCATATACATGATTGCTGTGCAGAAGTCATTTTATAGTTGAATTAGAATTTTTGTTTTCCCATTTATGTGACAAACTTAACCTTTTTAATTCTGACCCCCTAATTTTCTCTTGTCAGTCAGTGTCACTTAGCTCAGATGTCAAACATTATAATAACTGAGTATAAAGGAACATGGAGACTGTGATGTAGCCTAATAATAATATTAGCCATTTCCCTATAAGGGAACATTTGACATTCACCAATCGAGCAGCCAGTACTATTTTCATTTAAAATTTATAAAATCTTTCTCTATAGCAAAGAAAATGGTGAATTATCAAACCAAGCGACAGCATGTCATGTGTATCCTACAATGGAAAATATGGCAAAAAAGAAAGGTACTTGCCGAAAAAAGGGTATGTATTCTGCACGATATGCTGAAGACAGAATATTCAAATTAGAAAAAAGTCAGTTGCAGGAGTTGCCATGAAAGTATGCTAATATTTTGTGTCCTCTCTCAGTTGTTTTGTTTGTTTGTTTGGGGTTTTATGGCATATCAACCACTATGGGTTATTTAATGCCAGATCCAGTATTTACTAGACATATCAAAAACGTATAGCTGGCAACATCATTGTTTCAAAAACGTAAGCTGGCAACTGTTTCAAAAACGTATAGCTGGCAACATCATTGTTTAAAAAAATGTATCCCTGGCAACATCATTGTTTCAAAAACGTATAGCTGGCAACATCATTGTTTCAAAAAAATGTATCCCTGGCAACATCATTGTTTCAAAAACGTATAGCTGGCAACATCATTGTTTCAAAAAAATGTATCCCTGGCAACATCATTGTTTCAAAAACGTATAGCTGGCAACATCATTGTTTCAAAAACGTTCAACTGGCAACATCATTGTTTGCCATCACATTTTAGGGGTAAGGTGTTAGTATATTTAGTGTAGGGTTTAGGAGGGAAAGTTAATTGTAAGTTGTAGTTGTTTTGGGATGGGTTAGATGTGATGGGGCATGACATGACCAGCCGATTGATCGGATCGACAGCCTTTTGGTTGGACGTAGTTTATCGTCATACCCAAGACGCGGATGTAGTTTATCATCATACCCAGGATATGGATGTAGTTTATCGTCATACCCAGGATACGGATGTAGTTTATCGTCATACCCAGGACGCTCTCTCAGTTGTTGACAAATGGAAAAAATGCTCGGCCGATAAAAGTAGTTAGTGTTCTTGAATTGGGGAGAGAAAAAAAAAATTGAAAAATTTGAATTACCATGTACTTGTATTCTGATGGTCCTCATAGGTTACTATAGAAAAGAAAATGGCAAATTACATTGTCAAACCAAGCGACAGTGTGTTGCGTGTATCCTACGACAGAAACCATGGCAAAAAAGAAAGTTACTTGCTGAAAAAAGGGCACGTATTCTGCATGGTATACTGAAGACGGTATATTCAAATTAGAAACAAGTCAGTCACAGGAGTTGCCACGAAAGTATTTTGATATGCTAATATTGTGTGTCCTCTCTCAGTTGTCAACTAATGAAAAAAAAATGCTCAGTTGATAAAAGCGGTTGGTGTTCTCAAACCAGGGATCAAAGACAAAATTTGTGTATTTGGCTACCATATTCATCAGTGAGCGAGTTATTTTTCTAACTGGTTCCGTGCCTTGTGATTTGTGACAGTACCTGCGAATCAAGATTCCGACATTTCTTTCTGCCCCTGATATTTGAGTCTGAACTTGTGATTTGTTCTCTTCATTGTGGAAGTAATCTGCAACAAATATTTTCTTTGCAATCCAAGAACCCTTACATGCTGTTAAAACACTTTTTTAGGAAATCGGGTTTCTCAAGTCCAGTCGCTGTTATTGCTCTTTCTAGTATTAATAATGAGGATTTCCTTTCTAACCTTTTCTTTGAATTGGTGGTGAATGTGAAGATCTTAATTATGTTATTATTTTCTCTTTGAGTTACACATGCTATCCATTTTAGTTGTTGCTGCTGTTGGTAGTCCTCAAGTGATGTGGTTTCTGTTATTTGATACAGTTCTTTCTTTGTGATTCTGTAGCGGAAGTCCACAGTGTTCAAAGGAGGATGATCTTTGCCAAGATCATCAGGATTTATTTGCTCAAAATCTTTTTTCAACATTGATCTTAAGAAGTGGTTGTATACAGCTAAGAGTTTAGATATTTCTGAACAGGTTTGGTACCATGAATAACATCTATATGAAAGTCTCATTCAAAGAAGGATGATCTTTGTCAAGGCCCTCAGGTTTCATTTGCTCAAAGCCTTTTTTCAACATTGATCTTAGGAAGCAGTTGTATACAGCTGAGAGTTTAGATATTTCTGAACGGGTTTGGCGCGATGCATGACATCTATATGAAAGTCTCATTCAAAGAGGGGTGATCTTTGCCAAGGCCCTCAGGTTTCTCTCGCTCAATGCCTTTTTTCAACATTGATCTTTGTGATTTGTTGAATACAGCTGAGAGTTTAGATTTTCTGAACAGGTTTAGCACCATGTATGACATCTATATGAAAATCTTGAGCTGATGAGGCTATTTAAGACCGTAACCCAGGTTGATGTTTCGATTTTGTGGCAATTTGTGATATTGAGTGAAAATACTTGTAGCACAGCCAATTTTATGTTCAATTTCTTTCAATGCCTATCAAAATGAATGACAAAATACAAGTTTAAATATTTTTGCAAGGTTGCAATAAGAATGAACATATAAAAAGAACATTTCTAACAACAAACAAGGGTAACAAAAAAAGATATTGCTGTAAAATTCATCAAATTACAACAATTCCACAATGAATCTCCAACTGCAGACCAACAGTATTTACTACTGTATTAATATGAATAGAGACATACCCATTATCGTCTGTAGGTATGCTGCAACAGTACCAAAATGGAGAATGTATATCATGAAGAACATAATTCATACAAAGGTGTGCTGAAAATGTTTTACTTTACCCCTCTTTCAAAGATCTGACCAAAGGATCCAACATCAGAATTTTGGATGGAAAGGCTTTTTGGTCTAACCAAGTACTTTACAGCATCTTTATTTGAAAAGAAATGGTCAGAAAATAACAGAGGGAAAGTATTATTGGATTGTCAAGTTTGGCTATGAATGTAACATATCCACTGTTTAACTTTTAAACTGAACAAACTATCTGGTCAGTGGCTGCACGTAGGTAAATAGAGAAAACAACTCACGAAAATATGCATCTAATGCTTTTTTTTTTTTTTTTTGTTAAATCAATTCACCCCAAGAAAGGTGATAATGCTGCTAAGATGCAAGGTGCTACTAGTGGTGAAAGAGAATGAAAAGGACTTTAAAAGGAACTAAAAACCCAGTCATAAACAGGAAACAAGGCATAAACCTCTACTCCTGTTCAAAAGATTGGAGTATCCAATAGTTAGATAAAAATTTCACTTATACTCGAGTCTTCAAGTCGCCCGCTTCAACCATATGATGACACTCCTTCAGGGGTTGTCAATGACAATTTTTATCAGATTTGTTCCAGTTAAATTTGTTATAAAACATCTTAGGCATCTCCTACGTAGCCTGCATCCCAAATGATGCAGTGCAAGATACAATCAGACAAGAAAGAGGTGCATCGGAAGACGTTACATATCCAGTGTCTAGAAACAGTCAAAATAGTATGGACACATTACAAAAGCCAACAATTTTTTTCACTGCCATTTTACAAAAGTAGAAAAAATGGGCTGACAATGTCACTGAGTGGACTGAAAAAAGCTTTGTAGACACACACACATTAGCACACAACTGAGCGTGGTGAGGTGGTCAGCCATGCAGAAAACCTATGACCACACCCAGTCATGGGACTGATGACGGATATATATATACCAAAGATGTACACCTGCAAACAGCACTAACAGCATTTACAGTAACATTAACTGCAGAATTACAGGAAAGAATCCGAGCATTAGGAATGAGATGTTACAGAACCATCCGAGGCATCTCCTATGTAGCCTGCATCCCAAATGATGCAGTGCAAGACACCATCATACAAAAGGCAGGCATTTTGGATAACCTCATCCCCCGTATAGAAACAGTTGACATAATATAGACACATTACAAAAGCCAGCAATCTTCCCACTGCCTTCTTACAAGGTATCACCTTAGGCAAAAGAGGAAAAAATGGGCTGACAATGTTACTGAGTGGATTGGAAGAATCTTTGTAGGCACACAGGCATTGGCACACAACTGAGACACTATGAGGGTGGTCAGCTATGCAGAACACCTATAAGCACACTGGGTCATTCGACTGATGACAAGGATATATATACCAAAGATGTACACCTACTAACAGCATTTACAGTAACATTAACTGCAGAATTACAGCAAAGAATTAGTATTAGGTATGGAATGCTACTGAACCATCCAAGGCATCTCCTACATGGACTGCATGGCAAATGATATGGTGCAAGACACAATCAGACAAGAAGCAGGCCCATTCGCAAACCTCACAGTCACTATCAAGAAGAGAAATTTGAAATGGTGTGGACACATCATAAGAGCAAATAATCTTTGCATTGTCACCCTATAAGGTATCACATTAGGCAAAAAAAGGAAAAAGATGTGTTGTCAATGACAATTTTTATTGGGTTTTCTCAAGTTGAATTTGTAATAAACCATCTGAGGCATTTGCTATGCAGACTGCATCACAAATGATGCAGTGTATGACACTATCAGACAAGAAATGGGACCCATTTGGAAGACCTCATATCCACTGCCTAGAAAGAGTTGAAATAGTATGAAGACATTACAAGAGTCAACAGACTTCCTACTGGCATCTAACAAGGTCCTACCTTAGGCAAAATAAGAATTGGCATACAGGGCTTTTTCTTTTTTGGACAAAGGGTGTGTAAAAACTGTCCAAATTTTTTATAGTTCTGAGCGCTTTCGGCTATACCTTTAGCCATTATTAATTTCAGATTAATTGAGTGCATGCCTTATATGTATGTCTTAGTGTATAGGAAGGGATGTTTTAATTTCCGAATACAGTTAGCACATTGTGGCCTTGTTCGTAGTTAATATTGTTAAGAGTTGGCTTTTTCTTTTCTATTATTAATAATAAAAAAGAAAAAATTAAAACACCCCTACTACACACTAAAACAATGCACACACTCAATTAAGTTGAAAAATCAAATTATCCTTGATAATGGCTAAAGGTATAGCCGAAAGCGCTTGGAAATATAAAACATTTGGACAGTTCTTACACACTCTTTGTCCAGAAAAGAAAGCTCTTGTTCGAACACAAGAAAAATTAAATAAAAAGCTTAACCATAGTACCTTGTCTGTCGTTTTTAATGAAACATGCATATATATATATATATATATATATATATATATATATATATATATATATATGTTCGAACAAGAGCTTTCTTTTCTGGACAAAGAGTGTGTAAAAACTGTTCAAATGTTTTATAGTTCCGAGCACTTTCGGCTATACCTTTAGCCATTATCAACCTGACCAGTTCCCTCCACATGTTTCGGCTGCATGCCAATGCCTGAGTCTC
Organism: Acanthosepion esculentum; assembly: GCA_964036315.1. Taxonomy (NCBI): domain Eukaryota; kingdom Metazoa; phylum Mollusca; class Cephalopoda; order Sepiida; family Sepiidae; genus Acanthosepion; species Acanthosepion esculentum. The sequence goes on from OZ038516.1 coordinate 67,684,594, forward strand.
TGTGAATGATCTTCCAGTTAACTTGGGGACAGTGAGTGTCAGACCATTTTTAACACTGTCTACCTATTCTTTTTTTTTTAAACCTAAGGTGATACCTTGCAGGATGGTAGCGAAAAGATCGTTGGCGTTTATGACTTGCCCATTTCAACTTTCTCTTCTTGACTGTGGTTATAAGGTCTTCTAAAATGCCTGCTTTGTGATGAGGTCTACACAATATCTCATTTTTCATGCTTGGATTCTTCACTGTAATTTTGCTGTTAATGTCAAAGATTCACTGGTATATATATATATATATATATATATATATATATATATATATATATATATATATATGCAGCCGAGACATGTGGAGGGAACTGGTCAGGTGTGTCACTGTCCTATGACCCCACTTGGTCATGGGATGGATGATGATTATCATTATAGTCTGATACAAGGCCCTCATATTAGAGCACCCATGCAAATCAAACACACTAGTAAATTAATCTGCTTGCTAAACATTGTACTAATTTAGTCTGGCACAAGGCCACTATAGTGGCACATTATTGAATTAAAAATGCATGATTCTAGTAAATTGGTTCAAACCAGCAGCCACTTATACAAACAAGTTTAAAGCATTAAAAAAAATGAAAGGAGAGCTAAAATAGATTGAATGAGTTTAGTCCAACTGTGCCTTTAGTGTGTCTGACTAATTTCCTGAAATGATTGCAGGCATCCAACATAAACTGTGAGGCTGGTGTGTGTGTGTGTGTGTGTGTGTGTGTGTGTGGTGGGGGCTGCAAGAGACAAGTGGGTGGCAGACGAAACAGTATTTAAAATGGAGAATAATGGCAAAAGGAGAAACATTTATTTAGCAAAAGGTTACCCATTTACTGTTTTAACAAGAGAACAATGCTCGAGAAGTTTACAGAAAATAAAAAAAAATCTTTTCCCATCAAAACACAAATTTACAAAATTCTGTTTGTGTTCAAAGTCAACATGTTAAACTATATTTTTGCAAACCAATAAAAGCAACTTGAAGTCAGTGAATAGGACTGGGTTTTTTCAGAAAATACTAACTCCTCCCACAATGATTGGGTACCACCTTTTGCCTAAGGAAGTACCTTGTAGGTTGGTTGATTTTGTTCTATGTGATCTTTAATGCTGAAATATAAATATTTTTAATGCAGTTTTCTGCCTTCAACTACAGATATTTTATACATCATTTTATACTTTCAGGGCAAATATGTTTATATATATATATATATATATATATATATATAATTTATTCGAAAATTACAACATGAATATGTTATAACATCACAACAAAAATAGCCATTTTGTTTCAACACTTCTAGTGTCTTATCAAGTGATGGTGTTGAATGTAGTATAAAGAGTTTTTTTAACTCTTTATTCTACATTCAACACCATCACTTAATAAGAAGTGTTGAAATAGAATGGCTATTTTTGTAATTTTTTTATAACATGTTTATGTTATAATTTTCAAATAAATTATATTTACTCTGCTCTGTATTGAGCACTCTTTTAAGAATAGTATATATATATATATATATATATAGTTTGTAGGTGATAAAATGTATTGTTGGTAATTTTTTTTTTTTTTTTTTTAAACGTATTGCTGGTAATTTTAATATCAAAATATGTTTTTATACTTTTTTTGTGTATATGTATTGCCAGTTACTATAAAAATGTATTATTAGTAATATATAACATATTTTCCGGATTACGAGATGCTGCAGCTTGGAAGACGCATCCTAATATTGGAAAGAAATTTCTAAGAAAAAAAATAAATGGTCATTCTCATACAACAACACATTCACTATGTGTCCCCCACCTACTTGTGCCACATATGGTTTATATTAATCATCCGATTTTGTTTGTATGGCAATGACTTACTAGTCAAGAGCAGAAAGGATCCTGCTGCTGCTAGTAAAACAGAGCATGTTTAAGCTTATGGCTCAGCTCCAGGAAGGTTTATGAAAGGAAGGTCTTGGAAATACTTGTAGCAGTGAAGTACTGAGGTTACATCATATAAAAAGCTGAATTAGGTAGCTAACATTATAGTGTAGTGACTCAACATACAAATCCACATCCCTGTCAGTCAAGCCAATTAGGTGACCATCCAAGCTTACTTGAGCTTGGGTGTTGCCTTACATTTGTCTTGGAAGATGTACACATATTTTTCAGAGTATTTTTTATGAAAAAAGTGTGTCTTGTAAGCCAGAAAATATGCTATATATTTTTTTTAATAAAAATGTATTGCTAGTAATTTCATTATCGTTGTAGAGTTACATTCCGCAGTGGAAACTGTATTTGGACTAAATTCGGTCCTAAATAGGTTCAACGTACAAAAATGTTAGGAACTTGTTATAATAAGTATTACACAGAGTAATCTAGTTGTGGTAGCTGACTACTTTCGTATTCGACTCTCAGTCGACCCTTACTGACTCCTACTTATATTAGGTGAGAGAGTCTATTATCTATAGACTAGATGTGTTTCACCATAACGGTTACAAAATGTATTGTTGGTAATTTTTTTATAAAAATATATTGCTGGTATTGACGATAAAAAAACATTTTGATTTTTGTTTGGAAATGGGGTCACTATTTGCCCATAGCTGGGACCCTAACAGATTATACCACCCTGGGTCAAAGTGGACCTGGGAACAACAGCAATTAAGAGGTGGTTCCATGCTCATCAAGACCTCCAATCTCCCAGTCAGAGGTTTTGCTGCCAAATGAAGTTTATCATCAGTACCTTGTAGGATGGCAGTGGAAAGATTGTTAGCTTTTATGACAAGCTCATACCATTTCAACACTCTCTTTTTGACAGTGGTTATGAGGTCTTCAAAAAGGTGTGCTTCATGATTTAAATGTGTTAAATAGCGAGATAGGTGTGGTCTATAGCCTTGATTGGCGGCCAGTCTAGGAGAAGGATAACTCTGATTCATATCCTTGTCTTTATTTTTTTCTAAATCTGTATTTTAACTGATATAGTCATTTCTGAACTTTTTCAAATCATTGTACCCTTAATGTCAAAGCAGGACACAATGGCTGAAACAGTGTGATAATAACAACAAAGATGAGGATATTAGTTCAACATAACTCCTCGTTTTTATTTTTCATTACAATGTTTTAGCCACTGTACCTTTCGGCTTTCCTCAGTGTCTGATGTTTTGAAATGTGGGACCCTTGTTCTGAGGAGGCATGCCCTTCTTTCAGCATGACATCTGAAGAAGGTTAGAGTGTTCCGTGGGCCCGAAACATTATAATAAAAAATAGCAATGACTAGGAAATAAATCCCAATGAACCAACAATACAAAGGGGGTATAGGAAAGTTCCTCGACTTCTTTTTCTGTGTGCTCTGTTCCTTCAGTATGCTGGAGATCATAGCTCTCCATTCACACAAGCTTGTCAGGTAAGTGGCCAACTACCTCCTCTTGTCCCTTTTGCCTTCAATGTGTCCTGTGAGTGTCAAATTCTCCAAGCCCTCATTTTCAGCCATCTCTTTCTCATTCTGAATATAAGTGATCTTTTTGTTTCTATTTTTCTAAAAAAAAACATTTCTTGTTGCTTACATACTGTGTCCATGGTATTCTCAGCATCCTTCTGTAGGACCACATTTCTGTTGTTTCTAGTCTTCTTTTCATCTATGAGGAAATTGTCCAGCATTCACTGCTGTATGGGAGAATTGATATAGCAGTTCAGCACTCTTTTCTTTGTTTCTAATAAAATCTTGAGGAGCGTGGAACCATCTCTTAATTGCTGTTGATCTCAATTCCACTCTAGCTCAGAGTGGTAGCACCTGTGAGGGTCTCAGCTATGGGCAAATAATGAACCCTCAAACAAAACATTATAAAAATACCTGCAATACATTTTTATATAAAAAGGAACAACAATACATTTTTAAAGTAAAATGGCCAGCAATAAATTTTATCTGTAGTTGAAGGCATACAATTGCATTCGAAATATAGTTAGTTGAAGCCATAAAATTGTGTTCAAGTTATTTAGATTTTGGCATTGAATAACCGATAGAGGTTGATATGCCGCTAAACAAAATCAACCAAACAACCAACATGAAGGAACTCTTTCATGGCATTAGTCCATATAATGTCCTACAAAATCTTAAATCAAACTGTATTCCAAAATATAACTTCAATAAAACTACAACATAAAACACATATATCACCACCTCTAGTAATTATGTCCACACAAACATGTATATACACAAAAGCTGAGTATCATCTACCATGTATTCAATTGTGAAAGCAGAATAACAAAACTACAACATAAAACACATATATCACCACCTCTAGTAATTATGTCCACACAAACATGTATATACACAAAAGCTGAGTATCATCTACCATGTATTCAATTGTGAAAGCAGAATAACAAAATTACCACATAAAACACACATATCACCGCCTCTAGTAATCATGTCCACACAAACATGTATATACATAAAAGCTGCGTATCATCTACCATGTATCCAATTGTGAAAGCAGAATAACATATTTTTATCAAAGCTCCCAAGAAAATTAAATTTTGGAATTAAAAAAGATCCATAAGGAACTAATATGTTGCTAAAGAAATCAATCCAAGAAAATTTTCCTGTTTCTTAGTACTTTGCTTAGTTTTTGAGTGGCACTTTTTCTATTCCAATTCACTTTTGGATTATAGTGTTACATTTTCTATCCTCTGTTAAAAAATTTTTTTAATTTTTTTTTTAAGCTTATCACCCCAAGCAAGGCTGGAAGCCACTAGCACGCAAGGGGTTACAAAGGTTTGGAGGAAGAGCAGATAGGAGTGGTAAAGGAGAGGATGTGGAGAAAGATAGTGGATCAATCAAGGCAGGGGGGTTACAGAAGATTTGGAGCGAGAGCAGATAGGAATGAAAGGTGAAAGGATGTGGAGAAGGGAAGTGGATAGATCAAGGCAAGGGGGGTTACAGAAGATTTGGAGCGAGAGCAGATAGGAATGAAAGGTGAAAGGATGTGGAGAAGGGAAGTGGATAGATCAAGGCAAGGGGGGTTACAGAAGATTTGGAGCGAGAGCAGATGGGAATGAAAGGTGAAAGGATGTGGAGAAGGGAAGTGGATAGATCAAGGCAAGGGGGGTTACAGAAGATTTGGAGTGAGAGCAGATAGGAATGAAAGGTGAAAGGATGTGGAGAAGGGAAGTGGATAGATCAAGGCAACTGGAGATGTCGATTGACGTTACACTCAAATAGTTGGAGATTGTATTTGTCAGGGAAACAGGAATAAGGAAGGGAGTTCCACAGCCGAGATGTACGAGACATGAAGCTATTGGAGTAGAAGATACGTCTACATCTAACAGTTTCAACGGTGAATGGGTGGGAACGGGATGCCAGCCTCGTAGGACGTTTAAATTCATGAGGCCTAGGAACCAGAGAAAGCAGCTCCTCGGAGCAATTACCATGAAAGTATTTGTAAAAAAGACAGAGCGAGGCAACATCGCGTCTATGGTGATATTTAAATCTGTTTACTTGTTTGATTTTGATATCTCCAAATTGTAGATCACGTCTTGGACTGTTCTTCTTGCGGAGAACACTACAATCTGTTTTCATACAATTGATAGTTAGTCCTTTCTTCTTGCTTTCCTTTACTATCTTGTCTCAGAACAGCTGTAGTCTTCCTTGTGTTTGCCATCATAGTTAAGATTGCACCTACTGATAAGAAATCCTGATAGGATGTCCAGCTCTCTTAGGATTGCCTCGCTGTAGACGCTAAATAAATCTTATGCCACTTTCTATTTTTGTCTACCTAAGCAATTCATTTTCGATCCGTATGCGGTCAGTTTTCTCCCAGTATAAGTTCTGGATTATTCTATAATAAGAAATGGCTTTTGTAAACATACAGTTAATTTATGATAAATCTGTAAAGATCAGGGATTGAGATGACACAATATCGATATTATGAACAGGACCGCACTACTAAATCAATAAAAAAAAAAATATTTTTCTATTCTGACAAATGTCACAGCTTGGGGAATACTCATCAACAAAAATTATTCCCCAGTAAATTTTTTCATATTTTCCAAGTTTGTTTAACCCTTTGGAGAATAAGTCTAATTTGTAGTTTCAGTGACAAGAAGACGGAGACCTTCTCACAAGCCGTCACTTGATATGCAAAAATATTGATGTAAATCCTAGAACACTATTTACATTATTCGGACTATTGTCCTCATCTTTGTTGCCATATTTATTACAACGTTTCGGCTGTTGTATGCTTTAGCCTTCTTCAGATGGTTGGAATGTCAAACTGAACACTTTATTTTGCTCACTGGGGTAGACTGTTCTTGTTCCATGTTCCATGGATGTCACTTGTCAGTTATCTCCTGTTAATTCCTCAAGGACACATGGCACAATGGATAAAGGCGTTAGTTAGATCCAGTGACAGAACCCAAAGAGTGTGAGTTCAATACCCATTTAAGGCAGTGGAAATCTTGGAGAGGGAAATTAACAGGAGATAACTGACAACTGACATCCATTAAACATCGCACATGGAGTTAGAACAGTCTACCCAAGTGAGTGAAATAAAGGGTTCAGTTCGACATTCCAACCACCTGAATAAGGCCTGAGCATACAATTGCCGGCACATTTTAATAAATATGGCGACAAAGATGAGGACAATAGTTCGAATAATGTAAATATTGTACATAATACATCATCTCAGAAATATAGACAGATACTGAAGGGCCGAAACATTTTTCCCTGTTGTTTACAAATGGACCAATATATTGAACTGGTGCCCATTTTTATTTAGCCTTTTGCTTATTTTTGTTATAACGAAATGATTGACTAAAATTAATTCACTTTGACTAATTAATGCATTAATAGAAGTCTTTTTTCTTTTTAATACTTTCATCCCAAGTAAGGCAATAAAGCCACTAAGATGCAAGGGCTTACTGAGTGTTAGAGAATATGAGCAAAAGAAAAACATTAAAGAGAGAAGAATAAAAGAACAGAAATTAATATGACAGAAAATAACGATTGACATTGATCTTCAAATATGTAAACGCAATCTTGGCTTGGAAGCAAGAAACCAGACAAGAGTTCCACAAGCAAAAAGTGCAAGAGAAGAAATTGTTAACATAGAATTAACAGTCATATCTAGCCATTTCAATTGTAAAATGGTGAGACCTAACTGCCAATTTAGTACTGTGTTTAAATTTATAAAGTCTAGGTGCCAAAGTGGAAAGCTAATCAGAACAATTACCATGGAAATATTTATAAAAAAAAAGGTAGAGGGGAGATTTCTTACAGCAATGGAGAAAGTGACTGAAGCCAATATGCCAGGTCAGGACTGATAACATTGCAGATTCTTTGGATTTTATCAAGAATATGATACATAGACTTTTTGAATTTAAGTGCAGTACTAGACTGGTCACCAATTTACAGTTGAGTTGGCTCGATGTAACCCTAAATTCTATGCTAACAGTTTCTTTTCTCGCTTGTGGAACTCCCTTCCAGCTCTAAGTTTTCCAGCCAATTTTACTCTTCAAAAATTTAAATCCAATGTCAATTGCTATCTCCTGATTACTCTTCTTTTATTTTTACTCCTTAGTAATGTTTCTGTTTCTAATTCTTTCACACCCAGTAAGCCTTTGTGTCTTAGTGGCTTTACTGCCTTGCTTGAAGTGAACTCGATTAAAAAAGATATATATTCAAAGATGAATCAACAATATTATTGGTCCTGACCTGGCATCTCAGTCAGTTTCCCAGTGTCATAATCTAGCTTTCCTGTATCATTTCTATAAATATTTTCATGACAATTGTTCTGATGAGCTTTCCACTTTGGTACCTAGACTTTATGAATTCAAGCATTGGCGGCAAGGTCTCATCTATTCACAGTTGAATTGACTAGATGTAACCATAAGTTCTATGCTAACAGTTCTCGCACTTCTCATTTGTGGAATTCACTTCTGGCTCCGTGCTTTCCAATCAACTTTGTTCTCCTGATTATTCTTGTTTTTGCTACATGATGATTCTCACTTTTTTTTCTTGTCCTTTGACACTCAGTATCCTCTTGTGTCTTAGTGGCTTCATTGCCTTAGATAGTGGGGGTTATGACTAAAATAAAAGAAAAGATGCACCAGACCAGATGTGGTCACAATATTCAATGTATTTTTGATTTTGTACCTATTCAAACTTTGAAGTAGAACATATTAAAATAGATTACGTCGTTTGTAAGAAAATAGCCATTTTGTCTCAATTGTCTTTGATTGTTTTGAGATGTTTTTTTCATTCTTAGATTTTTTTTTTTTGTGTTTTAGGTTATGGTTTGTGCTTTGAGTGGATGAATAATTGACCTCTTTTGGTATTTTTATGTTTTCCATATGTGTTGATCGAGTCAGTCTCTAAATTTAATTGCATGTGTGGGATGCTATTCACCCCCAATCCTAATATGCAATTGTGTGTGTTTGTTTTGTTTTTTTTTACTATTGTTCACCCAATGCAAGGCCCAAGAGCCACTAAAGTTACAAAAAAGGTTGTTATAAGGGTCTACAAGGAGGTGAAGCAAAAGGTGTATATTGTAAGGATATGTAGGATAGATAATGTTTGATCCTAGAATTGAAGAGGTTAAGGTTGTAGTGATCAGGGAAGCATCATCTTGGGAGTCTGAATGAGGTTGTTGTATGAACGTAAGAGGTGGTGGAGGTAAGAAGTGTATATTAAGAGGATATGCAGGAAAGATAAAGGTTGACCCTAGACTTGAGGAGGTTAAGATTGTAGCAATCAGGAAAGCATCCTCTTGGGAGTCTGACAGGTTGTATGAACATAAGAGGAAGAGATAAGAAGGGCACATTATTAGGATATGTAGGATGGTGTGGGAAATTTAACGACTCCTCAAAGTGAGTCCCTGGCTTGATGAACAAAGTGAGACAATTGAAAATAGTAAAAACATATTTTATACAAGAAACACATTACATAATAAGAAAGAGAATAGAAGATTTCTAAAGATGTATTCTTTTAGCAGTTAAAAGTCAAAGCATCAGGGATGAAATAGATGAAACACTTATCTGAATGATGTTCATATTCTGCTTCTATGAGCTGCTTTGGTCTTGCATCATTCTGGTTAGCTTGTGGCCAGCATTGCCTGTTCTGGGAGGAGGCAGAAACACTTCTCTTTGCTCTGTGTTTCTTATGGTATCTCCGTTTGGCACTCAAATTCTATTTTGCACCTAATTTTGGGTCATACCCATTATTATCAGTTTATAATAGACTCTTCTTATCAGAAGGAGTGATCTACTAAAGGCAGATAAGCTATATTTTTTATACTGGTTGTAGTGATCAGAGAAGCATCATCTTGGGAGTCTGAGGTTGTTGTATGAACGTAAGAGGAGGAGGAGGTAAGAAGTGTATATTAAGAGGACATGCAGGAAAAAAAAAATTGACCCTAGACTTGAAAAGGTTAAAAATGTAGTGGTCAGGAAGAGTCTCAAGAGTCTGTTTCACAATAGTTCTGGAGAAGAAGTTGTAAGGAAAACTTCCTCCTTACCAATGAGAGAATAAGGGTGAGTCAACTCGTTAGACATAGCCTGGCTGGTCGAGGCTGTGATGGGGTCTAAACTAGTGGAACCAAGGAATAGAGTAGATAGAGGCTAGCAACATTTCATCTGTGGGACAAGGGGTTGTAGAATGGAACACAATTCTTTGCCCAGAAGGTTATGCAAATGCTTTTGAACTCTGTCAAGGCTGGAAATCAAATCAAATGTTTACTTATCTTTACCTACTCTGAGTTTTGTGGAGATACTATCCACTCATCAGGTGACTCAACAGTAAAATTATATTAAAGTACCATATCTTAGAATAGGGAAAGATAAATGAATATTCAGTTTTATTCATTGCCATTAATGTTCTATCTCTTGATATTGAATACTTTAAGTCTAAAAATACTCTGGTCAACCTTTTTTATTTTTGTATCTATTGCTCTAATATGATAGCTTTGTGCCAGACTAGGCTTAAATATCAACACAATTTGCCTGTTAGCAAGCTAGTCTCAAGCCATTACTCATATATTTTATGATCATTCTCTTGATCATCTTGTGCCAGACTTAAATACTCGAATGATAATTCTTACAAAAATCTATTTTCGTATGAAAATATTGAATATTACAATCTATATACAATATTAATAACCATTGGTCAATAATTTACACTAGCTTTTTGTTGCTTTGACAACAGTCACGTGATGAATGGATCTTCAGTTTGATTGGTCAGCAAACCGGTTTGTCTGATGTGTTTGTTTGGGGAAATAGTTGCTGTGCAGTTTTGTCATTTATTGGTTAATTTATGTGGACTTCTGTTTGTGCAGTTGTCTCCACCCCTTATCCAGGCAGTGACAGCCCTAGGGTTGCTGGCACTCCAGGCAAGCTGAACTTCAGCGCTCTTACATGTATAATTTTTTAAAAGGAAAAAAAAAAAATTAAAATGTAGAATAATCACGTTATTACAATATTCAACTTAATACAAGCTAAAGAAAACTTTCATTATCCTATCAAAAACATTTCTTTTCTAGACTTTAGATTTTCAAATCTTTTCATGGCACTTTCTGCATCTATCTTCTTTACAAGATCATTTTCTATTTGTCATTTAGCAGTGGCGTCCCTAGGGTTGCTGGCATCCCGGGCAAGCTGAACTTTGGCACCCTTACAAGTATAAGCTTTAAAAAATTTTCATAGGAAGACAAACTGAAAATGTAGACTAACGAGTTTATTACAATATGCAACTTAATACAAGCTAAAGAAAGCATTCATTATCCTATCTAAAACATTTCTTTTCTAGCCTTTAGACCTTCAAATCTTTTCATGGAACTTTCTACATCTATCTTTTTTTTTCTTTTTTTAGCATTTCACCCTAAGCAAGGCAGGAGTGTCCCAAGCACACTAGGGGGTTACAGAGAGTAAGAACAAGAATAAAGAGAGATGTTTGAGGAAATAAAGAGAAGGTTAAGAATCAAGATCAGGGAATCAGAAAATATCAATTGACATTACATTTGAATATTTAAAGATTATAGCTATCAGGGAAGCAAGTAAGAGGAATGGAGTTCCACTGTTGGGAAGTGCAAGAGAAACTGTTGGAGTAGAAGCAGTGGTTACATTTAACTGTTTCGACAGTGAAAGTGTGGGACCAAGATGCCAACCTAGTAGCACACTTAAATTCATGCAGTTGGGGCACCAGTGTAAATAGCTCCTCAGAGCAGTTGTGATGAAAATATTTGTGGAAAAGACAGAGGGAAGCCACATCACGTCTATGAGAAAGTGACTGAAGTCGAGATGCCAGTACAAGATCATTTTTTATTGACAAAATAGCCGAAGAATTTAATCTGTCTTGAGTCATGGATGAACACAAGTATGTTTTTATAAGCTTTAGTTTTTGAAGATCCCAAACAATCATGGTGGTATAATGGCACTCTTGGATTTGATGGTGGCCTGGATGACTGCCAGTACCTTAACCGGCCATGCATCTCTACTCCAGTCACTTTCTCATAGACGTGATGTGGCTTCCCTCTGTCTTTTCTACAGATATTTTCATGGCAACTGCTCTGAGGAGCTATTTACACTGGTGCCCCAACTGCATGAATTTAAGTGTGCTACTGGGTTGGCATCTTGGTCCCACACTTTCACTGTCGAAACAGTTAAATGTAACCACTGCTTCTAGTCCAACAGTTTCTCTTGCACTTCCCAACAGTGGAACTCCCTTCCCCTTACTTGCTTTTAGGAATCCTCAAATTGCAGATCATTCTTCTTTTATGTGCTATGTGTCTTCATGATATGGGTGGTCATGGCTCTCTACAATTTCCTATTCTTCATATCTCTTAACAATGTTTATCTTTTTACTCCCCCTGCAACTCCTTGTTCTGCCATCCATTTATACAAGCTTATGGCCTTATCACGTAACAAGAGTTCTCATCCAATCACCAAAGTTAAGCAATGTTTAGACTGGTCAGGACTTATTTAACTGGGGAACATGAGGTAGTGTAATTTATACGACAGACCTAATAAACCAGTAATGGATATTATCACACTACTTGTACTAACAGAAGATCTCAATACGAGGATATGCTTCTGGACTGACAGGTCGCAAGACCTACCTGGAGTTAGTTGAGGTAGTGGCAAATGTTAGGGATGTTACTCACTATTTCCATTTGACCTTCTTGCCTTCAGTATGTCATGTGAGTGCCAAATTCTCCATGCTCTCTTTTCTCAGTGATTTTAACTATCTCTTTCAGATCCTTTTTGTTTCCATTTTCCTTAAAACTTCCTCATTATTCAGATGCCCCCTCCATGATATTCTCATCATCCATCTGTATAACCACATCTCCATTGCCTCAAGCCTTCTCTTCATCTTTGAAGATATTGTCCAGCATCCACTGCCATATAGGAAGATTGATATTACATTACATTTCAGCACTATTTACATTATTCAGACTGTTCTCATCATCTTTGTTGCCATATTCACAATGTTTCCACTGTTGTAGGCTCCGGCCTTCTTTGGGTGATTGGAATTTTGAAGTGAACCCATTATTAGTAGCCAGCTATTGAACTCAGAACTCTTTGGGTCAAGTCACTGGATTTAACAATGGCCGAAACATTGTGAATATGACAACAAAGATGAGGACAACAGTCCGAACAATGTAAATAGTGTAAATAGTTACAATACCTCATCTCAGAAATATAGACAGTTCAGTACTATTTTCTTTGTTGCTAGCAAAATTTTCCTGTTTCTTAATACTTTGTTTAGTTTTGGAAGGCATCTTTCACTATTCCAATATGCCATTTGGATTTCTGTCGCATTTTCTGTTATCTTTATGCATTCAGCTCTTTTTAAACCAACATTATTATAATTTATGGCATTCTGAATTCAAAGACAGATGACATGTCCATTCTAACCAATAAAAATGGATCACTTCTCAGTCTCATTCACCATATTCTTTCTTCTCTTAAAATCAGAACACTAGGATCATTTGACTGTATCCCTTTTGCGTGTGTGAATGCCATTCTGACTTTGTGAACTTTTTGCCTTTATTATTGTTGCTTTGACTAATTTTGACTTGCATATTATTTTTTTTTTTTAATCATTTCACCCCAAACAAGGCAATAATGCCACCAAGATCCAAGGGGATGCTTTTGGTGAAATAAAATAAGATTCTAGTAGAAGGAAAACAGAAACCCAATCCTAATCAGGAAATAAGAGTTAAACTTCTACTACTGTTCAAAATACTGTGGAGGAATGTGAACCGGGCGATAGGCAAACCTCTCCTTTATAAAACAAAAAATAAAGGACATTTATTTATATTCGAACAATGACAAAACTTCATGAAAATATATTGTTTGCTTCGTATTATTTTGCTCTTCTTTTTCTTATTGTTTATTGAAAACTTTGTCAGTTCCATTTCTTGAGCATTTTTGCTAATTATGCTTAGCAAAGGCCAATTACTTCTTGGTTTCATCTGCCATATTTTTGTTATTTCTTATCTTGAAGTCAGAAAGCTACAATCAGTTTTGCTTTGTGAATTGTTTGCCTTATTACTGCTGCCCTGCCTACTTTTGACTTGCATATATGTTGTTTGCTTTGTATTATTTTGCCCTGTTCTTTGTCCTCCTTTTCTTACTGCTTGAGAATTTCATCAATTACACCACTGTAACAGAATTCCAAAACATGCTAAAAAGGAACTTAAATTAACTTTTTGATGGCACCTTGAGGCTTGAGCTAATATTAATTTCAGCTTTCCCAGCAGAATTCTATAAAATTAAGCTGATTTTCTAAGTGTAGCTTAGATGTGGCACAGGGCCAAAAGTAAGAGGCACCCAGTGAAGATCAAACTCACTATTCAGTTATAATTGTTTGCTTCATATTATTTTGCCCTTTCTTTATCTTCCTTTTCTTATTTAATTATTAATTACTGAAAATTTTGTCCATACCATTTGTTGAGCATTTTTGCCAATTACACTTAACCATGGCCAATTACACCACAGTACCATTGGAACCATCTGTTTCAAAAAATATGACATGGGAGTCAGCATAGAAGTGTAAGTGTTGTTAAAGGGGCCATAATAGGTGAATATAGTTAGAAAGTATTATAAAAAATGGGCAGAATAGCAGACTGGTCTCTTTAGCCATGGTTGGCAATCAGGCTAGGAGAAGGAAAACTTTGAATTTAAAACTACGTGTAACCCTGGCAAAACGCATACTGTAAAGCTATAAAAAAAGATTATAGTGTTCGCAATTAACTGTGGAGCTGTAGATTGCAGTCGATAAGGTTCTCGAATGTCTCACATGCTAGTTTTCAAACAGAAAATTCAAGATGAAAATGCCTCAGTTATCAAACAAAATTTGGTTTCTCGAACAACATAGCCAAACTGAGTTAACACAAACAGAATAATTTCTGAGTCGACCGCCATGTTGTATACATTCGTGTATTGTGCCGTGCTTTTCTTTTCTGATTTTATTGCACTGCGACTTTTTTCTCTACATTTATTCCTATTGGAAAAATAGTTTCAGATTACGAGCATTTCAAATTACGAACAGCCTTCAGGAATTAATTAAATTTTTGTGAACCGAGATTCCACTGTATATCAGTTGTGAATTACAAGAGCTGAAAAAGGTGGTATCGTAAGATGTGAGATTACCTTTAGTTCTCGTGTTTTCAACTGTAAAGTCATTGTTTACGTCTTCAACATTTTTGCCACAATTACAAGCCCGGAAAATATGATAATTGGTCTTGATGTTTAATGCTTTTATTATTTTGTTAATAACACATTTTTTTCTACATTGTGGATTATAACAAGCTTGGCTTTTAAGCCAGATGCCCTATATTTACAGTCCAGGATATGTCAATTGTGATACAAGATGTCTGGGCACTGGGTAGGAGGGCATCTCATACACTGGCAAATATGATACATCTGCCCAAGTTAACAAATTCTGGCTAATAGGAATAGGCATCAAACATCACACTATCAGTGTTCTTGAAGTCTACCTCCTTTATTATTGCCTTTTGGCAGACATACAACTTTGTTTGGAATGATTAAACTCAGCTAGCATGAGCAAGGGAAATTAACTCACCATTGCTTTTTTAATCAGCACCAGCTTTCAACCTTATTTTCCATCTACCTCCAGTACGTAGGCAATCATGGCTCTCCATGGGTGCGTTTTCTTTTTTCAATAGGAATCATTCAATTTCATCTATATAGCTATATACTCTACTTATTGATGGCAGTTGCAATAAAAAGCAAGAGAAATGAAGATGAAAGAAATACTAGTGAAAAATGAATAATAATTGACAATGCTTCATCTAAGAAGGCTAACCAGCAGGAGTCATTCAAATTTAGCCATATAGCTATATTCTCTACTTCTACTTCTTATGGATGGCAGTTGCAATAAAAAGCAAGAGAAATGAAGATGAAAGAAATACTAGTGAAAAATGAATAATAATTGACAATACTTCATCTAAGAAGGCTAACCTTGCAGGAGTCATTCAAATTTAGCCATATAGCTATATTCTCTACTTCTACTTCTTAAGGATGGGAGTTGCAATAAAAAGCAAGAGAAATGAAGATGAAAGAAATACTAGTGAAAAATGAATAATAATTGACAATGCTTCATCTAAGAAGACTAACCAGCAGGAGTCATTCAAATTTAGCCATATAGCTATATTCTCTACTTCTACTTATTATGGATGGCAGTTGCAATAAAAAGCAAGAGAAATAAAGATGAAAGAAATACTAGTGAAAAATGAATAATAATTGCCAATGCTTCATCTAAGAAGGCTAACCAGCAGAAGTCATTTAAATTTAGTGATGCAGCTGTGTCTCCTTTCTATAATGTAATAACAAAGATGAGGACATTAGTCCAGCAATTAATAGTGACAATTCCTCGTCCCAAAATATTCACACAGAGAGGGAGCACTGAATTTGAAACAGAACCCTACAATTTCCTGCCTTTGGTCAGTGAAATGTTATCATTTTGCATTCCTTCATTCAGAGGAAATACTTTGATTTTAATTGTCCTCGTGGACTAACATTTTGGCATTTACAATCTGACATCAAGAATTTTGATTCACCAAACTGACTAATTTGACACTTGACAGCATTAAATGTTACTTTAAACACCAAAATAACATCGTATTATTAACTCAGCATCAAACTGTAAAATGCAATAAAATTATTTCTCCCTGAATTATTTCACATTGACAGATATCGTGAGAAAATATCAATGTTTGACTAAGAGTGAGTTAATATTTTTGAATTCTGATTTTCAAGGTCAGTTAGCCTAACTTAAAAACTTGGTGCTTCACAATCTTCCTACCCTCCTTCTTCATTTGGCTTTGTGCTGCACTAAGCTAGACTTCACGTTACCTAGAATTACCTAGACAACGTAGTAGAGGAAAGCAAGAAGAAAGGACTAACTATTAATTCTAAGAAGACAGAATATAATGTTGAAATTTAAATCTCTGAGAAGTGTTTTCATAGATAATAAAAAATGTGACACAGAAATCCGAGGTTGCATTGGAAATGTGAAAGATGCTTTCCAGAAACTAAGCCCAGGATTAAGAAGTTAAAAGATTTTTGGTACTAACAAAGAAATGGAGGCTGAACTGCTATAGTACCCCCACTGGATGAGCGGTCACCACTGCTGTTGCTATTTTTTTTTTCACCCCATGTAAGGTATTAATGCTACTAAGACACAAAGGGTTACTGGGTATGGAAGAATTAGAAACAGAAACATTACTAATGAGCATGAGCTAAGAGAGTAATCAGGACATTAGATAGCGATTGACATTGTATTTAAATTTTTGAAGATTAAAATTTGACTGGAAAGTATGGAGCCAGAAGTTAGTTCCACAAGTTAGAAGTGCAAGAAAAGAAACTGTTAGCATAGAATTCATGGTTACATCTAGCGATCTCAACTGTAAATTGATGAGATATAAATTCAACTTCTTTCTTCAGATTTCGTTCAAACTCGTTATGTAGGTTACTTACATCATGACGAGCTCAACGATCTCATTTTTATTTCTATGCCACTGCATTTAGTGAGAAACTGCAAAGAATGAAAAATCAATTACAGCACAAATTTTATACTAAAAACTCCCTCAATTTTCAAGCAATCTAATACAACATTTACATCCCAGGGAGCATACCTACAAATTGAATTTCAAAGCCTCCAAAATAATTGTGGTCTGAAGTGGGTCTTCATGTTGCCTGTTTTACCCCTTCATGTCCTCGGCTAACTTCGATTGAATAAATACAGACTACTTCTGTTATATCAGTGACTGCATTAATTCAAAATGTTTTTTAATGAAAGTATTTTAAATTTAAATTGAGGAAGATAGACTCTGTTACATTTAAACATGATACTGCTTTTGCTCCATTCTAATTGAAGGCTTTTTCTGATCAACCACCTGGGTATGTCTGTTAGTTTGATATAAATGGAGAGACCTCGGAGCAGTGGGAGGATTAAAACTGGACTTTGCTTACCTGGCTTCTTTCTCTCTCTCTCATATATATATATATATATATATATATATATATATATATATATATATAAAGTCCCTTTGTCTCTGTCTTGGCTGGTTTATATATGAATTTCACAAACCTCGGGCATTGATTTATATTTTTCAAATTGGCAGGGCCTGGATAAAAATCATTCAAGGGCCGCATCTGGCCCTGAGGCCAAGGGTTGCTGACCCCTGGCTTAAAACTACATCTGAGTCACACCAACAACAACAGCTCAAACAATTCATCAGTCATAAGAATAAGGAACAAAAGGTGTCCACAGTAATTTGGTTTTGCATTATATAGAATCTACTTCGTATAGCTCGAAAAATCTTACATGATCTTATGGTCTTTAAATATTTTGACTCAGAGGGCAGTCATTTTCCTTTCTGGATA
This sequence comes from Acanthosepion esculentum, assembly GCA_964036315.1. Taxonomy (NCBI): domain Eukaryota; kingdom Metazoa; phylum Mollusca; class Cephalopoda; order Sepiida; family Sepiidae; genus Acanthosepion; species Acanthosepion esculentum. Next base: position 67,702,507 of record OZ038516.1, read on the forward strand.
TTTTACATGCAAGGTATATGTAAACTTTGCATTGGTAAGTCATTTTGTCTATTAATCTTTTTCAGTGAAGGGCAGTCTTTCATTTCCACTACACTCAGGATTACCAACCTATTATATCACTTATACATTAAAACACTTAGCCGGGGTTACCACCCTGTTATACTGCGCTATGTAATATCAAATAACGTAGACAGTTTCCTCACTCATGAAGAGGAGACTTGAGGCAACATCAACATATGGCTCTACAACAGGATGCTGAGAATGCAGTGGACATGAAATATGAGCGAAGATGTTTTAAGAGAAATGAAAAGGTTACTTATACTCAGAATGAGAAAGAAAGATAAAATTTCTTGGGAACCTAATAACAAAGGAAGGCTTGGAGAATCTGACAGTTTCCTATTGAAGGTAGAAGGAGCCAAGGAAATGGCAAATTCCCTACCTGACAAGCTTGTGTAAATAAAGGGCAGAACTGAGAATTGGAGGATAGTAAACAGTCAAGCATTGCTTAGTACTACAATGATAGGAAGACGTGGAAAGCCATTATAGCTCATGTCTTGAGGGGGTGGTAGCACCTGTTAGGGTCCCAGCTATGAGTAAATAGTGAAACCTCAAACAAAATCAAAACACTATGAAAGTATAAAATAATTTTTATAGTACAAATACCAGCAATACATTTTTATAGTAAAATTACCAACAGTACATTTTTATAGTAAAATTGCTAACAATGCATTTTTATAGTAAAAATGCCAACAATGCATTTTTATAGTAAAATTGCTAACAATGCATTTTTATAGTAAAATGACCAACAATGCATTTTTATAGTAAAATGACCAACAATGCATTTTTATAGTAAAATGTCCAACAATGCATTTTTATAGTAAAATGTCCAACAATGCATTTTTATAGTAAAATGACCAACAATGCATTTTATAGTAAAATTGCTAACAATGCATTTTTATAGTAAAAATACCAACAATGCATTTTTATAGTAAAATTACCAACAATGCATTTTTATAGTAAAATTGCTAACAATGCATTTTTATAGCAAAAATACCAACAATGCATTTTTATAGTAAAATTACCAACAATGCATTTTATAGTAAAATTGCTAACAGTGCATTTTTATAGTAAAAATACCAACAATGCCTTTTTATAGTAAAAATACCAACAATGCATTTTTATAGTAAAATTACCAACAATGCATTTTTATAGTAAAATTGCTAACAATGCATTTTTATAGTAAAAATACCAACAATGCATTTTTATAGTAAAATTACCAACAATGCATTTTTATAGTAAAATTGCTAACAATGCATTTTTATAGTAAAAATACCAACAATGCATTTTTATAGTAAAATGACCAACAATGCATTTTTATAGTAAAATGACCAACAATGCATTTTTATAGTAAAATGACCAACAATACAATTTTATAGTAAAATGACCAACAATACAGTTTTATAGTAAAATGACCAACAATACAGTTTTATAGTAAAATGACCAACAATACATTTTTATAGTAAAATAACAATCAATACAACATTAAAGTCAAAAATACATAGTAAAATTACTAGCAATACATTTTTACAAACTCTGTATCTAAAAAACATGCCTTTACTCTGAAAGTATAAAATTATGTACCATAAATACTCGTAGTTTAAGGCATACAATTGCATTCAAAAGTTATTTAATTGAAACAATAAAATTGTATTGAAAATATTTCAATTTTGGCATTAAATAACCCATAGAGGTGTTGATATGCCACTAAACAGAATCAACCAAACTCATGTCCTGAGGAGACAGCATCTGAAAGAAGCTAAACATAGTAAATTGATCTTCATTCAGTTTTAGCAAACCAAATGCTCAGTAAAGAAAGTCTTGTGCCAGACTTACTCTAAATCAAAGCTGTTATTTATAATAGGTTGATAAGAACAGAGATTTGTTTAAATACTGAACTTGCTGGCCATTAATAATTAATTATGTGCTAAACAAATGTGGCATTGTGATTTTGGGAATATTTTTTTAAAAATTGGCTCTAATCTGACTGACATTTGTCAATGTAAGAAACGGTTTATTTTTTGGCAATTCATCACAATTTATTCAAAATGGCCAACAACCTGTGAAACCAGTCAGGAAATATTTGCCTGCCATTTTGAATACAGGCTTCTTGGATCAATACCATTTATTTCTGAACTGATCAATAACTTATTTGATATTTATCACAGTATTACATGATGCCAGACTGGAGAGAGAAGACTGGAGCTCTTCATAGGCTTGACCACCAGCCTTGGGTATTGATGGAAAATTCCCAGTTCTTTCAATTCTGATGTATGCTCACCTTTTAGTTGGTGAAAGTTTAAACCATTTAGCATTCAGTTACCAATATTTACTAATTTTGGTTTAGTATGTGATTAGGTTGATTTGCATACCTTAAAAGTAGCATAAAAATCTGGCTTTTATCTGGGCTTAGCTACAAACCTCTGGCTTTGGGAAGAAATGCCCAAGACTTTCAACTGTAAAGGAGAGTGCTAACTTTTCATCAATTTTTAGTCAGTTACAGGAGTTGACTTCTGTTCTAATTATTATATTCTAAATAGTTACCATTAATTTGGTGGTACTTCTAAGTCTGTGAGGAATTTATTATTAGTCAGGTTTTCATTAAGAAATATGCTATTCAGCGGATAAAAATGGGGATATTGGGGAGGGCTATGAAGTGCAAGGAAAACATTTTTTTTTCGGATTTCTTCCTTCAAAATTTTAGCGGCATCAAAATCACAAAATACAGTATTTTTTTTTTTTTTTAAGCTTTTCACCCCAAGCAAGGCTGGAAGCCACTAGCACGCAAGGGGTTACAGAAGGTTTGGAGGAAGAGCAGATAGGAGTGGTAAAGGAGAGGATGTGGAGAAAGATAGTGGATCGATCAAGGCAAGGGGGGTTACAGAAGATTTGGAGCGAGAGCAGATAGGAATGAAAGGTGAAAGGATGTGGAGAAGGGAAGTGGATAGATCAAGGCAACTGGAGATGTCGATTGACGTTACACTTAAATAGTTGGAGATTATATTTGTCAGGGAAACAGGAATAAGGAAGGGAGTTCCACAGGCGAGATGTGCGAGACATGAAGATATTGGAGTAGACGTCTATCAGTTTCAACGGTGAAGGGGTGGGAACGGGATGCCAGCCTTGTAGGACGTAGTATATGCAATTTAAGATATCTGGTCAGCTAATCTTTAACGAGACTCTAAGAATTTATACTGAGCTACATGCCATATTACTGCCATCTTTCTTACATGGGATTTGTGCCTTCAGGATGTGGGAGATCATGGCTCTCCAAAACATCCTGTTGTTTTTTTACTATGCTTCCCGTTCCCTGTTCTACCATTTACACAAGCTTGTTAGATTACTCACTGTTTTCCTTCTGTCCCTCAATGTAGCTTGTGGGTGTCAAATTTTCCAAGCCTTCTTTCCTCATTATGTGGCTCGGAAATTTCAAGTGTCTCTCTCTGATTCTAAGTATAATTGTCTGTTTTGTTTGCATTTTCCTTAAAATTTCCTCTTTGCTCACATGTTCCATCTATGGTATTCTCAGCATTCTTCTGTAGAAGCACATCTTTGTTGCTTCAAGCCTCCTCTTCTGTGAGGATCATTGATAATACATAATGTTGACTGAGATACCATTGACTACCTGTACTTCCACCGCATTTAACTCCATAATATTGTCCTGTTAAATATTAGTAATTTTTCTTATATAACATCAAATACATTCATTTTTAAGCTTAGTCTGACACAAGGCTGTAACAAGTGAGTTATTATTTCAGAATTTATTCAATACATTTTTTGCCATGGGTTCTATGAAGACAGCTTGTTAACCATCACATTCTGGTAGGAACCTGTAGTTATTTTCTGGGTTTAGCTTCATCTGACACAAGGCTGTAACTGTGTTCTTAATTTAGATGCACACATTACACTTTTGCTGTGGTTTCAATGAAGCTTGTTAACCATCACACTCTAGTAGGAATCTATAGTTATTTAATAGGCTCAGCATAGTCTGAGACAAGGCTATAGCAAGTGAGGTGTGAGTTTTGATTGCACTTATTACATTTTTGCTGTGGGTTCTATAAAGGTAACTTGTTAACCACCACACCCTGGTAGGAATCTGATATTAATTATTAGGTTTAACTTAGTCTAACACAAGGCTGTAACAAGTGTGTTCTTAGTTCGGATTGCATTCATTAAATTTTTGTTGTAGATTTTCTGAAGGCAACTTGTTAACCATTACACTCTGGTAAAAATCTTTAGCTATTTGTTAAGCTTAGCTTAGACTGACACAAGGCTGTGAAGAGTGACTTACTCAGTTTGGATTGTATTCTCTACACTTATAAATTGATCTCTGAGGCAAGCTTGTTAACCATTACAATCTTGTAAACACTCTGAACAAATAATTACCCAACCAAACAGGTTGATTTTTCTGTTGTCAGATTATCAAGAGATTTAGGTGTGCCTTTGTGTAAATAAATAAATATTGTCATGTCAATTTAATCAGGAGAATCTTTGATGGTTGTTAGGAAATCAAATAAAATCTTTTTGAACAACTGGGTCCATTCAAGCAAACATATGACCTTGCATGTATACAGTATGCAACACCCAAATGCCTCACTTTTCTGAAAGCACGTTTTCTTCTACAGACAGAATCTGTTAGAAATGAAAGAAATCAAGTCTGTCTGAGTCTGGTACAAGGTAACACGAATGGATCACTTAGCAGTAATTAAATTCACAGCAGTTCTAATAGCCTGCATGACCAGCTTACTCATCATTCATACATGGCTAGATCACCTATTTCTTTAAACCTAAACAAGTCTGGTACATGGCTACACTAATTGAGCACTGAGTGAATTCATTAACGTAGTAATAAGACTGTGCTAGACAATTTTTCTCTCCAGAATCTATCTTACATATAAATCTACCCTTTACCCTTGCTTAGAATATTGCTGCCACATATGGACCAGTGCTCCTGTTATTTATCTATAGCTCTTTGATAAAATCCGAAGCAACAGCAGCAATATTATTGGTCCTGATCTGGCATCTCAGCTTCAGTCACTTTCTTGCCACCAGAATGTAGCTCCCCTGTGCCTTTTCTGTAAGTACTCTCATGGTAATTGTTTGGATGAACTCTTCACTATGGTAGGTAAACTTTTTGAGTTTAAGTGCAGTACTAGACTGGCAATGAGGTCTCACCAATTTACTGTTAAATTGGCTAGATGTAACTGTCTAACTATCTACTGTCCACCTGATTACTCTCTTCTCTTTCCGCTCATCATTAATGTTTCTGTTCCTAATTCTTTCACACCCTGTAACCACTTCTGTTTTAGTGGCATTACTGCTTTGCTTGAGGTAATTCCAATTTAAAAAAAAAAAATATAATAATAATTTCTCCCCTAAGAATCAATATAAAATGGGTTACGCCATCTCTGGGTCCCTGATAATTGCTTATTTAAATTTTTATAATCATATTTTGTGCACAAGTTCAAATACAAAATCAATGAAAATCATTAAATCTGATACAAAACAAGATAAACACATTAATTTTATCCTACCTGTATGGAGAGTTGATGGCCTTAAGTGGAAGGTGATGAAGAAGGAGAAGAGGGAAGTAATGTTATTGTTTGGAAGGGGTCTTTGGAAAATCTTTTATGAATATTCTGTTTGTAAGCAGGCCGCTCATGGAACATCACTTTTTTTTGTTTGGAAGGGGTTTGTTGCTCAAGACACCGTTTATCACCCAAGGTCTTTCTTTTACTATATGCCATGTCACCTCAGGACATTCGCGATCATGGTACTCCACAATTTCCTGTCTTTGGTAGCTCTTAATAAATTTTGTCTTTTCATTATTTATCCTAAAATTTATTTCTCCATCCATTTGCTCATCAAGTATGTTATGTGCTGTTTTCCTCTGTTTCTCTTGCCCTCAATCTGTCCTGTGAGTATCAGATTTTCCAAGCCCTCCTTCCTCATTATGTGCCCCAAAAATTTCAACAGTTTCTTTCTGATGTTAAGTATAATTTTCCCCTTTCATAAAAACATGATCATCTCTTTATTTTTGAGACTGGTGCAGATTGTTGATTTTAGCATACCAAACTAAGATAAGAGATATGAACATGTGATTCTGTCCATTTCTCTTTTTACTTTGCCGCTATCATTTTTTTTTCTTTGGTCTCCATGGTGCCTTATATAACGAAAGTCAAGAGAAGATACGGTGAATTAGATCAGGCATGTGTATGGAGCAAAAGCAATCCTGCAACTGATTCTCTCCGTCCAGTACTCTCGGCTTGTCGCCCCACATTGTTGCGGGCTTGTAGGTTTATCACCCAAGACACCGTTTATCACCCAAGACATTTCTTATTTGTGAAATTGCTTATGAACTGATTTGTTCGTGATGAGAGGGGCGTTTGCGACTTAAGGCCCCCCCCCCCCACCGTGTGTATCAAACCAAGGATTTCGGTCTTTGGATTCTGAAAAATCAGTAAATGCGTAAAAGACTCTTCTTATCCGTTGATGTGCCATGTCCCTTCAGGGCATGAGCATTCATAGCTCTCCATGACTTCCTGTCTCTTGCAGCTCTACGCAATATGTGACTCTATAATCATGCTTTGTCCCCACCCTGGCGTCTGTTCACACAAACTCACCAGCAAGACTAAAAATATTCCACGGATTATTTAAACATGTATCCTCATCATTGTTGTTTTTAGTACATGTCACTAAAACGTTATCACCCTTGAATTAAACACTTCTGATCTTGGTTACATATCTTGAAACAAAGTGACTCAAAAGACAAATAAATTTGCTGGTGAGAACATCCGCCCTAAAAACAGTAGTTGGAGACTTCTACCCCCCACTTAATCACAACATATAATTTTAATCTTGTCAGGTTTTAAATAAATAGAGATGAGGCATTGTGGTTGACCTTTGACCTTAACAAGGGAGATAACCACAATTAATGATTTTTTTTTTTTTTTGCTCTTAAAAGTAAATTAGAGTTTAAAAAGCTTAACAACTTGGTTTAATAAATTTATAAACTGCTATCAACAAGTACTATTGTCTTTACTCTGTCACCTTTTTTCCTTTCCTATCTTATCTTTATCCTTCTCTGTTTCCTCTTAAAATGTTTCTCCCTATAGTTTTTTGGGGGTTTTTTTTAAACAAATAGAAAAGGAAGTGACGTTCCATGTGTGGCCTGCTTACAAACAGAATTGTTCATAACCATTTTTAGTTCTCACCAGTCGAGGTGCAACTAAATGCAACAAAACCAGGTTGCATCTTTGTAGTGAGTAAACTGTTTTTGTCTATATGTAACAATCATAATAAAGAATGATGGCTCTAGTCTTGGTATTGAACCCTCTTTTGAATTAATGCTGTGTACATTAGAATTTATATATTATTTTCGTTCTCATTACATTCGGACTTTGTCTATATACTCAGCCTTGCTTTCAATATTATTGCAACGTCTGGTCTGGTGCTCCTGCTATATATTTAGAGATTTTTGATAAGATACAAAAGAATCTGCAATGTTATTTGTTCTGACCTGGCATCTTTGCTTCAGTCACCTTCACACTGCCAAAACATAATTTCTCTATGCCTTTTCTATAAATACTTTCATGGTAATTGTTCTGATGACTTTCCTCTATGGGCTCATTGGGGCTTCATTTTTCAAAGTTGTTATTTTTATCCCCCACTCCACAGACAAACTGTACATATGGAAACTAGTTAAGACTTCATAGAGACTGTGAGGTATTATGGTGGCTGTAGTAAGAATGGTAAGTAAGAATGTGCTGCTTTGGTGTAAGGAATACTTTGGTATGTTTGGGTCAGTAATTGTGGCTAGTTAAGATTAAGATAAATGATTGAAGACCAGTCTTCCCCTATCTCCCCTTTTGGCCTTGTGCCACATTTTTGTATTTTCAAAATATATATTTACTTTCCTCTATAGTACTTAAACTTTATGAATTTAAGTGCAGCACTAGATTGGAAATGGTTAGATGTAACCTTCTATACTAACCAGTTACTGAATGAGGAATAACCAAAACAAAGGTTGGAAATGAAATGGTAATCTCTATAACATCAACAAAATACAATACTCGCCAGCAGCGTGAAGTAGGTAAACCACTGCTAGTGGTGGACTACTTAGACACCATATTACCCTCCACTTACACTAGTGTCCAATGTATTTATGAGGATCAGGACATACCCATTAATGTTCATAGGTGCGGTATATAACAATAATAATCCAAAAATCTTAGGCATCCTGGGTATGATGATAAACTACATCCAGCAGCAAGGTCTCTGATCAGGAGGTTTTGAGGAGTGTGGAACCACCTCTTAATTACTGGTGTTCCCAAGTCCACCCTGACCCTGGGTGCTAGCACCTGTTAGAGTCCCAGCTATGGACAAATAGTTAATCCCCAAAAGAGGTCAAAACACTATAAAAGTATAAAAATAGGTTTAATACCAGCAATACGTTATGACCCGAGGTAGTAGTACCTGTTGGAATTCCAGCTATGGGCAAATCGTGCCCCCCACCACCACCACCACCAAAAAAAAAGCTTGGTTCAACACACTATGAAAGTGTAAAAATAGGTTTTATTACCAGCAATACATTTTTTTGAAAAAAATATTACCAGCAATATATTTTCTTTTTAATTATTACCAGCAATAAAAATCTTGTTGGCATTAAATAACCTATTGAGGTTGATATGCCGTAAAACAAACCAAACCAAACTAAAAATTTTAGTAACAATGGAAATACTACAATTTATACTTTTATCTTCTTTTTTCCTCTTAATAATTTTTGTTTTTTTTATTTCTTAAATGCCAACAACCTTTCAATACGTTTTCCTTAAAATAGTTGACAGCCTTGACTACTATTACCTTTACCTGCTAATTGTAGATCTGGGATTTACTTTAGTTGAAGGCACTTTCTTGATCTATCTATGTTTGTGGAATGTAAAGAGTTAGCCATGTGACATAAATAACTTTTGTTTGTAGATTATTGCTTGTGAATGAGTAAAAACAATGAATGCAGCATACAATATTTATCCTTGTTTGGCAGAATCGATTCAAATCTTGGAGTGTCCAGCTTCTGATTCCACTGACTTTTGTTTCATTCTTTGGCTTTTGTTATTATTTCTTTGTGAGTAAGAGAACAAAAAACAAGTTTTATCACACGTTATATCTTGTTTTTGGAGTGAACATTTACGTGGAGACTGATTTCTGATTGATCTTAAATTTCAAACTGATCCCCCATTTTATGAACATTGTCTAAAAAGGATGAATATGAGTCTTAAGTTGGTAATCAAGATTTACTTAACTTTTATCAAGATTTTACAAGAATATTGATCACATAAAACGGGGGGATCAGTTTATAATTGTTTTAAGTGTCAAACTGAATCCCCCATTTTATGAACATTGTCTAAAAGGGATGAATATGAGCCTTAAGTTGGTAATCAAGATTTACTTAACTTTTATCAAGATTTTACAAGAATATTGATAATGTCATAAAACGGGGGATCAGTTTATAATTGTTTTAAGTGTCAAAGTGATCCCCCATTTTATGAACATTGTCTAAAAAGGATGAATATGAGCCGTAAGTAGGTAATCAAGATTTACTTAACTTTTATCAAGATTTTACAAGAATATTGATAACGTCATAAAACGGGGGATCAGTTTATAATTGTTTTAAGTGTCAAACTGATCCCCCATTTTATGTACAAGAATATTGATCACATCATAAAACGGGGGGATCAGTTTATAATTGTTTTAAGTGTCAAACTGATCCCCCATTTTATGTACAAGAATATTGATCACATCATAAAACGGGGGGATCAGTTTATAATTGTTTTAAGTGTCAAACTGATCCCCCATTTTCTGGCCACAGTTTTCTCAAATGGATGAATGTGCCTGAAAATTACTTATCAAGAATATTGATGGCACGGCATCATCTTCCTTCAACCTCCCTCTGGTTGGTCAGAACTCCATTGATAATCCCTTTCCACTCCATTCAGTCCCGCATTGCTATCCCCAGATCTCCAATGTCCAACCCTGAGTCCCGAGTTATGGTGTCGGGGAAAGTCAATTTTCATGAGAAGACACTTCCAGAAGGATACCATAGGAGTAAGGATGAGATGATTTCCCCCTCCGCTTGGTGGCAGTGGCCGGCAAACTGTAATCATTTTTGCTTGTGCTTAAGAGAAATTGATCTCAGTTCTCCATAAATTGTGTTAATCATTGCATCGGATCTCCAACTGATGTTCTGGATTTTCTAAGTAGATTTGTATATGTTCCACCCAGTCATCTTCCAAGCCGAGCGTATAATGTCCAAATTTCTGATCCATAGGGTAGGACTTGTTCAGTCAATGTTTGAAAAGTTTGGACTTTAAGGCAGGTGGAAGGTTCGAGCACCAAATCTTGTGAAGTTAGTTACACTCATCCCATGCAAAAGTTTGTGGATATTGAAGTCTTTTAAGGAATCTATTATGTGAGATCCAAGATATTTGAAGTCCTCAACACTTTTGATGGATTTATTATTAAGTGACTTCAACTCAGATGGTTAAGGGGAGGTTGTGATGTATTCTGTCTTACTCACATTGCAATAAAGACCCTCCTGGGTCGCTGTTGGTGTGGCATAAAATGGAGGGGGTCAGTTTTTGATTGTTCTTAGTATTCTCCATTTTCGGTACACATTTGGCTAAATCAGTTAAACGTCTGAAAATTACTTTACAAAAATAACGTGTCATAAAGTGGGGGATCAGTTTTTAATTGTTCTAAACTATCAAGCAGATCCTCCATTTTCTGGCCACAGTAGATTCAATACATTGTCTAAAAATGTTCTGTGAACATAAATAATATGCTTGTACATAATCAAGATTTACTTTGGCATAAAGTGGGGGATCAGTTTTTGATTGTGCTGAAACTGATCCTCCATTTTCTGGCCATATTTGTTCAAAGCAGATAAATGTGTCTGAAAATTAGAAAATTATTGATGGTGTGGCATAAAAAGGGGGATCAGTTTTTAAATGTTCTGAAGTATTAAACTGATTCTCCATTTCTTGGCCACATTTCTGCTGTCAAAAGGATGAATATGTATCTGAAAAACACGCTTGTTCGTAATCCATCTTTGATTAACAATGATGCTGATAAAAATCGGGGATCAGTTTCTAATTATTTTTAAGTATGAAACTGATCCCCCATTTTCTGACTATGGAGAAATGTTGTTATTCTACTGTCCGAGATTTACCTTAACCAATACCCCCACACACACACACACACACACTGAGTCAGGTTGTGATACAAGGTCACTTTTTAACATGGGGACTCGAGTGAAAACACTCGGGCCACTGGTCTTAGCTGGTCATAGCTTGTCATAGCCGGTCATACCACTGCTACATAACAGATGTTATGCAACGGGGAGGGATGCAAGGGAGGAGAGGAGAGAAAGCCTCATCCCCCGTTTTATGATGTTATCAATATTCTTGTAAAATCTTGATAAAAGTTAAATAAATGTTGATTACCTACTTAAGACTCATATACATCCTTTTTAGACAACAATGTTTATAAAATGGGGGATCAGTTTATAATTGTTTTATGATCAGTATTTACATTAGTCGGACTATTGTCCTCATCTTTGTCGCCATATTTGTCACAACGTTTCGGCCGTTGTATGCTCCGGCCTTCTTCAGGTGGTTGGAATTTCGAACCGAACCCTTTATTTCGATCACTGGGGTAGACTGTTCTAGTTCCACAAGCCATGTTTGATGGATGTCAGTTATCAGTTATCTCCTGCTGATTTTCCCTCTGTAAGTTCTCCACTGCCTGAACCGGGTATTGAACTCACAAACGTTGTGACAAATATGGCGACAAAGATGAGGACAATAGTCCGACTAATGTAAATACTGTACATAATACCTCATCTCAGAAATATAGACAGACTTTGTTTTATGATGTTATCAATATTCTTGTAAAATCTTGATAAAAGTTAAGTAAATCTTGATGGAACAGATACTACAACTGCAGCATCTACTCTAAAGGGGAAAAACACCATTCACCCCCTCTGCCAATCCCTCTGGCAGAATCTTGTGGGTGAACCCCTTGTTATTCTACTGCCCATGTCTAAATATATATCATCTGGTTCATTTTTAGCACTGCTCAATTATCGGCTATCACAAGGTAAGATAGAAAATAAAAGATAGAAACGTTATATAGATGGCTAGAGACCTGAAAAAAATCAGGTTTCCAAGGTAGAAATGTGATAACAGAAACAAGAATATTAGACTGAATGTAAAGAATGGTAATACACCTTCCAGGAATTCAGTCACAGACACACAAGTGTTTCTCCCATTGGATGCCAGTTAGCATGGCTGATGCTCAACTTCACGAAAGCATCTCTCTGCACCTTCTTGGTCTCATGTTTTCCACTGACCTGAGGTGGAACAACTAAATCCATAGCTTCATCTATCGCAAGGAAAGTTGCTTCTCTGTGTTGTGCCAGAAGGTTTTCTTGTCTGAGTCCATCTTTCACATCTATAAATCAACCATCTGTCCTTGCATTGAATACTGTTACCATATATGGTCTGGTGCCCCTGCTGTTCATCTTGAGGTTCACATGGATATGCAATGTGATAGGTCCTGACCTGGCATCTCGACTCCAGTCACTTTCTCACAGATGTGATGTGGATTCCCTCTGTCTTTTCTACACATATTTCCATACAAGCTACTTTCACTGGTGCCTCAACTGCATGAATTTAAGTGTGCTACTAGGTTGGCATTTCGGTCCCAACCTTTTTTTTTCCAAAAATGTATTGCTATGAATATTTTTTTTTCAAAAATGTATTGCTGGTATTAAACCTATTTTTATACTTTCATAGTGTTTTGACCACTTTTTTGATGGGGTGGTAACTGTTTGCCCATAGCTGGGGTCCTGACAGCTGCTACCACCCCGGGTCAGCAATTAAGAGGTGGTTCTACGCTCCTCAAAACCTCCTGATCAGAGGCCTTGCTGTCGGATATAGTTTATTGTCTTACCCAGGACGTAAAAGAACAAAATTTAAGAGGGCAAGATAACAATTGACAATACATTTAAGTTTTTGAAGATCAAAGTTGATCTGGAACGGAGTTTCAAATACAAGATGTGCGGGAGAAGAAACTGTTAGCATAGAACTTACATTTTCATCTAGAAATTTCAACTTTAAGATGAGGAGACTGAGCTGTCAATCTAGGACTGCGTAGGTAACCACTTTGGAATACCAGGTGCTGTAAGCTTGGATGTGCGGGTGGTGTAATGGATAATAGCTTGGAATCAGAAATCAGAGCTGAGTTCGAATTTCAGTCGCAGTCGTTATATTCATTTATGTGCAAATATCCTTGTGAAAAGTATGAATCCACTTCTCCTCCTCCTCCCAGCTATGGGTTAAATAGTAAGACTTGTATCAGAAAATTATTATCATATCTCAAGGGTTCATAGAATCCAAAAATGTCTTTGCTTTAAATAACTTTAAATGGGTTGATAAGCCATAAAAAAAAAATCAACCAAATCTCTCTCTCTTTTCTTCTCTCTCTTTCTTAACTCTCTTCTTTTTCTTTTCTGTTTTCTTTCTTTATTTTCATGACTCATTTTTTCTTTATATTCTCTTTTTTTCATCCTTCTCTCCTCTCGCTCATTGTTATCATTTCTTCCCCTTCTCCATCTTTACCTTGTTTTCTTCTTTCTTCTCTCTCTCTTTACCTTGTTTTCTTCTTTTCTCTCTCTCTCTCTCTTTACCTGGTTTTCTTCTCTCTCACTCTCTCTCTTTATCTTGTTTTCTTCTCTTTTTCTCTCTCTCTCTTTATCTTGTTTTCTTCTCTTTTTCTTTACCTTGTTTTCTTCTCTCTCTCTTTACCTTGTTTTCTTCTCTTTCTCTTTACTTTGTTTTCTTCTCTTTTTCTCTCTCTCTTTACCTTGTTTTCTTCTTTTTCTCTCTCTCTCTTTACCTTGTTTTCCTCTCTTTTTCTCTCTCTCTTTATCTTGTTTTCTTCTCTTTACCTTGTTTTCTTCTTTTTTCTCTCTCTCTCTTTACCTGGTTTTCTTCTCTCTCACTCTCTCTCTCTCTTTACCTGGTTTTCTTCTCTCTCACTCTCTCTCTCTCTTTATCTTGTTTTCTTCTCTTTTTCTCTCTCTCTTTACCTGGTTTTCTTCTCTCTCTCTTTACCTTGTTTTCTTCTCTCTCTTTACCTTGTTTTCTTCTCTCTCTTTACCTTGTTTTCTTCTCTCTCTCTTTACCTTGTTTTCTTCTCTCTCTCTCTTTCTCTTTACTTTGTTTTCTTCTGTGTCTCTCTCTCTCTCTTTACTTTGTTTTCTTCTCTTTTTCTCTCTCTCTTTACCTTGTTTTCTTCTTTTTCTCTCTCTCTCTCTTTACCTTGTTTTCCTCTCTTTTTCTCTCTCTCTTTATCTTGTTTTCTTCTCTTTACCTTGTTTTCTTCTTTTTTCTCTTTCTCTTTACCTTGTTTTCTTCTCTTTCTCTCTCTCTTCTCTTTTTCTCTCTGCTAAAAGTTACAATTATGAGAAATGTATCTTGTCAGTTAAACAAAATTTTCATTGTTGAGTATTTGAAGTATTATAAAAAAATCTAATGGCACATATTGCAGACAATAAACAAAGGCCTTGCAGACAACAAAAAAAAATGAAAAGAATTGCTAAGTCCGTTGGTTTATCTCTTCAGAATCTATCTTACATATTTATAAGTCTACTATTTCTCCTTGCTTTGAATATTGCTGCCACATCTGGTCTGGTGTTACTGCTATATATTCTTGATAAAATCCAAAGGGGAATCTACAATGTTATTGGTCCTGATTTGATATCTCGGCATTAGTCACACTGTTGTAGCTTTCTTGTGCCTTTTCTATAAACACTTTCATTATTTGAATTCTCCTCTTTTCATATTGCAGTATTCACGTATGTTGGGCCTTTTTATTTATTCTTCCTCAAGTAAGGCAATAAAGCCACTAAGATGCAAGAGATTACTGAATGTTAGAGAATATGAGAAAAGGACTTTAAGGAGAGAGAACAATAAAAGAAGATGGAAGATTATGATTGACATTGCATTTTTTTTTTTGAAGATCAAAGTTGACTGGGAAGCAAAAAGCCAGGAGAAAGTTCCACAAGCGAGAAGTGCGATAGAAGAAACTGTTAGCATAGAACTTACAGTTCCATCTAGCCATTTCAGCTGTAAAATGATGAGACCTTGATGCCAATCTGGTACTGCACTTAATTCATAAAATCTTGATTTGAGGATCCAACTATCAAAATGTAGGCTATGAATAAAGTTTGGCGAATTCAACAAAGTCCATACACCTGGAGTTTAGGCTCTGCAAGCCCCCAAGAAAATTTTGAAATTTGACTAATTGCAATTAAATTTTTAAATCATTTCACCCCAAGCAAGGCAATAAAGCCACTAAGACACAAGGGGTTATTGAGTGTTAGAGAATATGAGAGAAAAAAAAACAAAGACAATAAAAGAACAAGTATTAAGAAAACAAAAGATAACGATTGACATTGCATTTAAATTTTTTAAAGATCAAAGTTAACTGGGAAGCAAGAGACGAGAACTAATCTAACAATTATTTGATTTTTGCAAAAATGTTCTAAATGAATGAGAAGACTTTAGAAGGAATCCGAAACCAAATCCTAAACTAGGAATAAGAAAAAATCGAAAGTGTTTGCATGGCCTTGTGAGTGATGAATTCTAATCAGGGCTGTGAAGTCGGAACACAAAACTCTTTGACTCCAACTCCTCTATTTTTGGCACCGCTGACTCTGACTGCTCTTTATGTAATTAAGTGATTATGGCCTACAAATTTCATAAAGCCTATGCATATGCTCCTAACTAGAATAGGCCTATATCATTATAGCTGGTTTATATCAAAGAATAAAGATATTGTGGCTTTTATATCATACCTATTAATTTCTTTAATATTTTCTAACAGAATTAGAGAAAGAATCTTTGAAAGGATTTAGAAGAATATATAACAATAAAAATAAAAATTCTATAATGTAAGACTGTCACATGATAAAAATCTTCGTCCTGCACGTGATAACATCATCGCGTCTTTTGAATTTAAAAGGATTTTAACGTTTATTTAGTTTGTAAAAAAAAAGTAGCAACATGATTACGCTACAAGATAATTGGCAAATGTTTGTTTAAAAAAAAAAAATTTGACTAAAAATATTGACCCTGAAGATGAACAATGATGTTCGAAAGCGCTAGGTCATCGTATGGACAGTACATATTTCGAAATCATTTTCAAATAAAAAGTCTCATTAGAGAATAGGAGAAAATTCAAAAGGAAATATGCAAGACTATGTTGTCTTTAACATTCAATACTACATGTTTAAAAGAAAAGTTGCTGCCAAATTACACATATATATATATATAAATATATATATGTAAAGAAATATAGTCTAAAGATGTGCTATATTTATGGGATAAAGTGCTCAATATCAGAGATAGAGCGTGTGTTAATATAAAAGTGAACATAGAAGTCAACACTTAGAGGCGACAGTCTGTTTCATGCTAGATGCAATCGTCAGGCCTGACGATTGCATCTAGCATGAAACAGACTGTCGCCTCTAAGTGTTGACTTCTATGTTCACGTTTATATTTAACCTTTTAAACCAGAAATACAAAGTCTTAAGTCCTTGCTTACATATAAGAAAATTTTTCTTAAGTGCATATGAGGCTGGATAAAAAAAAAAGTATTTTAACCCACCAATGCATTTACAATAAACTTGTTTTTTCTTCTCTTTCCTTTTCTTCTTCACAACCTCCTCCTCCTCCCTTTCTGTTACGACCAATGTCATGCATTTGTTTGTTTATTTTTTAAAACAATAATGTAGCATTTTTTAGTTTTTGTAATAAAAAAAAAATTTTAAAAAGTATTAAGTGGTCATTTGATAAAAAAAAAAATCAAGTAACAGATTCAACTGACCCCTGGATTTTTAAAGTATATATATATATACATATATATATATATATATATATATATATATATGCATAAATAAAAAGAAAGAACAGTAAGATATAAAATCTGGTGTTCTTATAGATATTTTTATTTTTACACAATAGTGTTCAATGTAAATTTACAGAGCATTAATATTATAAATTAATTGATATAAAATATGTTTTTTTTTCGCTACACAGTGATAACCATGTTTCAAAAATGGAAGCTAAAACCTTCGAATTTAATTTTATTATTAAATTAAAGACATTAGTTCCATTTCCTCGTCGAGTAAATTTTGGAGTAACTTATTTTTTTAAATTTACAGTTTTAAAGGCACAGCAATATATATATATATATATATATATATATATATATATATATATATATATATATATATATGGAGAGAGAGAGAGAGAAAATGTCCATGAGTGCTTCTTGTAGTATTTAAAATAGATAGGTTGGTTAATAAAACAATGGAAAACGAAAAGGTACCAATGTGATCAGTGCGAAAAGAATTTATTATATATTAATTGTTAATCACAAGACAGGAGATTAATGCTATTAGTCCAGAATTTTTGGACACGCTTGTGTCCTTCATCAACAGTACAATATATATATATATATATATATATAGATATAATATATATATTTATATATATATATATATATATATATATATATATTTAAGATGTGCTATATTTATGGGATAAGTGACAGGCTGTTTCATGTTAGACACAATCGTCAGGTCTGACGATTGTGTCTAGCATGAAACAGCCTGTCACCTCTGAGTGTTGACTTCAATGTTCACTTATATATATATAAGCAACATTGAGCCTGATCAGTATTTAGGTGGGTGACTGCTTGGGAACACCAGGTGCTATAAGCTTGGATGTGCAGGTGGTGCAATGGATTATGACTCAGAACTTGAAATCAGAAAGCCAAGTTCCAATTCTAATCAGGAATAGAAATCTGTACACAATCACACTTCCATAAGAACCAAAGAAGTAAAATATATTAATTACAAAATGCTGTCTTGTGGTAAGGCACTTAATCATCACTCTGCAGCATCTTTCACACAGATGCATAATAGCAAACTTATTGCTACTCAAATGCTATTTTTGTGATAAAACGTTTCACACTGATATGAAGCAGAGTGATTATATTGAATGAATTGTTAGGTCTGCTTCTAGGAAAGTTGGTTCACTGTATTGTGCAAGATGGTAGCACTGGCTGTTCAGTCAGTGAATGCTAAATGTTTCCATATAAGGAAATGGCTAATATTGCCATCAGCATCAGAGGTATGGAGAACAGATACTACACTCTGATCCCAGACTCTTGGCTAGGGAATGAAGAAAAGTGGAACTCTACTCGCACTGGCTGCTCAGTCAATGAATGCTAAATGTTTCGATATAAGAAAATGGCTGTTACCATTACCATTGGGTTTTTTGTTTTGTTTTTTCAAGGAGTTTAATTTGCTTAAAAGTTAATTGAAATACAATAAACTTGGAATAGGTCATTAATCTGATAAGCTTTTTCTCTTTCGTTCATTTCTTGGTTAATGAGACTTAATCAAAGTGTCTGCATTTCTAAAATTAGTGTCTTTGCTTCGTTACCTGTAATGGAATTCCTGACAGTAACGTCTTGAAGTGTGGAGAAGGCTTTATGCAGTTCTGAGATTTTTTTTTGTTATTTTGCTGCTTTTTTTTTTTTTTTAACTTGATTCTTCGAATTTTTATTTATTTTTAATGAATTTATCCCAAGCAAGGCAATAATGCTACTAAGATGCAATAGACTACTGGGAGTGAAAGAGAATGAAAAAGACTTTGAGAGGTAACAGAAACCCATTCCAAAAGAGGAAACAAGTGATAAACCTCTACTCCTGTTAAAAATACCAGGGAGGAATGTGAACTGAACGATAGGTGAACCTATCTACAATTTGAAAAATTTCTTTATTTACTTTTCTTCTTTGATTGAAATTTAATCTATTGTATTTTTTTTTTAAATTATTCTATTGTATTTTTAAAAAATTTAATCTATTGTATTTGGAAAAAATTTAATCTATTATATTTTTAAAAAAAACCACTTGCACACACTTGTTGGATTTTTTCAAACTAAGTACATTACATTATTTAAACGTGAACTATTGTCCCCATTTTTATTGTTGCTAGCACAACCTTTCGACCATTGGGATCTCTGGCCTTCATCAGGTGTTTATTGATCCAAATAATTTGCAGATTTAAATTTATTTACATATGGATGAGTGTCCTCATCTTCATTGTTGTTATCACAACCTTTCGACCATTGTACCCTCTGGCCTTCATCAGGTGTATGTTGATATTGGCAACATGCTGGAAATTTCAAATTAAACACTTTATTCTTGTTCCACTGCTATAGATTAAATAATCTACCTCAGTAGATTAAACAAAGGGTTCAGTTTGAAATTCCCTGTAGCTTACCCAGATTGATGAACACCTGATGAAGTCCAGAGAGCCCAACAGCTGAAATGTTGGGATAAAAACAACAATGATGAAGATAATAGTCCACATGTAAATAATAACATGTATGTATATTCTCTTCCCTAATTATCATCTGAACAACAATATTATACAAAAGACTTCTTATTGACATTATTTGCATGCTAATTATTGTCCTTATCTTTGTTGTTGTTATCACAATGTTTCAGCCATTGTGTCCTCTTGCCTTCATCAGGTTTATATCAATCCAGGTAGTCTACAGGAAATTTTTTTTACACTATTTTTTTTTACATGAATGTCCTTGAGAGTTAAACCTTTTTTCTGCAGTTACTTGACACCATGATGCAAAAGTTTGTTTATTTTGAAGAAGAGTCACTAATAGTTAATTTGGCTTTCTTTGGATAATGAGATATCAGTTTAACTGGAAAAAAAACAATGTAGTTATAATAAGACTTGAAATTAAGGCATGCAAGGTTTCACAGCTCTAGCATCACTCCTTCATAGTCAGCCTGTGAACTATTCAGCCCACCCTTGTACCCGTGGTTGACATAATAGGCCCATGGTAATGGCACGATAAAACATATATAATTATAAATGATTAAATTCTAATTAGAAATGAAAATAATGTTAAAATATAAAAAAAACCCTGTTTGCCCCCTGATGACCCCAGAATAAAATATAGATGATTATAAATGATTAAATTCTGATTACAAATCTAAATAATATTAAAATATAAAAAAAAACCCTGCTTGATTCTTGATGACCCCAGAATAAAAAATAACATAACACCCAATAAGTCTGAATGAATCAACAGTTGAATTTTTCCCTTACTAAATTATTGGTATATGTTATATGTTGAAAAATACACTCAGTATCACTTAAACGACACATCTAATTAAACCAACAGTTTTCCACAGTTGATGCCTATTAATAAGTGTTTCAAATAACTTTCTTAGGTTTATCATTCTGTTTGCCTATTAAAATATTTTGAATGAGAATTTCAGAAGTTTAGACTTCAGACTATCCATATAAAAGCAATTGAAATTATTACTTGAATTTTCTCTCTCTCTCTCTCTCTCTCTCTCTCTCTCTCGAGTGGCTTAATTTGAAATATGCTTTTGCAATAAACATTCAAGTCTTACATTTCATTATTCAAACTGTTTCATCATCATTTGGTCTTCTCAGGAAGTCATTTTAAAAATATGATTTAAAAAACAAAATACCTTTTCTTTATATTTAATATTATTTATAAAGTGTGTTTAATTAACATTATATATAAGTGTGTTTCATTAAGACGGATTATATATAAGGGTGTTTCATTAAGACAGATTATATATATGGGTGTTTCATTAAGACGGATTATATATAAGGGTGTTTCATTAAGACGGATTATATATAAGAGTGTTTCATTAAGACGGATTACACATATGACTGTTTCATTAAGACGGATTAAAGTCAGCAGTAAATAAATCAGTGTTATTGGTGAAAATATATTTATTTCTCTAATGGATCATGTTATTTAAATCGAGGCAATTATGTGTGAAAAATAATATCATCCAAATGTCCGCCAAGGCTTTGGCAGCACACCTCCACTCGATGGTCAAAACTTTTGATGACGTCTCTGCATAGTTGCTCCTCGATCTCATCAATATACCTTATTATCTCATCCTTCAGCTGTTGAATTGTTGTTGGCTTGTTGGCATAGACCTTACTTTTGAGATGAACCCAAAGGAAGAAATCTAAAGGCATCATGTTGCACGATCGTAATGACCAATTGACTTCGTTGTTTCGAGAGATGATGCAACTTGGGAACTTCTCATTCAAATTCTGTTTGAACGTCCATTTTCATAATAGGTTTCGATAACTTTAACATGGTGTTTGATTGTTAATCTTTCCATGATTGAAATTGCCAAAGACTTGAGTTGTTAAATCTGAAAGTAAAAGAAAAAAAAATGATTAGACAAACTTAATTTACAGGTAAAATAGGTCCAAAATATTGGAACACCATTTATATATTGTTAATCTTTCCATGGTTGAAATTGCCAAAGACTTAAGTTGTTAAATCTGAAAGAAAAAGAAAAAAATCATTTGGCACTTAAACTTAATTCACATTTAAAATCAGTCCAAGTTATTGGAATACCTTTATAACCTATGGTAATAAATATTGGAAAAATACCTTAAAATTTGCAGATAACCTCAGACCAGGCTCAGTATTCAATATCACTGATTATTGCAATAGAAATAGTCACACAATGTGGTATACAAATTAATAGAGAAAAATAACGCAAAGATAAAGTGGACTAATTTTAAAACCCAGCAGATATTAATCGCTTCAACACAAAAAAAAAATTTTTAAATCACTTCCTGACCATAGAATCTGATTAAGATATTGATTACCAATTCTTGAAAAATTTTCTAACACACTCTTCCCTTACACACAGGGTTGTCTCTCACTCTGACCTGAAGATGCCTGCCAAACAGGCAAAATGCATTGCCTGTAAAAGCTTCTATATTTTGTCTCATTGTCTTCACTAATATATATATATATATATATATATATATATATATATATATATATATATATATATATATATATATATACACAGGGTGTCCATAAAGTTTGTTTGCACTTTAAAAAATTTATAACTTTATTTGTATTTGTGATAGAAATAATCTGTAAAAAATGTTATAAAGTTTAATGTACCTAGTTTTAAGTATAGCTAAAATAACTAATGTGATTTCAGGCATTACTGTAAATCTGTTGGCAAATGTTTACCGTGAACTGCAAAATCGTATTTCCCTTTGTATTACTAATGATGGAGGACATGTGGAAACTTAAATAAAATTTCAATAAAACCAGTAATGCCAGCAATTTACGTTACATGCATGTCTCTAGGTTGACCATTCAGCCCCTCAAAAGGGTCAAAATGGAACAAAAAGAATGTATATCTGTGAGATGATATCTACTCATATAAGACTTTCACCACAGATACCGTGTCACCTTTTAGAACTCAGGCACACACAATTCAGTAGTATGAGGGTATATATATATATATATATATATATATACACACACACACACCCACACACACACACAGGGTGTCCATAAAGTTTATGTGCACTTTAAAAAATTTATAACTTTATTTGTATTTGCGATAGAAATAATCTGTAAAAATGTTATAAAGTTTAATGTACCTAGTTTTAAGTATAGCTAAAATAACTAATGTGATTTCAGGCATTACTGTAAATCAGTTGGCAAATGTTTTCCGTGAACTGCAAAATCGTATTACCCTTTGTATTGCTAATGATGGAGGACATGTAGAAACTTAAATAAAATTTCAATAAAACCCTAAAAAATATAGATTTACTTCTTTCTAATCCTTTTTACTTATTATTTCTATCGCAAATACAAATAAAGTTATAAATTTTTTTAAATTGCACACAAACTTTATAGACGCCCTGTATATATAATTATTTATTTGAAAATTATAACATAAATATGTTATAAAATCACTACAAAAATAGCCATTTTGTTTCAACACTTCTGGTGTCTTATCAAGTGATGGTGTTGAGTGTAGAAGGTTCTACACTCAACATCATCACTTGAGAAGACACCAGAAGTGTTGAAACAAAATGGCTATTTTTGTAGTGATTTTATAACATATTTATGTTATAATTTTCAAATAAATAATTATATTTGCTCTACTCTGTATTGAGCACTCTTTAAGAATAGTATTTGTTGGTTATTGGAATTTATTTCGTATACACCAATCCTATCCTTAGAGATATATATATATATATATATATATATATATATATATATATATATATATATATATACATATACATACCAAGTGTAACAATTGTCCAGTTCATGTAACAGCCTGGGATAATTGTCCATCCCACAAAATGTTTAATATCTAAAAAAAACAATGAACTCATTGAGTAGCTTTTTTACAGGTTTTCAGAGAAGACATTTAGCCATCTTGACACCATTTGTCATAAGAGTCACTGAACAAACCCCTTTGAATTATTCAGCTAAAAAGAGAACAAGTTAAAATCATTTTGTGTCAGCACCACTGTCTTCCCAAATGAGCAATGGTGAGAGGTAAAATATCATTCAGGCCTTCAGTAATGGCACCAACATTCATATTCTGGCTTCCATCTTCAAAGTCCATTCAAGAACCACCAAGAGAACAGTGAATAAGTTTTAAAAAGAGGAAACAGAAGAGGAAAAGGAAAACTGGATCAGGAGGTCACAACAGGAAGAGGGATCATAATTTCAACTCAGAGCTAAAGAGATCAATTAGAAAAGATCCAACTCAATCCATAAGCTGTTTGGCATGTGAGAGTGGGAGTTTCAAGTATGACAGTCCAAATAGCAATGAAAAAAGACTTGAAAATTAAATTGTATATGAAACCTGTGAGGCACCTTGTTACTCTGGGACAGAAAGTTAAAAAGGTTATAGAGGGTGAAGGTCATCTTGAATAGGTTGGAAAATGATCCTGGAATAGTGTGTGTGTGTATATATATATATATATATATATATATATATATATATAAAGAAATATAGTCTTAAAGTGTGCTATATTTATGGGATAAAGTGCTCAATATCAGAGATAGAGCGTGTGTAAATATAAAAGTGGACATGGAAGTCAGCACTTAGAGGCGACAGTCTGTTTCATGCTAGT
Source organism: Acanthosepion esculentum (assembly GCA_964036315.1). Taxonomy (NCBI): domain Eukaryota; kingdom Metazoa; phylum Mollusca; class Cephalopoda; order Sepiida; family Sepiidae; genus Acanthosepion; species Acanthosepion esculentum. Next base: position 67,726,692 of record OZ038516.1, read on the forward strand.
GAAATCGTCAGGCAATATATATATATAATATATATATATATATATATATATATATATGAACTTTATTTAAATCCTTCATGAGCTTCCAATCCTTAGCAATGATTAATTAATGATGAACATGTCATTTTCATTTGTGATTGATTTTATCATGATTCTTCTGTTAAGCTTTGAGAGTAATTATACATTCTTATTGCTCAAAGTAGAGTCAAATAGTGTTATACAAACCTCAGAGAATTCCAGTAAGATATCTTTAATCATTTCTAAGATACAGCAGTTCAACTGGTCTAGGAGAAGGAAAAACTCTGAAATTCAAAACCAACCTGGAGAGGGTTGGGCTCCATCAGGACATCTTGCCCAAGAAACACCACTTCTACCGTGGCTGCAGTATACATGGTGCCCCAGGACACTATGAGTCACAAGTATGTTCCGAATAGTGTCCGGTAGGTCTCCATGAATATTTAAATGAGATCTAATTGAGCTATGGTCACTATTCGTAACATACTTGTTGACAACACAAATATAATAGCATCATCTACATGCAAAAAAAGGCTAAAAATAATGGAAGTCTTATTAATAAAAACAAAAAAACAACTCTTAATAAAATTGAGCCTGTTTTGAAAAATTATATATATATATATATATATATATATATATATATATATATATATATATATATATATCTGATTCAGAATAAAGTCTCTAATTCTTATAAAAAAGATAACTCCAGGCACCTATCCTCCACACACAGAATGAATTAGATTCAAACTGATAGAGATGTTACCTTAACAATTATTTACAATATTAAAAGATTACTATCAGTAAACTGTTATATTTTAAATAAATTTTTTTAATGTATTTTCTATGAATGTGTTTTTAAATATACTATTTAACTCATATTAAATCCCTAAATTGTTTGTAAAAGAGTTAAATATTTAAATTGCTAGCAAGCATCAAAATAATTTCTTTGTGAATTTTTTAAACATTTAAATTACTATCAAACATTAAAATCAGTTTTTTTACAAAAATTGCTAAAAATATACCCCCCACCTCTTCCTTCGTAAAACCTAATTACAGCTTCTTTCTCTTTACTTCCCCCTTCTTTCTTTCTTTTTCTTTTTTCTCTCTTCTCCCCCTTCCATTTCAATATATCACTTCCATTAAGTTAACCGATTAAATAGGTCAATGTCTGGTCCCTCCTCCCCTAATACTAAGTATGATAGTTAGAAATATTAAAATAAACCCTCTCATGTCTCTCACACCACTCCTCACTACCCTCTCTGTTAAATTACATAAACTTAATACTACCTGTCAAAAGTGTAAATGGTCATTTCATTTTTCGTTTCACCTTTTGGAAGTGATGTCTGATGATCCAGTGTCCTTTAAAAGGGCTATGATGAAATAAATTATTACATGGAGCCTTAAAGTGGTCTGTTTTTCTTTAAATATATATATATATATATATATATATATATATATATTCCATCATCACTGATTGGACCCCAAACTACCACCAGTCATGATAAACAGATGTCCCGTCAGGGAGACACTGCGAATTGAAAGATTGTTAGGCCTCAAAATCATACCTGAGCTCAAGTGGAATTCATACATATGATCTATTGCTAAATATGTGGGTAGAATGTTTGGTTCCCTGTACTGCTCCAGTAAATACCTAACTCCTGCTGGTATCCTCCAACTTTACAAGAGCCAGATCAGGCCAAAAATGGAGTACTATTGCCATATATGGACTGGAGCTGCACAGTCTTCACTCTCCAGTCTTGATAGAGCCCAAAAGTGTCTCCATTATCCTCTTCCTTTACAAGAGCCAAATCAGGCCAAAAATGGAGTACTATTGTCATATATGGGCCGGAGCTCCACAGTCTTCACTTTCCAGTCTTGATAGAGCCCAAAAGTGTCTCCATTATCCTCTTCCTTTACAAGAGCCAAATCAGGCCAAAAATGGAGTACTGTTGTCATATATGGGCCGGAGCTCCACAGTCTTCACTTTCCAGTCTTGATAGAGCCCAAAAGTGTCTCCATTATCCTCTTCCTTTACAAGAGCCAGATCAGGCCAAAAATGGAGTACTATTGTCATATATGGGCCGGAGCTGCACAGTCTTCCCTTTCCAGTCTTGATAGAGCCCAAAAGTGTCTCCATTATCCTCTTCCTTTACAAGAGCCAAATCAGGCCAAAAATGGAGTACTGTTGTCATATATGGGCCGGAGCTCCACAGTCTTCACTTTCCAGTCTTGATAGAGCCCAAAAGTGTCTCCATTATCCTCTACCTTCACAAGAGCCAAATCAGGCCAAAAATGGAGTACTGTTGCCATATATGGGCTGGAGCTGCCCAGACCTCACTTTCCAGCCTTGATAGAGTTCAAAAGCATCTCCAAGCCCTTGTCAGTGACAAACTATTCACCACCCTCCAACCTCTCACCCACAGATGGAATGTAGCAAGCCTCTTGATGCTCTATCACTGCTTTCACAGAAAGTGCTTGGCCAAACTACATTCCTGGTCCTGCCACTCCAAACTTTCATGGCAAGGACCCGCCAGGCCATTTACATAGTAGCAAACCACCTACAGTCCCTCCGTATCCCATCAGTGAGAAGTAAGTTCCACTTGAACATCTTCTTCCTGTCAACCATTGCTCTGTGAAACTAATTCACAAAAGGATGTTTCCCTGATCACTACAAGCTAACGGATAACCCTTATCTTCCTCTCCTATCTGCACAAATTGCCTCCTAATGTAACCCTCTACCTCAAGTGGCCCCTGGGCCTTATACAGAGTGAACATTACTGTATATATAGGGTGGCTGTAAAGTCATTATACGGTTATTTATAATAAAAAAGCAAAGCATTGAAATAGTTGGGTTGCAGTTCAAACCTGTATCAGTAATTAATTTACTATTGTTTAGCATAGAATTTTACTGTTATTAACCAAAATTAACCTGAACCATTTTAATAATAATTTTCTGGACTGTTGAGTAACTGCTTTGTCTTAATTGTTATTGTAAGACAAATGTATAGTGACTTTGTTGCCACCCTGTATAATATATATATATATATATATATATATATATAGGTAACTATACTCGTGTCAAAGAACCTTTGAATTCTTGATTTAACAATAGCCAAATCAATCAGAAAGAAAGAAAGAGCCAGGAACATGAAAGTCTGTCGAAAATAATCGCACAGATACAGGTTCAAGGCCCAAAGAAAAAACCCCGATAAGAGTAAACAACTAACTAAACAGCTCGATACAAACGTAGAGCAAACCTAGTCAAACCTAATGAGCCAGACAAACCTACCAAGATTTCACTTAGGCAGATCGTCAGGGTCTATATATATATAGATGAGGAAAAACTGTACCAAGTTGACACGTTTCATCAGTGGACAAAACACATCAGCCAAGTATAGTTTTCCTTTTGTCTCTTTTTATTCATTTTGTCTTTGTATCCATTTTGTCTTTTCTACAGATACATTTCTTCTGAGAAATATATATATATTATTTCATTACACATGACACGTATCCAATCAAAACATCCTACTGCATCTCACTTTTACTCACTTTAGCGTTCAGAATGTTTGCCACATATATTTGCATATTATCTGTTACTTCATCACGTGACATGTATCTAACCAATCAGAAATAACCAAATACCACATACCATTAATCTGTGTCTCTTTGCCTTTTTTCATTTCTATCTTGATTTCTGACAAAGCTTTAATAAAGTGAAACATGTTAGATTAAGACATGTTTCCTACTTGTTCTTTATACTATCATTTTATTGGATTTCTATCCATATATATATATATATATACTGACACTAAAATGTATCCTACCATTGTGCATGTTTTAAGATCTACCATATATCTCCAAATAAATTTTATTGGTATTATTTTACTATTACA